>CM052540.1:52986635-53035989 GCA_028533065.1 Trachops cirrhosus | reverse complement strand
AACAAAAAAAAAAAAGTAAGGAACCAAGCAGAAGATGTAAGGAAGAAGAAGAGATAAATCTGGAAAGCAAGGGAGAAGGGTCAACACTAGGGTGACAGAAAGAGAAGCATAAAGAATTGGTAGATCTAAAAATAATACGAAGTAAAAGATAAAATGTTACTTAAAAATAATTAAAAGAAAATGAAAACAAAAACAAAAACAAGCAAACAAAAACAAACAAATAACCAAACCAAAACCAAACCAAACCAAAAATACACCTATTGTTGGTTTCAGACTGACCAAACTGGTTTTTCTAGCTGGCTTCAGTACACTGAGGGGTGACTGGAGACAGTTTTCCTCTGTTCCCGTTCAGGACTCAGTCAGCCTGTGGCGTACTGTTCATAGTGTAGGCATGCGTTCTCCCCCAAGCCTGTCTGGTGCCTCCCGGAAGGGACCAGTGTGTGGCGGCTGGGTGCAACTATACGCGTCCTTGGGAGTTCACCGCTGTGTGTTCCAACATCCTGCGGAGAGCCTGCGCCTTTTCTGGGTTCACGGGTGCACACTGTCTGGGTCCCGAGGGGTGCCCTCTTCTCCTACCTTCAGGGCCTGGGCCTCACAGGTCCTGTGGAACACCTGCACCTTTTCTGGGTTCACAGGTGAGCACTCTCTGGATCCCGAGAGGTGCTCACTTCCCCCAAATTCACAGCCTGGGCTTCATAGGTCCCGGGGTGTGCCCGCATCTTTTCCTTTTTCAACTCTGTCATTTCCAAGACTTTCACCAAACCACGCTCTCTCGGGGTTGGGGGCACAGGCGTAGAAGCGGGTGCCTTTGGCTGAACTGGGTGGGGTGCACACTTTCCCCAGGGCTTTGCATGGGTGCTTACAGCCCCTGTGTGGGTGCCTCTTCGGCCTCCTCTCTCTGTGCCCTCTGGTAAACTGGCCTCCCCCGGTGCGGCTCAGTCCTTGTTTGGCCAGGGAGGGAGCAGTTGACCCAGCTCTCTCCTGGGAGCCCCACAGCAGACCCTGGAGCACCGGTCCTAGAGCTGCAACCTCTCTGGTCTCTCCGTTGATCCATGTAGTCTCCTTATGGTCAGGATTTTCAATGTCCGCTACAATTTGTGATCTTCTATTTTCATTTATGTCATGATAATATTGGTTCTTTGCTCTGTTCCTACCTAGAACAGCTAGGATTTTTCCCCGGGTGTGGGAGAAGTAGAATCTGCTCCTTACAACCTCACCACCATCTTCCCTCTAAAATCATTTTCTTTAACATCAGAACAAGACAGGGATGTTTGCTTTCACTTCTCGTGTTCAACATAGCACTGGAAGTACTACCCACAGCATTTACAAAAAAAAAAAAAAAGGAAGAAATAAGAGGCATCCAATTTGGAAAGGAAGAAGTAAAATTGTCATTAATTGCAAATGTATTATACTTTATATAAAGAACCTTAACTAAAGATTCCACCAGAAACTACTAGATCTAATAAGTTAATTCTGCAAAGTAGCAGGATACAAAACAAATATCCAAAACTTGACTATATTTTTATACACCAATGAAGAGCTATCAGAAAGAAAAACTGAGTATCCCATTTACAATTGCATTAAAAAATAAAAATAAAATGCCTCAGAATACTGTTAATCAAAGATCTAAAATACTAGTACTTGGAAAATTATAAGGCATTACAGAAAGTGGAAGTACATACCATGTTTACAGATAGGAAGAAGTAATGTTATTAAAATGTCCATGCTACTCAAAGCAATTTATAGGTTCAAAGCAATTCCTATCAAGATTTCAATGATGTATTTTACAGAACTAGAACAAATATTTCAAAAATTTATATGGAACCACAAAAAGCCCCACATAGCAACAGTGATCGTGCAAAGAAGAGCAAAGGTGGAGGAATCATGCTACTTAATATGAAACTATGCCATAAGGCTATAGTAATCAAAGCAGCATGGTACTGTCATCAAAACAGACACATAGATGAATGAAACAGAATAGATTGAATAGATACAGATGAATGTCTCTATGGCAATTTAACATTTAACAAAAGTGGCAAGAACATACAATTGGCTAAAGGAAGTATTAAATAAATGGTTTTGGTAAACTAGGACAAATATGTGCAAACAAATGGAACTAGGCCACCTTCTCATACCATACACAAGAATAAAACTCAAAATGGATTAAAGATGTAAATGTAAGACTCAAAACCATAAAAAAATCCAAGAGGAAAACATAGCAATAAAATCTCAGATATTTCTTGTGGTAATATTTTTTATGTATATCTCAAGTGCAAGAGAAACAAACAAACAAACAAACAAATGGAACTACATTAAACTAAGAAGCTTTTGCACAACAATGGAAACCATAAACACAATGAAAAAAAAGCAACACACTGAATGGGAGAACATAGTCTTTAATGATACATCTGATAAGCGGTTAATATACAAAATTTATAAAGACTTACAAAACTCAACACTAAAAACAATAACAACAAACAATCCAATTAAAGAAATGAGAAAAAGACCTGAACAGACTGTTCTCCAAAAAAGATATACAGAGGGCCAATAGACATAGAAAAAGATGCCCAACATTACTTTTCATCAGAGAAATGCAAATTAAAACCACAATGAGATATCAGCTCAAACATGTCAGAATAGCTATCAATAAATTGACAAACAACAAGTCCTGGAGAGGATGTGGAAAAAGGGAAAACCTTTTGCACCATTGGTAGGAATGCAGATTGGTGCAGCCACTATGGAAAGCAGTATCCAGATACTTCAAAATATTAAAAATGGATTTGCCTTTTGACCCAGTGATCCTACTTCTGGGAATATATCCAAAGAAATCCCAAATACTAGTTCAAAAGAATATAAACAACCTTCTGTTCATTGCAGCGTTATTTAAATTCACCAAGATATGGAAGCAGACCAAGCGCCCATCAGTAGATGAGTAGATAAAACAGCTATGGGAAATTTGCACAAAGGAATACTACCCTGATGTAAAAAAGAAGAAAATTTTTGCCTTTGTGACAGTATGGACTGACCCATAGAAAATTATGCTAAGTGAAATAAGCCAGTCAGAGAAAAACAAATACCATACAATTTCACTCATATGTAGAATCTAATGAACAAAATGAACCAAAAAGCAAAACAGAGACAGGCTCATAGATCGAGGATGACAGCTATGCAGAGGGAAGGTAAGGGGGTAGAACAATCGAACAAAAAGGGAAAAAAGGCTCATAGACATGGACAACAGTGTGGTGATTGCAGGAGGGATGGGGGTTTAAGGGGAATAAATGATAATGGAAAAAATACAATAAAAAATGAGTCAGTAAATAAATCAAAAGAAAAATCAGGTTTTTTGTTTAGCTTTAACATTCTCATTAAGGTTAAAGGAAAGGTGACAACAAAGTGACATAAAAGTAATGAATCAACAACATCTGTGCAGACATTCAGGGAAGATTATGCAATCTAGAGGAGCAGACATTAGCCCATTTATAATCTATGTAGGCAGGACAAATTTCCTGTTATTTATTGAATCACCAAAATTAACTTACCTCTTTTCAGCTACTAAAGATATGGAATAAAAGTATGGAAGAAAAATGATTACTCATGCACAAAGAACAAGAGCAGCGAGAAAATGCAATTTCAGTTAGTTTGAAACTAATGTCTTAGTTTCTTCTGTAGAGGATAAATGAGGACTTCTCATAGATTTAAAACCCTATTTTATCAGGTGGTCTGAAACTTAGTTAGCCCTGTTTACCTGGGAGTGAAACACAAATATTGGAGCAGCTGCATAGCACCAAGGAATGTGTGTTGGTTGCACAAATCTGATTATTTCATACCCATGCCTATGTGGGTTAAGCTATCTGCCACCCACTCTGGTCTTAAGCATTGATCAACCAGGACCTTCTGTGTTTGACATTTTCTTTAGACATTACTGTATGATGTTTGAGGAAAATGAAATGACTCAACTTCTTTCTTTACTGTTCTGACTCATTAAAATCTCTGCTACCAGATGGAAAAGAATGCAAAGAAGAACTCTAGGCTATATTCACTGACATCTACCTTTTCATCAGTTTGCTTTTAGTTCTCTTACCTTCTACAATCCTGGTAAAACTTTTACTAATTTCGAGATATGGAAAGAAAAACTAAACCTTTTCTTTCTAAGAATTCAAATCTTTTGACTAAATAAAATTGCCTCGTGATATCTTATTTTGGAATCTGAAATCAGAAAAATTTCTTTGTGTCTTAGTACACTGACATATCATTCCTATGAAGTGATGAAAAGAGATGATTAAAAATGGGCTAAGAAGGAAAATCAATGTCAACATATTTCAGAAATTGTATGCATATATTTAGAATATATATGTCTATGAAATAAAATTATGTATCCTTGCTATATATTTTAAATGTAGATTTAAAAGTGAGATAATATGTTATATATGTATAAATATATATAAAATAATACTATAATACATAACTTGCATTTCTATGTTTAATTAATAATATTTTATCATTTTCTATAAGAAATATCAATTAATTTATAACATATAGTATTCATTTGAAAAAATAGAAAATACTTTATTTTATAAATGCCCATTTTGGGGGGATCCAATATGGAGGAAGAGTAACTGGAAGCTACACTAACTTCCTTCCAGAACAATCTAGAATTACAACTAAATTGTAGAGAAGTCATCCTGAATAACCAACTGAGCAGTAGCTGGAGAGAAACCTTATAACCAAGGACAAACAGAAGAAACCGCTTCACCACAATGTGACTGGCAGGGAGTGTGGAGGAAGCATGAGAGGGCTGCCTGGGTTCCCATGGGTACCAGCTGAGTTACCATAAGGATATTTCAGCAGTTGGAGGCTCCCCCTGAGAAGTGTGCAGTCTAAATTCCAGCTGGGTTCCCAAAGGCTGGCTACAGCACCAGAGTCAGAAAAGAAACCAGATAACATCCAGATGTGAAAAGCAGAAGAATTTTTGTCTGCCAAGGAGAGATGGCTGTCTACACAGAGAGACTCTTAAAAGACCAATGCACAAAGTTTTGTTTGAAGCCACTTACCCTAGGCTCCAGCAAAGGGAGGATGGAGTGGACTAGAGATGCTTGAGGAGAGTCTGGGGTTGGTAGCTTTGGGGAGAGAACTGAAGGAACAGCCACCAGGATCCCTGTGCTCAGTTATTCCCTATGCTACAGAAGCTATCTTTCCTATGCAGAGCCCTCCAAGTGGCAAAATCCCAAGGGGAAGCAATAGCTCCATCCACAGGAGTTACTCTGCTCCATACTTTGGTGCTTAAGCCTGGCTGCTGATTCTAACTTGAAGTTATATCATTGATTAGTTTTACAACTAAGGCAGAAATACAAAGAAACAACCAAAATGGGAAAACAAAGAAACAGACCTCAAATGAAAGAACAAGAGAATTCTCCTGAAGAGCTAGATGAAATGGAGGCAAGCAATTTATCAGGTAGAGAGATTAGAGTGGTGATTATAAGGATACTCAACAGCATGAAAACAAGATATAGAAATCATAAAAAAGGACCAGTCAAAAATAAAGAATGCAATATCCGAAATTAATAATACACTAGAAGGAATAAACACTAGGTTAGGTGAAGCAGAGGAATGAATCAGTGATTTGGAAGGCAAGATAGAAAAAAAAAACACCCAAGCAGAGCAGCAAAAGGGAAAAAATTAAAAATTATGAGAACTTAGGAAACATTTTGGTTAAAATGAAGCATAACAACATCCACATCATAGGAATACCAGAAAGAGAAGTGAGCAAGCAAAGGATTGAGAACATATTTAAAGAAATAATGACCAAAATCTTCCCTAATCTGGTGAAGGAAAAAGACACACAAGTCCAGGAAACTCAGAGAGTCCCAAGCAAGTTGGACCCAAAAAGCTCTACATGAAGACACATTATAATTAAAATGACAAGGCATCAGACAGGGAGATAATCTTAAAAGCCACAAGAGACAAGCAGGTAGTTACATATGAGAGAGCACCAATTAGACCATATTTGATTCCAGTCTTCAGATTAGAATCTAATTTCTCAATAGAAAAATTTCAGGACAGAAGTGATTGAAATAAAGTATTCAAGGTGAGGAAAAGCAAGGGCTATAACCAAGGCTATCTTGTATAGCAAGGTTATTATTTAAAATTGAAGGAGAAATAAGGAGCTTCCCAGACAAGAAAAAGCTTTAGGAGTTTGTTAACACAAACCAGGAGAACAACAAATGTTAAAAGGCTTGCCTGAAGAAGGAGGAGGAGGAGAAGAAGATGATGACAGCAGAGGAAAAGAGTCTAAGAATAAAATCTTACTAAATACATATCTATCAATAATCACCTTAAATGTAAATAGGTTAAATGCTCCAACAAAGAGACATAGGGTAGCTGAATGGATAAGAAAACAACACCCATATATATGCTCCCTCTAAGAGACCCATTTCAGATCAAAAGATACATGTAGACTAAAAATAAAGGGGTAGAAAAAAGAAATTTCATAGAAAGTGAAAAAAAAAGCTGGGGTAGCCATATTTATATCTGACAAAATAGACTTTAAAGGCTATAGTAAGAGACAAAGAAGGACACTACATAATAATAAAGGGAACAATCCAACAAAAGGATATAACCCTAGTAAACATTTATTCACTCAATATAGGAGCACCTAAATATTTGAAGCAAATCTTGATGGGCATAAAGGGAGAGAGTGACAGGAATACTGTCATAGTTGAGGATTTTACACCCAAGTTCAATGGATAGATCTTCTGGACAGAACATCAACAAGGAGTCAGTGGCCTTAAATGACACAGATCAAATGGATTTAACTGATAATTTTTTTAGCATTTTGTCCCAAAGCAGCAGAATATACACACATTTCAAATGTACATGGAATGTTTTCTAAGACAGAACACAGATTAGGACATGAAACAAGTCTCAACAAATTTAAGAAGACTGAAATCAACCATATCAAGCATCTGACCACAATGATATGAAGCTAGAAGTCAACCACAAGAACACTGAAAAACTTACAAAGTTATGAATGCTAAATAACATGTTATTAAACAATGAATGGGTCAAAATGATACCAAGAAAGAAATCAAAAGATACTTTGAATCAATTGAAAATGAGGAGAAGCAATCCAAAATCTGTGGGACACTGAGTTATCAACCCTGAGAAGGAAATTTATAACATTATAGGCCTATCTCAAAAACAAAAGAAAACAAAACAAAAATGATAAAAACCTCAAATAAGTGACCTAACTTCACACATAAAGGAACTTGAAAAAGAATAACAAATCAAGTCCAAAATGAGTAGAAAGAAGGAAATAATATAGATCAGAGCAGAAATACACAAAATAGAGTTTCAAAAATGATTCAAAAAAGATCAATGAATCAAAGAGCTGGTTCTTTGAAAAGACAAATAAGATTACCAAACCTTTAACCAGATTCATCAAGAAAAAAATAAATGATCCACATAAATAAAATCAGAAATAAAAGAAGAGAAATAACAACTGACTCCAAAGAATTTAAAAGGATTGTAAGAAAATAGTATGAACAACTATATGCCAACAAATTGGACAACCTAGATAAAATAAAAAATTCCTAGAAACATACAATCTTCCAAAACTGAATCACAAAGAATCAGAAAATCTGAACAGACAGATTACAGCTAGTGAAATTGGAACAGTAATAAAAAAAAATCCTAACAAACAAAAGCCTTGACCAAACATTCTGCAAAGTATTAACACCTCTACTTCTCAAACTAATTAATAAAATTCAAGATGAGGGAAGGCTCCCAAACTCAGTCTACAAGGCCAGAATTATCCTAATTTCAAAACCAGACAAAGATACTACAAAGAAAGAAAATTATAGGTCAATATCCCAGATGAACATAGATACTAAAATCCTGAATAAAATATTACCAAACTAAATACAGCAATGCATCAAAAAGATCACACACCATGATCAAGTAGGATTTATTCCAGGAATGCAAGGTTGGTACAACATTCACCAATTAATAAACGTGATTCACCACTTAAACAAAATTAAGGATAAAAAACAGATGATCATAGATCAATAGATGAAGAAAAGCACTTGATAAAATCCAGTAACCATTTATGAAAAAACCTCTCAGCAATGTGAGAATAGAAGGAACATACCTAAACATAATAAAGGCCATATATGACAAACCTGCTGTATTCAATGAGCAAAAACTACAAAGGCTTCCCTTACTAATAGGGAACGTGACAGGGATGTCTTTCACCTCTCTTATTCAACTTAGGATATCTGAGCCACGACAATCAGATAAGTAGAGGAAATAAAAGTCATCCAACTGGAAAGGAAGAAGTAGGCTGTCAGTGTTTGTAGATGATACAATGTTGTACATAGAGAACCCCAAAGATTCCACCAAGAAACTACTAGAACTGATCAATGAACTCAGCAATGTAGTAGGATACAAAATTAATATCCTGAAATAAACTGCATTTCTATATGCCTATAATGAATTAACAGAAAGCAAAATTAAGAAAACAATCCTTTTCACAATTGCTACAAAAAGAATAAAATATCTAGGAATAAACCTAACCAAGGGAGTAAAAGATCTGTACTCATAAAATAATAAGACACTGAAGAAATAAATAGAAGATCCAAATAAGTGGAAGCACATATGATGTTTATGGACAGGAAGAATTAACATAATGAAAATCTCCATACTACCCAAAGCAATCCATAGATTTAACACAATTCCTATCAAGATTCCAATGATATATTTCACAGAGCTAGAAAAATATTCAAAAATTAATATGGGACCACAAAAGGCCCCCCATAGCAACAGCAATCCTGACAAAGAAGAACAAAGTTGGAAGAATCATACTACCTAATATAAAACTGTAATCTAAGATCACAGTAATCAAAACAGCATAGTACTGAAATAAAAACAGACACATAGATCAATGGAACAGAATAGACAGACCATAAATAAACCCACACATTTATAGTCAATTAATATTTGACAGAGGAAGCAAGCACATACAATGGGCTAAACATAGTTTATTCAATAAATGGTGTGGGGAAATTGGACTAATACGTATAGAAAAATGAAACTAGACCACCTTCTTATACTAAAGATAAGAATAAATTCAAACTTGATTAAAGACTTAAATGTTAGACCTGAAACCATAAAAATCATAGAAGAAAACATAGGTAGCAACAACTTGGACATTTCTTGTAGCAATATTTCATTAGATATGCCTCCCCAGGAAGGGAACAAAAAATACAAAATGAACAAATGGGACTACATCAAACTAAAAAGTTTTTGCACAGCAAAGGAAATTATCAACAAAATAAAAAGCCCAGAGAATGGGAGAAATATTCACCAATACATCTGATAAGGGGTTAAGATCCAACATTTACAGTGTACTTACAAAACTCAACACCAAAAAACTAAAGAACTCAATTAAAAAACAGGGGAAGGACCTGAAAAGACACTTCTCCAAAATGGACATAAGATCGCCAATAGACATAAGAACAGATGCTCAATGTCACTAATCATCTGAGAAATGCAAATTAAAACCTCAGTGAGACATGATGTAACCTCACACTTCTCAGAATGACCATCATCAATAAATCAACAAACAAGAAGTGCTGGCAAGGATGTGGAGAAAGAGGAACCCTTTTGCTCTGTCAGTGAGAATGAGGTTTGGTGTAGCCATGTGGAAAGCAGTATGCAAATACCTCCAAAAATTAAAAATGGATCTGCCTTTTGTCCCAACGATCCCATTTCTGAGAATATATCTGAAGGAACCGAAAACACTAATATAAAAGAACATAAGCACCCCTGTGTTCATTGAAGTGTTATTTGTGATCACCAAGATATGGAAGCAACTCAAGTGTCCGTATGTAGATGAGTGAATAAAATAAATATGAGACATTTACACAATAGAATACTACCTAGACATAAAAAAGAAGAAAATTTTACCCTTTGCAACAGTATGGATGGACCTGAAGAAAATTACGCTAAGTGAAATAAGCCAGTCAGAAAAAAACAAATGCCATATGATTTCACTCATATGTGGAATCTAATGAACACACTGTCTAATGAGGAAAATGGGGGCAGACTCATAGATGGAGAGTAGATGACAGCTTATGGTGGGAGGCAGTTAAGAGGTGGAAAGATTGAGCAAAAAGGGAAAAGGACTCATGGACATGGACAACAGTGTGGTGATTGCTGGGCCAGGGTATAAGGAAACTAAATTATAATGGTAAACTAACACAATAAAGATTAAATTAAAAAAATAAATGCCTACTTTTTAAATTAATAGTAGATTCTTAATGAATATTTGTTAAACCAATAAATGCCAGAATGTTGGATTTTTGGTTGGATTTCTATATTATTTTTAAGTTCTGTTTTAACATTTCCTCTTTCAATAGCACTCCAAAATAATTGTTGCAAAATTGTTTTTAGGGACCTCATTTTTATTTTAATTTTCTCTTCACCTCATGATGAAGAGTATTCTGGATCATAATGAATCACTCAGTAAGCAATAGCTGGATACCTATTTTTTTAAAGTCTACTGTGCTCTCATTTTAATTATTCCAAATTTTTATTAAAATAGTTTATCAATTATTATTTAATGTGTGGGTGCTTTGAAATAAAAAATAGAGTATAAATATAATCTCAAAAAAGTTAGACTTGTTTTTGAAATGTTACTCAGAAATAATCACACTGTAGCATACCGTATGACAACAGAGGTTGCAAGAAGCCCAATCTCAGGGACACCTTCTCTCTCCAAAATGCTACTGCAGAATTGCATCTTTTTTCAGTGGCCTGCTGTTTGGTGCTTACACTTATCACTGAATTCTGTGTAGGTATGATAGACATAAGTCATGCAATTGTTTAGTCTGGGTTTTGATTTCATGCATGGCTGCTTAAGACAATTTGATTACATTGCATTTTCTTTCCAGAAGTCTTGCAGCTGTATTAAAGCTGTCAAATTAGGTGCCTTATTCCCAATAGTTAGGTTTTATAATATAACCTACATGTGCCAAGTTCATCTTCAGTGTATCACATTGTCTATTTTACCCCTGAACTTCTTTCTTGCTAGAGGTCGAAAGTGGTAGTAGTGATAGCATGGGTTGGAGAGGATCAATACAAAAATTTTGACAAAAAATTATGTAAAAGGATTTAATTTTACTCTTTGTCTCTATTGTGTCATCAAGGGCATATAGCAGCAATGGGACAGAGATGTCTCAAAGCCTTAAGAGTGCAGGTAAAGTGGGTGACTACTTTAATAGAAGGAACTTATCATTCTAGATGTATGTCTGAGAGGAAAATGTCAGCTGCCATATAAAAGGCATTTAAAACGGCTCCCATCCTGATAGAATACTGCAAAATACTCTAGTTCAAACAATGAAGGGATGCCTATCTTGTGCTGTCAGGAAAGATTTCTCAGAACGAGGTTTAAAGAATAAACAACAACTCATGATTTTTAAGCTTAGAATGTGCAGGTAGAGACAACATATACAAAAACCAGTACATGCAATTATTGAACCTTGTAGTGTTAGTTGGTTCTGAATGGATGACATGGTGAACGGCTAGGCAAGAAGGGGAGGAAGGTGGTAGGAATCAATCCAGGGTGCAGATATTGTAAAGACTGTGTCCAGTGCTAATGTTTTAGGACTTGATTTTAGTCATAGTGGTAAGAGCTATAATACTTAAGCTTATTCTTTCTAATATCAGTAGAAACAACATAGAAATAATTTTCAAATGATAAATTTGAGATTCTTGTAATTGCTTTTAATTTAAACCCTGGAGATGTTTTGAGAATAATTGCTATTTAGATCACTGTTCAGCAGTTATCACAGCTGGTAGAATTTGTTTCAAAATGGGCCTTCAGGGTCCAGGTTCATTCTTTGTTTAACAGCTATGTAAATCTAAAGAAAAAAGGATATAGAATATTAAGAGCCTGCATCATTATCTGTAAGATTCTCTTTTACATTTGAGATCCTTATTCAGTATGTGTGTCCTTTCAGGACAGAAAGAAATAACCTTGCTTTCTCCCTGCTGTATGATCTACAGTAAAATTTTTTTGGTAAATTTTTAATTTGCAGCGAATGTTAAATAAATGGATCAGAGATAGATGTGTGACCAGGATATATAATTTTACCACAGCTCTATTTAATTTGACTATATTTCATTACACTGGCTAATAATTAGCAGAGTTTCAGTACTATGGTATTAACTGTTTTTGTCTTCTCTTAACAGAGAATTTTATATAAAATTTCAGTGTTACTTAGGCTGTATAAGACCTTTTATATAAAATTCCCTACAAGATCTAACCATAAACTATGTTGCTAACAGAAAACAATTTCCATAGGATCTAAATGGCCGTCATTTTCTGGTTTGCAAATTGAGTCCCAAAGATTGCCAGGATGATGTCATTGTGATTTTTACCCAAGTGAGTACCTGTAATAAACACTAATGCTAACATAGCATTGGACCAGGGGAATGCATTGATGAGAGTCTTCATAGGACAGCAGCTACACTCCTACCACCTTACCTGTGTGATGACATTCCTGAAAATAGCCTGTCAAAAATAAGACAAAGAGTTGGGAAACTTTATGGCCAATTTAACCAAGAAAGAACTGTTTTCTCCATCCAGAGAATTGCCTGATAAATGTTTTGCAGAATTTAAGTCATTCGAAAATTAGTTTCAAAGAACTGACTGCAAATGACAGTCCCCAAATGTGTTTTTTCCTTCTTCTTTTTCTCCCTGTCATTTCCAACTCAAAGCATTAAGAAAATCTAACATAGAAAGGACTACTCCTGTGAGATGTGGAAATAATTATATGTTCTGCCTGAACTGATAGGCAGAGAAACATTCCATCTCAGATTCTGCAAAGCATGTCAATTTTGAGTTTGCATGTTTTCTGTTTCTACTACCCACCAGTTGGAGAAGCAGTGACTGGAAAACAAAAGCATTATCCCTACAGCAAGGAACCTTGAAAATTGGATAGATAACATACTTTTCCACTTTTAGAGTGAAATAAATAAAAAGTGATGCTATTTCTCACTGTAGGTTTTTGGGCAGACAATAGAAACAGTTTTGCAAATCTGAGCCTCAATAATTTTCTATGACAAGTGCCATGGCATTAAGAATACAGTATTAAGAATACATTTTTTTAGTCAATAGGACTTAGAAAAATTGTCTCTACAGTGAAATTGATGAAATGAATGTAGGTTTTCAGTGACTTACTTTTATTTTTAAATTTTTATTAAAATTGTTTGGGTGACATTAATTAATAAAATTATATAGGTTTCAAGTGTACAGCTCTTTAAAACATCATCTGTATATTGTACTGTGTGTTCACCATCCAAAGTCATCTTCTTCCTTTATCATTTATCCCCACTTTAGCCTCTTCTAGCTGCCTCTACCCTCCTTTCCTACTGGTAAAAAAATAAACATAAAATTAAAAAATAGAAAACAAAGAACCTCATAGATGAAGACAATAGTATGGTGACTTTTATTTTTAAATCAAATCTTATTTCCTATTTAAAATGCCCAATAAGTTATAAACATTAGAAAACTAATCATCTTTTTTGGTTGTTTAATACCAGTATGTATTTCACAAAAAATTCCATTACTGTGCACCATCCCAGTACCTCCTTCTCTGTTGTTAACAGATCCAAAGCACTCTCTGGCCTTTACTATATCTGATAAACCAAAAATCATTTCTTTGCCAACTTGAAATCACCCTTTTCCTACTTTTTTTAAAAGTTGTTATATAGCTTAAGTAACACTGAAATTTTTTATGAAAATGTTTTAAATCAAGTGTTAGTGGTTGTTTTTCTTTTGGCATGGTGTGAAAAGGTATTTCATTTGATTTTAAAAAAAATTCTGATTATAGCAAGAATACATCTATAGAAAAAATGGACAATTTGGGACAGCATTGCCAATTCTACAATGCCTCTTATGAACATCTTTGTACGTTTTAATAACCTTTTAGAAATAAATAATATATTGTCTGTGCAACTTATTATTTGGTAAGATTTTATTTGTAACTTTTTTCAATAATTATTTTTTGAGATTTTTCTTGTTATTAACTAGATACAAATCCATGAATGGCTATTACTGCATCATATGAAAGACTTGTAACTGATCTTATAATGTTCAGATATTTTTATATTTAGGTTGTTTTTCAAACTGTTATTAGCAGAAGAGAAATATAGATGGATCCATATTCCACATTAATATTAAAACAAATGAACTCAGTGAAATAATATAAAGATACCCTATGTCTCTATCTCAAATACCATGAGAATTACAATGTCCACAGAATTATTTCATAATCCTGGAGACTTACATTGACAAATTTCTTATCCTCTACTTCTTTTTCCTTCTAGTCTCTCCATGTTACTGATACCTGGTCTTTAGTGACTAATATTTTTTTCTTGCACATGTATACCCAAATCTGGAGAAGTATTCTCATTTTTCAGAGCATCACTAGCCAGCACAAGATTGTTTTACTGTGGTTATTTTTGTTGCAGGAGTAGAGAAATGGGGAGGATTACATAATGACAGAGCAAATTACAGTTAACCCTTGACAACATGGGGGTACTGGAGGAGTTAGGGGTATCCAACCACCAGGCAGTCAAAAATGGGCATATGACTTAAATCAGAATTCCAAATATATGGATTACCAATCACACATGTTTGAAATTGAACATCATATCCTGCCACAATAAAATTTCTCGGGAACTCAGAGGAACTTCCCATCTTGTCAACAGTTCTTCCCAGACTCCCTGGTATCCCACAATAGCACTGAATATACTCTCTCTCTTTCTTGCCTGACTCTGCTTTCCAGCTCTTTACTCTTCCACTCATTCACTTTTTTAAAGATATCTATACTTTTTCTCTCTGAATATGCCTGACACTTTGAATATTTCATTTTATTACACAGGACAGTTAAACAATATGCACTTGCCATTTATGCCCAGGAGTCCTTGTCTTTATTAACCAACTGTCCATCAAAATCCATTTGAGTACTGTGTTTTGTTTTGTTTCATTGAAAGAATTATTTATTTTACTGGAGAGATTAATAATATTATCCAGATGGCAGAAATAGAGAGAGTCAGCTATTTACTTAATAATGTTTATTTTCACAGAATAAGTTAGGAAAATTATTTTATAAACACAAATATCTTCCTTAAGAGAAATTAGTACAAGTGAAATTATTGTATCAAATTATAAAAGGGATTCTGTACATCAAGGGATTCTGTCATAAATAGTAGTGTTTATATTTCTATCAGTAGTATGTAGTTGATTAACTATAAAACATTACTATCAAAATGGGAATCACTTTGATAGGCTAAAATAAGAAATTCATTAATTTCCACTTCTAATTCACTACTAATGAGCATAAAATTATATGTTTATTGTCTTTTGTACATTTTTTATTTTTTTAAATTACATTTTATCGATTACAGTTGTCCCAATTTTCCCCCTTTGCCCCTTTCCACCCAGCACCCCCCAGTCCCTCAGGCAGTCCCCACCCCATTTTCTACATTTTTTACATGCATCTAATACCTGTATGCACTTTAGGGGTGACATTAGTACTAAATAAATTATTTCATTTACTTTGAATTGGACTGGATATATTCTTAGAGAGATGTTGAACTGAAAAGTGATGTCATATGTTTTGAATGAACTGAGAATAAATATTGCTGCACTACCTGGTAGCTAATATCCCATTTTCATTTACTTTAGAAGCCCTTGTGGTTCTTCCTAAGAATAAAAGTAAGGAGAACACCAACAAATCTATTTTTCCTGCCAGCTCTGTCCAGGGACAGTGTGGTTAAACTGGAGACTCCTTCCTTACCCACAGACCCAAAGTCTGGTGAAGAAAAGCAACGCATGAAGCAAAAGAGGAATTATGACAAATAAGGGAAGGCACATCAATAAATAATAAAGAGTATTTTGATTCAAGGAAATAATGCTTTTAGCTATTTCTCCCAGGTGGAATGTCAATAGTAGGAAAGCATCCAGTTACCCTGTCCTCCAAGAAAGTAAATTGGATTGATGTTAAAGCACAAGTTTTGCCAAAGTATCTTACCTGAGTGTTTTGGAGGAAAAGAAGAACAATAAACAGCATCTCTTGATGAACTGACTGCATAATACTTGGATTTATCATTTAAGTCATGTTGGTGGTTATGCTTATCATATTCATTCTTTTATATGATTGAGAAAAATCCTATTTTTAAATTTGATTTTTCAATTACAGTTTACACTTAATATTAATTTGTGTTAGTTTCAGTTGTATAGCATAGTGGTTAGACAAGCATATACTTTCAAAATGTCCCCCTGATAATTCTAGTACCCACCTGGCACCATACATAATTATTATAATAATAACTGACTATATTCCCTACTCTGTATTTTACATCCCTATGATTATTTTGTAACTACGGATTTTTACTTCTTTTTTTAAATTAAATTTATTGTGGTGATATTTGTTAATAAGATTATACAGGTTTCAAGTGTACAATTCTATATAATACGTCATTGTTATATTGCATTGTGTTCCTATGAGCCAAAGTCAAGTATTCTTCTGACATCATATATTCGACCTCCTTTGCCTTTACTACCCCCTACTCCCTCTGGTAACTACCATACTGTTGTCTGTGTCTATGAGTTTTTGATTTTCCTATTTGTTCAAAATCCTATTTTTAACTGTATAGGATATACATTTGGGAGGCAACCAGCAACCAATATAGTGAGTGCTTTCAACAAAAATTAAGTTCTTTGAGACAACTTCTATAAAGGAAAACACATTGCCCTTACTTTCAGAAGTCTACTTTGCTCATTTGATTAAAGCAGATACGAATGTGACTGGAAGACTCTATAAGCTAGCATACATAAATCAGAACAGTACCCAAGAGCATGCATATTAGTATCATTCACAATAATGCTAATAATTTTGCCACATAGCATCACTGATGATTTTCCCCTAGAACTTCAGAAAGGCCATATATGATAATCTTCATGCCTTCTTAGCTGAACTGCATTCAGGGGTTGAAAATGCTCAACCAAGACTTTTCCTAAGGAGACTATGGTTTGCAGGTGAATGCAGTATACTCAGATTGCATCCATATCACATGTAATCAATGGCAATCATGTTTGTTGTAAGTTAACCTACACAGAGGCTTGAGTGCAAGCAATGTAACCAGCAAGGTATGAAAGCTGAAAGGACTCCAAGGGGATGAACGGCTGAGCTGAATTGATCCTGACCTACTCATCATCGCCCTTTGTGACCACACATGTCTGAAGTACACAGAGCATTTTATAGAAGTTTGCTATTACCATCTAAGCAACAACAGTTTTTTCATATTCATATATTTTTGTTTTCTTTTTATTCGATTTTTATATTCATATTTTAAGCAAAGAATTTTAGTCCAAATTTTGTAAATACTTTTTCATTAATCACACGTATATGGTTTTTATGTAAGAAACTTTTTCCTAAGTATTTTACAAATATTAGCACATTTAGTCCTCACAGAAACCTTAAGAAAAAGACATTCTATGATCCCATTTTACAGTTAAGAAAACTAAGGCATGTTAAAAATAAAAATGCAACTGAGTAATATTAAAGATCTCATTGGCCTTATTCAATGATTCATGAAGCAGGCAGCATCCAATCTAGCAGATAAAAGGGGAGTTGTATAAAATGAGAGACTTTTACAGGTAGAAGGGAACAGGAACAAAGAAGTTATATAAGTCAAAAATCAGGCTGGTTATTGCAAGGTCCGTTTCCTCCTGGGGACTGCAGGGATCTATCACGCAGATGATCGAGCTAGCTCTGATTAAGTGATTCCTGATGGACTGGTGCAAGATTCCATTTCTTGATGAGCTGAAACTGTAATAAAGTTCAGTCTTAGTTTGGTGTTGTGGAGCTTAGCATAAGCAACTCCATCTGGGGAGGGTTGTCTTGTGTTTAAGAGTCACAGGGAGGTTACAGAGTGTGTCTAAGTGGTTAATTGAGTGAGTGGTTAATTGAGTGAGTGGTTAATTGAGCTTCAAACCCAAGGCACCTGCCTCCAGAATCTCCTTTCAATCACTGTCTTCACATCAACTGTTTGTCCAGTTTTGTCTTCCCTTTGATTATCTATCACTATTTAACTTCTCACACAGTACTCGTTGTTAAATTTATAAATGCCTTCTTTAAACATACCCTTTGAACATGTATGATAATGAATTTGCTTTCCTAAGGTAAAGATGATTTTACTTGAGGAAATTCTTCACAGCCACATGTCTAGTCCTCCACTCAAAGGAGTTGCTTGCTGTGACAAATACACAAACTAGGGTAAGAAAAAATCCACATCAATATATTAATTGATGTGAAGGTTGTCCTAGAATATTAAGGTTATTATTTATTACAAATAGAGGAAGTGCTATATTCTCACAGAACACCTTCACCAAATGGCATAACTGGGTCACCATTCTATTGTACATGGAAGGCATTGAAGTCTGATTCCATTTACACAGGAAGTCTACAGGTTTTCTTAAACACCCAATTTTTCTGATATTTTAACATCTGTTAACATTTCCTATAGCTTTGAAAATTTGGACAGACTTTTATGTCTGCCTAAATTTTAGTCTTAGAATGTCTGTTAAACATCATCACAATGAACAGTCATTTATTTCAAGACGAATAACTAACTGATGGCAATATTAGAGGGACGCACTTATGAAAATGGTGTTATTCTTTCCCAGAATCAGCCTACAACTAACACCAACTAGAGTTCTGTGATATGTTAAGCAGATTTTTCACCTTCTTGGGTTATCGTTCAGCCCTCAATTGGTGTGTAAAAGACCTTGAAGTCTCCATTTACCTTCTATCTCCTGAGTACCTACAACAAATGTATCAGACTTGCAGTCAGGAAATATACTTACAAAACCACCTATGGTAAATTTTTTATAAGCATTTTCTCTCCTGCCCTGGCTGGTATGGCTCAGTGGATTGACTTCCCGCCTGTAAACCAAAGAATTGCTGGTTTGATTCCCAGTCAAGGCACATGCCTGTGTTGGGGGCCAGGCCCCTAGTAGGGAGTGCATGAGAGACAACCACACATCGATGTTTCTCTCCCTCTCTTTCTCCCTCCCTTCCCTACTCTCTAAAAATAGATAAATCCTTTATTAAAAAGAATTTTTCTCCTATCTACATGAAACACCCCTTTCCTTTTCAGAACAACAGTGGCATATAAACTATTGTTGATACACCTCTGATTTCGTAGTTCACATTCTTCTTGATCCTGACAACATTCTGGCAGCCAGTCAGTATTCTAAAGAATTGCAGAACCCTGAGAGAACATGCAGGATACTGTTTTGTATATACATCATCAGCATAAGAAAAATGGTAGCCAGTGGTGAGAAGCACAGGAAGATGTACTCAAATAGGCAATGTAGTTTTTCTCAAGTTCCAATGTATTAGTCTCACACACTGAAAAAATAGAGAAATAGGGACTGGACTCCTTCACAGAGATGGGACTGTCAACCTGATAGGTCTTTCATTCTCCTTAGAACTCTGCTCTGTGTCATCACTTCCAATAACTCCAAGCCTATCCTTCTTGATGCACATTTTTCTTATTTCTATATTTTTTGTTTTATGCACTCTGTGTAGATGCTTCTGGCTGCCCATGTTTGCCAGTGACTGAAGATAAGTACCTTAAGTGTGCTAAAGAAAAGTTCCCATATTCATCCTATGCTTATGTCATTCTCTAGCACCTCAAACAGATATGAACAGGAAAGCAACTGCTGGATTACACATATCACATCATGAAAATGATGGAGTTTAACAAGGCCTTATAAAAGGATATATAAAGTCAAACCCCACTATAGTAATGTTGGTTTGGGGTAGGAATATGTTCTGTTCTGCTTCTTAAAATGATACATATGCTTAAAAACTAGGTGTGTTAAATGATTCCTTTGTCATTGGAGATCAAGTAGGTAACCACCAATTCTGAACCACTCTCCCTTCCAGTTCTTTTATTTTGCCCATCAGTTTACTTCTTAATTCTAAGGATATTTCTTAAATACACTACTAAGCCTCAGCCAATAAATTAACAAATTATACTTCCTCCCTAATTCCAAGACTGAAAATATGAATAAGAGACTCTTTGCCAGAAAACTAAACAGGTTTAGTTGACTCTGCAGGATGGGCTAAGCTGGGCAGGTATTAACAGGAGGCCTGGCTATATCCTAGCAAGGCTGTGATTACCAGACCAGGATTCAAAGCAGATACTCAGGCACTAATATTGAAAATTAAGAGAAACTTTCATTGTCATTTTAGGAGCAATACGGGATGTGCATGCATAATAAAATGAAACTCTCTACCATTGTTTTTCTCCCCTTTAGAAAGGTCATATGATCAGGATAGAATCAAAGGGTACATGTTATTTTGTATAATATCATAGGGGTTCATTTTACTTTTCTCTTTCTTCTTTAAACTTCTCACAGTATATTTAGGTAAGGCATTCATGTTAAAAATGGCAAAATATCCTCAGGCACAAATAATAAAGTCCTTTTACCACTTTAAACTCTACTTGTCCTTATTGGGTCTTGAACTCCAGTGTTCTGTCTCCAGGACCACAGCTGTTTCCCCTATGGAAATTTTGCCTTGATTCTAAGTGCCTTGAAGGTAAGGGCTATGTAATACTTTCCTGTCCATCGTGCCTGAATATTGTGCAGTATCTTGCTTGTATATATTTAATTCATTCTGGCTGATTTAATTTAAAGTAGGGCAAGAAAGTGTTTTTGTTTAAAACATATATAAAGTCCTAGAAGTATTGCTCAGCATCATTTATTAATGTGCTACAGTGTAACTTAAAAATTGCAGTATGAAAAAAACAGGGTTAGACTGTGTATCCATCTAAATTTAGAATCAGAAATGAGATTTTTTTCCATATTAGGAACTATACATATATATCTTGTACTATAAATGTTTGCTTGTTTGAAGTTGGACATACTAGAGTTTGAATTCCTTTAAATTTATAATACAGAGACTTGTGTCCCAAAACATAAACTTTAATCCAGAGAAATATGATTTTACTGTAATCATATGTTTTTTTCTTTACCTTCCCAATATTTACTGCTATTTTATGAAAAAAACAAGAAAATAACAATGTTTCTTGGAGGCACTTTTCAGAGACTCTGTATCATTTCCTAAATCCATTTCATGTAAAGTATGCTACTTGAGCTTTTAGAATCAAATATCTTTGTTATTGCTTTCTTTATTTTTCCTGTCACAGTTCTATCACAGTTTCAAATATTACTCATTTACTCTTAATTTTGCCTTCTTTCTTAAAAGAAAGGATTTCTAAAACCAAATTTTCTAGGTTTGCCTGTCATTTTTACCTCATTTTCAAAATTTTATAACATTTTTATTTTACTTAATTTTTATGATTCTTTAGCACCTTAAACATTATCCATCTTCTTATCATGCTGAGGACTAATTTTATAAGTAAAGATGAAACTTGGTCCACTACAGTCTAAAAATCAAACTGAAAAATTCTCATCATAGGAGAGAGCAAAATAAATGCTATTGTAATCCTCCTATGGTCATTGGGAAGCAAAACTTTCGAAAAGATTGAGTCCTTGAAACAGTCTCCTTCTGCTTCTCACACAGGGCTTGAAAGAACTCGGTGTACTGCTGTTGATTCAGACCTGCAGTCCCATGACCTCACTGTCTGAGAAGAAGTTCTTCAAACATAATATACCAGACAGGGTTTTCTCCTCTTAAAAAAAAAAAAAACTTGAAGAAAGGGTTTGAAATATTCTGTTGAAGAAAGAAGAAAAAAGTAAATATTGTTATGGGAAAGTCCAAAGTTTCTTTATGACTTATAACTAGTAAGTTTAGAAACAGATTTTCAAGGACTCTGTAGTACTCTAATCAAAATATAAGCTGTTTCCCGTGGATGTAAATCCTTGCTCACTGAAATCAGTGTGAAAAATAGAGGTCTGAATTTATGAATTCATATTTTTAAGCAAAATGATAATGCTTACAAAATGCTTAAAAAGTGATACATTTTTAAATTCACCATTCAAAGTATAGCTTAAAAAACAAATATATAAATCAGTAAAGCAAACTTAATAACATTATCTGTACTCTTCAACTATAACGTGGCAAACAATAAAATTCATCAACAAATTATCCTGTCAATATAAGTTACTTTAATAACTGTAGTATTCAAATTACATTCCTTACCAAGTCTTACTAATTTCTGCCTCCAAAACAGCTTCTTTTCCTTTAATCATCCTCTTCCTTCTTATCCTTCAGATTAGAAATTAATATCTTTGCCCTGCTTGGCATAGCTCAGTGGGTTGAGTGTGGGCTGCAAACCAAAGAGTTGCCAGTTTGATTCCCAGTCAGGGCATATGCCTGAGTTGCGGGCCAGGTCCCCAGTGGGGGCGTGTGACAGACAACCACACATTGATATCTCTCTCTCCCTCCCTTCTCCTCTCTAAAAATAAATAAATGAATGAATGAATGAATAAATAAATAAATAAAATCTTTAAAAAAAGAAATGAATATTTTCATTTTATCTTGTTTTTTTCTTTCAGCATGTTTATACTATTTTTCAAAATTCTGGACAATTATATCTCAAACATATCTCTCTAGTTTTTCCTTTTCTTTCCTTTGTGGTCTGCTACTATTCTCTCCAGTCCTTTCAATATCTCAGAGGTGAGCCCTGAGTGTGAACTAATACCTCATCCACCATCCACCTAAGCCATCCCTCCTATTATTTCCAGTCATGTGTGCTAGCTACTTCTCTCACTATGTCTCTTTAATCACTGGCTGTCTCATGCACAATATCAAGTACATATTCTCTTTCCTTTTTTCCCAAAGGCTTATGCATGCTATTTGTTGAGAACTATGTTAACCAGGAGAGAACAAGACACAGCCCCTGTGATTTTTGATTTTACAGTCTAGTAGATAAGGCAGCCACTGAACAAGTAATTACAAGGGCATTTGAGTTTTATAAAGGAAAAATAAAGCAAGCCACACGATCATTTAAAGAGTTCTTATTATTTTTATTACATTCTACATACTGTTTCTTTCTGTACATTTTTCTCTTCATGAGCATTCCTTTGCAATCAGGCCTGCTAATCTATTGAACATTCACAAAGCATGTCCTGCTATTTCATAACTGTGTGTTTTTCTCCACTCTTATGCCATACCAAATTCTTAAAAACTCAGGCAAGATGACACCCCTGGTACAATACTTTGTCTGTGGTTCCTATTGTATTCTCTGAATACTTCTATTATGATACTTATCACATTATATGTAATTATAATTTTGTGTGTCTGTCTCTTCTCCCAGGTTGTTCGATTTTTGAAAAACAAGGATTATGTTTTATGAGTATTTATACCATTCCAGCATCCAGCATAATGCTTGTGATTTTATTAATCACTTAACATGTGTGTTGGATTGCACTGAATTGCTTTTATAGAATAGTTGCTTTCTGCTCTCTTCCCAATAGATTGGCAGATAATCAATTTAAAAGAATTACTGTAATCCATGATATCTGTAATTCACTTCGTCTGTTTTTGCAAGGGTGTGGTTGGTGGGGTCATTCAGCTTTTCTAAGTCAAAGCTGAAAGACAATTTAGGCCCAGATGTTAACTTTAGTTTAACAAAACTTTGTCTTTGAGGTCAATGGACCTGAGGGTTTGTTCGTGAGGCTGATGCTGACCCTGACCAGAATCTGATTGTCCTGTGGGCTTAGTGACTGAACACACAAGTGAGAGGCAGGTGGGGGAATTGAGGTGCTGGATGAGGTCAGTCTGAATGAAAAGGACAGAAAAAAGGAAAGTCATATTAAATAAATGAAGTTTCTGCATGGTTGTAATAAGACTTACATAAAATTTGAAACTCGTAGGGAGCTACTTGAGATAATCTTTGTTATGTAGGCTTGATTGAGGTACTTTGCTACATTATAAAGAGCTCTGCGATTCACTGGAATAGAGCATAGACTTTGAAGGTATTCCAGTTTTCACATAAATTGAGAATCTATTTCTTACTAGCTGTAAGTCCTCAAAACATTAATTTACCCTTTAATATCTCTTTGAACTTTAATTCCTCACCCATAAAATGATGATTAAAATACTTCAGTGGGATACTTTGACTGTCAAGAGATGATGAATGAAAAGAGCCGGGTCCATTGGAGGCAAATTGTGGCTGAGCCTGAACAAATACTTTATAAATAATGCCAAAGTAACATATAAAGAAGCAGAATATACTGTCATCAGTAACATATTATAATTCTTTCTAAATTAGAATTCATATTCAAAGGTTTTCTTTGGGCACAATATTAAGAAAATTAATAAAGGAGAACCATTTGCCATGATGAAATGTGTTATGGAATAGTTCACATCTAGGTACAAGTCTAAATTCAGTTTTATTTTAACTAAAAGAACTACCATCTGCTCAGTGTCTAAGGTCTCTTGGAAATGAATTAGAGGTTTCAGTTCTATGCTTAAGGGACACAAATACCCATAATAGGATAAACCAGAGGCTACTTCCAGATTTAGCACTCTTGTCAAAGCTCTGGTGGAAAGGCCAAGGTTCAAGTGACATAGAACAAAACTCTTCTCACATTAAGTGCTTGTCTCTTAAGCAAGGCCTCTGAGGGCATCTCAGTTTTTCAGAAAAGAGTGTTGCAAATCTTTCTCCACTTACCATGAAAGCAAACAGGAAAGTCAAGTGATTAAACTGGTACATAAACTGAATAAAATTAGATGGCTGAAGGCATATGCTATTCTGCTTCACTATTTCGGGGAAAAATTAATAATCAGCATGGTCTAATCAACTCTCTTCCCTTCTCAAAGAAGAAGGAGTGCTATGGAGGATACCAAGATAATTTATACAATATGTATAAAAAGTAATGACTTTTTCTTAAAGTAGAAATTTTCCATTTTATTTCTTTCCATAAATACTTAAAACAGAAACCTTAATAGTTTTAACTTATTAGTTGTTTCTTAAATTACTTTTCTTGTCTTCCCTTGTGAAATTAGCACAGCATGGGATAGGCCATTATACATTCAGTCGAAACCATAATTAGTCCTCCTATTATTGCTTTTCCCAGAGTCTATGGACACCATTGTCTTTATTGCTTGATAGGAGCAAATGTAAGGCAATCACTGGAACATAGCATCATAGTATTAAATAAAATTGAACATGTATAATATTTTCTGTGGAGACTTCATGGTGCATAACAATGGCATTCACATGTACATTGATGGTGCGGACCATGGAGAAAGAGGTATAATCCTAATAGAATGAATACTTCAGAGGTAGATTTTTTTTACTGTTGTTCAATTACAATTGTCCCCACTTTCCCCCCATTCCTCTCCCCTGCTCTACCCACCCCCACGGACCACTTTTGGTGGGAGGGAGAGAGATAATGGGGGAAAAAAGAGGAAGGGTCAAGCAGAGGTAGATGCTTGATTGAACACATTCCCGACAATGTCATGGCAGCAAATTTTAGTGTGTGAAGTATGGCTCTGGGAATTGTTTCCAGAAGCTAAGCAAGCTTCTAATTCTTTAGTTTTTGAAAGAGTTCTATAACTCTATAAATCAATTAGGCAATTCTATAATACATTAAGATTTATTATTTCCATGGGGATAGCTTGCACAGATTCCATTCTTTGCAACTGAATCCACCAGATACTGCTACAACTTCTTGCGACAGTATCTATCAAGCCCAAAGCATATTTTGAGGAACAAAATTTGGCCAATGTCTTCATTAATTATTCACAATCTTTATATTTTATAACTCTCAGGTGCACTTTAATATTTATATTTCTAGAAAACTACCCAATATTAGAAAATTTTGCAATACATTAGGTGGAGAGTGGTGCTAATTCTGAATATCTGAGATGAAGCCCTACATGGGCAGTGCTGGTCTTCATTTTGCCCTCTTTTTATTTGTTGTTCAGATACACACAAAACATTCACCATTCTGTTTGTCAGTTAAAGAAATTATCCCCAGGGATAATTGGTCAATTCTATTTATTTTTGTTTTCAAATATATTTATTTCTGCTTTAAATTTATTGAGTACTTTGATTTGATCATGATTTTCAAGATTATTTTTTAATTACAGTTGACAAACAATATTATAACAGTTTCAGGTGTCTAATATAGTGCTTAAAGTGATCTCCCCAATAAGTCTAGCACCCATCTGACACCATACATAGTTTTTACAATCGTATTGACTAAATTCCTTATGTTGTACTTGTTAGGTCGGAGTCACTCAAGAAACCAGACTGATGCACCAAACTAAGGTGAGCAGGGTTTATTAGCGGGGAATAAGAGAGAAAGTGGAGCCAACCGAGGGAGGTTAAGAGGAAAGTGGGGTCAACCAAGAGAGGTTGGGGGGCCAACCAAGGGAGATTGGAACTCACTCGGTTGTTCTTAGATCAGGGTTTTTAAACACTAAAACCTGCGGTTGGGGTATTAGAGTCGGATTGGCTACAGCTGGTTGCTGGGTGAATGCTGCATCCTGTTATGCTGGATAAGCTGACCCCAGACCCTAATCTTCCTGGGTTGGGTCTGCAGGAAGCTTTCCACGGTGTCATTTTCTCGCCTGGTAATTTTCATTCCTCCTAGGCCTGACTAGATCTAACAGTACTTTGCATTGTAGTGACTATTTTAAAAACTGGCAATTTGTACTTAGTCCCCTTTACCTTTTTCACCCATCCCACCCCCCAAACCACCTACCATCTGGCAACTATCAATTTATTTTGTTATTTATGATTTTGTGTTTCTTTTTTATCTCATAAATATTTTTAATAGATGAATCATTTGTATGACACATTTATTTCCCTTTCCAAATTTTAAACATATAGAAAAGTGAAAAGAATAGTAAATAAAATAAAAACTTGTATACCATCTACCAGATTCGACATTTGTTAATATTTTCCCTTATTTGTTTTATCTTACCTGCTCTTCTAGAGAGAGCACACAGGATAAAACAATTAAGTACATATATATCTGTACTTATATATATGTACAAATGAGTTTTACACACACACACACACACACACACACACACACATATATATATATATACTATTTTAAAGGAAGCTGTAGACATCCTGGTATTTCAACATATTCCAGTGATAAAAATAATTGTCTAATACATGTAGTATCACTGTAACTATTAACATTATTTCATTTAATATCCAGTTCATATTCAGGTTTCTCCCACTTGTCTCACCTTTAAAAAAATAGCTAGGTTATGTTAAAAGACAAAAACTCCAACTTGAAGGGGCTTCTACTGGCTAAATTGGGGACAGTTTTATCATCAAAATAAATAATGAATAAACTAAAAATATGATAAAAATAGAATATTCACGTGACTTCAAAATACCTCCCCCACAAAATACTTATTAATTATTAGGGAGAGAAAAACCACTTGAGAAGTGTTTTTATGAGAACCGTGGCTAATACTACATGAAAAATAGAACTAAAAGTTTTTGTTTTGTTCTCCCTGAATGAATAGCCAACTAAGTTCATGCATTGCAGATAAAATGTCTCTTTAGTAGCTATTTTAAATCTATACCAGTTTTCTTACACGTCTTTTTTTGAATTCATAAAAATAATTAAATATTTTAAAAGACTGATAATATTTGAATTCAATAAAGTAGCTTTAATTCACTGTAGCTATTGTTTTGTAATCAATTAATTCAATATCATATTAAATTTGTTTTAATTTGCCTGCGAGTTACTCATAAAATGAAGTGAGACAGATTATAAGGTTAAAATGTCTACTCTTAGAATTCAATTTTATTTTTTCCTGCCTACTTGTTTCACAAAAGAGAGATCCAGATCTTTTCAGGAATTTGGCACCTAATTTTTCTCACTGACAATGTATAACTGTCAATAAGGTAATTTGTAAATAAGCTTTTTGGGTGTTTTTTGACTTGAACTAAAGTATTTATATTTTTATTATGAATTATTAAGCCACAGCTTTACCTAATTGTGATAAGCAAATTATTAATTTATGGAATATATAAATCTTAATTTAGACAGAAAAATTCAATTACTATATATTAAACAGCATTCTCCTTTCCACCATCATTATTTTTTTTCTAAACATTTTCTTACTAAGGAAAAATCATGCAGCTATTAGACATGATAATATTACACTTGGGAACTGAGAAAATATATGCAACTTTATCTATAATGGCAACTTTTAGACATTTATTTATTGCAATATAAAATATCAGATTAGCCCTGACTGGCTCAGTGGATTGAGCACCTGCCTGAGAACTGAACGTTTGCTGGTACAATTCCCGGTCAGAGCACATGCCTGTTGTGGGCCAGATGCCCAGTAGGGGGCGTATGAGAGGCAACGACACGCTGATGTTTCTCTCCCTCTCTTTTTCCCTCCCTTCCCCTCTGTCTAAAAATAAAATGACATAAAATCTTAAAAAATAAAATAAAATATCAGATTAGAAAATTAACTGATTTATGTGTGATTATACTAATATATTTTCTTATATTGAATATTCAGCTAACCTCCTAATTATCTGACCATTTACTATAATAAAAACATAACTGCTACTGATTCTGATGCCTGGATTCGTGTGGAAACTAGCAGCTTTGTGAAATGAATGAATTATATGAATGAATTGGAGTGAAGAAGTGATTATATATATATATATATATATATATATATATTAGTCAAAGGCATGGTACCCTAAATAAATATGTATTTTCACAAAGGAAATTCATATTGAAAATTCAAATGATAGAGGATATGTAAATATATTTTTCTGATTTATTTTATAATGTTATAATAAAATGATTATAAAGTGGACAGTTTTATGTCATATAAACATTGTATAATTCAATAAATATGTATAGAGTTTGATTATTTCTATTTGCAAAAATACAAGCCCTATATTAACAAAGATTTTGTTATTTTTTGACAATATCTCCAGTACTTAGAAAGTTGATAGACTCATGTAAGTATTTATTGAATGAGTAAGTATAACTTATTTCATTTTTTTTAAAATATCACACAACTTCACTCAACTTCCGTGTCCTTCTATGAATACACCTTCTCATTCATTGTACTATTAAAAATCTTGAGAAGAAAAGAGAGTCATGTCCAATCCTAAAATTCTTTTATAAATTACTTTAAAAGTTTTATATGGCCCAGCAAAACTTCCTAAAAGAAGTGCTATCAAAGCTATGATTACACAAGACAATATAGAGATGATGCATTATAGGGTTACACACCTACATACTCTTATTAATCACTGTCACCCCAATAAGTGCAATTAAAAGAAAAAATGAAAGAGAAGAACAAGACAAAAAAAGCTATGACATGACTAAATCATGGATAGCAATTTGTAAAAGAAAAGAAATGGTGAAATGTAAATAATATAACTTTTCCCATGCTTCTAGGATGTAATGGTGACACTATTATTTTGCAATGCTCTGTGTCAGAGTATTAAACCTCATTTGAGAAATGAAGCTAGCTAGAGTATTGGGAAGATGTCCAGCTTTTGGTGTACTGAGGCACTAATGGTCATATTCATATTTTCATTTTACTTGACTGAACATATTGATTTAATTTAAACTGGATAAAATTGTATATCGTTTAGTTTATTTTGCTAGTTATAAAGTCAGCTTCCATGTCCCCATTGTAATGCTATTTATTTTAAATGGATGAAAAAATGTTTTTTCTCTTCAGTGTTTGCCAAGAGCAAACGACATGTGCTGTATTACGCTTTCACGTCATGTGCTCACCATTTTTGTAAAGGCTGTTTGATTGTAATTGCTTTACAATTCCTAAATAATTTGAATTCTATCAAATTGAATTATATTATATCAAGAAGTTCAGTTTATATTTGGAGGAATCAGAGGTTACCATGGCATTTTCTGTTGACTTAAATCACAGTTGGGAAACACAAGGTCCGCAGGCCGAGTCCGACCCTCCACCTTGTTTTTCTACCGGTGGCAGCACTGAGCTCCTCGCTCCCAGTTAAGGAGTAGTTACATTCATACAGTCCTAAAATTATATTCGGCCCTTTGAAGGCAACCACAAGGCTGATGTGGCCCCTGGTGAAAATGAGTTGGACACCCTGACTGAAACAGTGCCCTCTTTAATACATGATATTATAATAATTTTTGGTCTAAAACATGGAAAAGAAACTCATTACAGGATTTTCCTACTTCTCATGCTAGTTAACAAGCACTAGTTCTTGGCAAACCATCTAACCTTTCCACTATGCATTTTCCTCCTTTGTAAAGTAAGGGTGTGATCTCAAAAAGATGTTTTCACCTGGGAGCTCTTAGAGTTCAACATTTTCTTCAGGAACTATCTAGCTGGGCTGTGGGAAGGTTTAAGGACAGAAATTGATGAGGTAGGACTTCACAGGCCTTCAGTCCCCTCTCTTCCCAGTCCTGGTTATCTACCAAACACCTCCCCAACCAGAACAGTCTTTTATTTATTTTATATATTGTGGTTGAGTATAAGATTTATTTCATTTTTTCCCTACAATGATAACTTCAGTCCAAAATTTGAAAACTCTCAAACTAATAACATTATAGATCCTTTATTGTTTATGACTTTGCATATGTAGAAAATGTCTCTTATCTGTTTAAGGAGTTCCTTTTCTCCTGCAGTTTATCTACAGTAGGAGATTAGCTGATGTCCAATGGAGAAACATGCATTTTTATCCTTGCATCCTCAAATCTTAGCCAAGTATGAGGCTCCACTGGGTGTTCAACAAGGAGTTGTTTATTGAATGCATTGATGAATACATTAATGAATGGATAACTGCATTGTCCAAATTTCCTTCTGTATATTTCACTGGTGATAATTTAAATTAATTCATATTATCAGTTTAGAATGAAGGATATTTTTAGCTATCAATTTTAAAAATGTCCTAAAAACACTGACAGCTATATACTAGAACTGATTATAGAATATTTTCATTAATTTGATTAATGCAAGAAATAATGCAAAGTATTAATTAAAAACCAATGTAATTTCCCAATTTTTATGTTATATACATCAACATACTTTGGCCTCTTTTCTTGAGAATATAGTCGAATGACCTGTGTTTCTTCCAGATGACTGTCTGAAAAGTGGGGGTTTTGCTAAGGTTTTTGACATGCATCAAGGCACTCCCAATACTAAAATTCAGTAATAAATAATGTTTTTGCTAATGCATAAAGAAAAATATATTGGACTAATTATAGTTCTGAATCTTTTTAGTGAGCCTACCCTGCTTGACAGAACGTTGCATTTGTGCACTTCTGCTAAGTGGAGCAGGTATTATCACTCACTGCAGGGATTTCAACCTTCCCAGAGCTGTCAGAGCAGAGGGGTGTAGGGATAAATCACTTAGTAACCAGACTGTAGTGAGTTATACACAGACTATCAGGACAATTCAGAGTAGATAATTGCAACCATCTAAAAGCTAAATTTACATCCTTATAAACAATGCTCAAGCCCATGGTGATAGTACAGAAATTCAGGGGTTATTATTATTCCAAAGTGTTATTTCCAAAGTATTTGGAATAATAATACTTTGGAAATCCAAAGTATTATTATTCCAAAGCATTATTTACCTCTCATCATAATCATGATTATGATGAGAGGTAAATAAATATTTGATTGTTATGGACTCACACACACACTCCAATGCTTTCAAATTTATCACTTCTTAATTCGTTTGATCTCTCCCGGAACTATAAATTTAGGACTCCTAGATTTGGGGATCTATTGGTCACATGAGGTGGGAAAGCAGGTAAATCAATCTAAGACTTTGTATTTTACTGGGTTACAGTTCTTGTATTTAAATAAATGTGACAAAATTAATAAAAAATTAGACATCTCGGTGAAACAGTTGCAGGGACAGAGATTTAGAACTTTCCTTTTTAAAACTAAATAGTGCATTAACAATGAGTTTTTAGTAAATTATTTTATTACCATGTTTTTTGGACCATGAGATGCACCTAGGCTTTAGAGGAAAATAGGAAAAAAAATTTGAAGCAAAAATGTGGTAAAATATTTAATAACATAAATAACATAATAGTTCGCCAATGTAAATGTAAACATAACTCAACAGCAGCATTAACAACTATTATTCCTCCCAAATTTGTGGTGGGGCTGGCACCTTATAGTCCGAAAAATATGGTACTCATTTAATTCAGTGTCCAGATTGCTGCTGTTTAACTTTCACTCATCCTTCAGGTCTCTACTCAAACTTAATTAATTTTCTTTTTCTGATCAGATTGCTTCATTTCTCTGATAACCTCCTCAACATGGTTTTTTCAGCTTAATAAACCTTGTTTTTAGCTTAGTTATAGGTTCACAGAAAAATTGAGTGGAAAGTACAGACAATGTCCTTTGTTTACATACGGAATACACAGGTCTCCCCACTATCAGCATCCAGGCACCACAGTGGTACAACTGTTACCATCACGGAACCTTACCTAAACTGTTACTTAATTCTGAAATTTTAATAATACTTGATATGGCTAGGTGTAGTAATTTTTTTCTTTTTTGCATTTATTCAGGTCAATGTCTTCTGAGTTCTAAGATCTGTGGTTTTGTGGCTAGCATTAATTTAGTGAAAATTCACAGTCATTTCTCCTTTAAATATTGCTTCTGTTTACTTTTCTCTTTTCCTTCAGGTATTCTCATTATGCAGATGTTACATATTTTATAGTTGTCCCACAGTTCTTGAGTATTTTGTTCTGGTTTTATTTGTCTTTGTTTTGCTTTGCATTTCAGTCTTGTTTTTTTTTTTCTTTGTGTTGAGGATTTTCCATATCTTTCAGTAAGCCCTTAGCTTAATCATAATTTAAAAAAAAAAACTGATTACTCCAACATTCATGCCATGTTTTCCTCTTATTCTGACATTGGTTTGGTCTCTTCAAACTATGATTTTTTTTAGTATGCCTTGTAATTTTTTGTTGAAAGTTGGACATGATCTATTGAGAAAGTAGAACTGTGGTAAAGAGGCCTGTAGTGATGAAGTGATAAGAACTGAGGGGAGGCGAAGGCTCTGTACTCCCAGGATTAAATCTCAGTCTCCTGGTGAGGCTGTGCCCCCGACTGTAAACTTCACCACTGCTCCTCAGCTCCTCCCCCCTTAGGTGGATCTGTAGGCCTAGAAGGGAAGGTAGTGGGGTACATCCCTTCCCCTACGTAGGTTAAGCTTTGGTAAAACGCCAGTAGGTTGGGCTCTGGTAAATGATTTCTCCCAAGGGCAGATCTTATGAAGAAGGAGAGAATGCTCTAATATTTTTTAAATGGTCATTTTCCTTTTCATGCCAGAAGCACGAGGGAATATTTCTCTGACATTCACTGTGAGAGCCTGACAGAGCTCCTGGATACGCATCTCACAGAAGTGTGACCACTCCCCATGACTGAAGCAGTCCCTTTGGAATTCGAACCCTTGGACTTGTCCACACTGAGCCTCCATCAGCTTGTCCATTACAGTTCAGATTCTCTTACCCAATCACTGGTTCCTGCAGAGGCTTCTGCTGCTGGGTGTATGTTATAGTTAAGTTATGATTCTCCAGACTCACGTGTCTGTTTCTCCAATATTAAAGACATCAGTTTTCCTTGTGACCTCACTTCGATGCCATCTCGAAGAAGAGCTGTTGATTGCTTTTTCAGCATTATTGGGTTAAAATTGACATATAATGTTGTGTAAGTGCAAGGTGCACAACACAATGATTTGATCCACTTATATATTTTGAAATGATTACCGCAATAAGGTTGGTTAACATCTCCATCACCTCACATAATTACCTCTTTTTTGTGTGTTGACAATACTTAAAATTTACTCTCTTAACAATTTTCATTTACATGTATAATTCACTATTGTTAACTATAGTCACCATGCCATATGGCAGGTCCCCAGAGCCTACTGGTCTTAGAGCTGGTAGTTTGTACTCTTTTACTGACTTCACACTCCAGTCCCTGGCACCACCATTCTGTTCTCTATTTTTATAAGTTTGGCCTTTTTATATTCCACATAAAAGTGAGGTAATCAGTATTTGTTTTTCTCTGCGTGACCTGTTTCACTTAGCATACTGCCCTTAAGTTCCATTCAAGCTGTCACAAATAATAACAGGATTACTTTCTTTTTATGGCTGAATAATGTTTGATTTTATACATATACCACTTTTCTTAGCCATTCTTCTGTCAATGGAATTATGTTGATTCCACATCTTGGCCATTATGAATTATGCTGCAATAAACAGGAAGGATAGGTATCTCTTGAAGGGAGTTATTTTCTTTGGATACGTACTAGTAAGTCAGATTAGTGGACCATGCGGTAGTTCTGTTATAATGTTTTGAGGAATATCCACATCACTGTTCACAGTGGCCATACCAGTTTACATTGGGCAGTGCACAAGGGTTCTTTTTCTCCACATTCTTGCCAACAGTTGCCATCTCTTGTCTTTTTGATAATAGTCATTTTAAGAGATATGAGGTGATATTCTTTTGTGGTTTTATTTGTATTTCATGATGATTAGTTATGTTGAACATCTTTTCATGTACCTGTTGATTATTTGTATGTCTTCTTCAGAAAAAAGCCTATTCAGATTATCTATTATTTAATTGGGCTTTTTTTTTGCTGTTGATGTGTACAGTTTCATTATAGATATAATATATTAACACTTTTTAAACTTTATGGCTTGCAGATATTCTGTCATATTTTGTATATTGTGTTTTAACTTAGTAAATTATTTCTTTTCTTGTGCAGAAACTTCACAGTTTGATGTAGTTCTGCATGTTGATTTTTGCTTTTGTTATTTTGCTCTTAGTGTCATATCTAAAAAAGTCCTCAAGAAAAATGTCAAGAGCACTTTGCCCTATTTTTGTACTAGAAATTTTATGGTTTCAACTGTTATATTGAAGTTTTTAATACATTTTGAGTTAATTTTTGTGAATGGTATTAGCGTTCAGTTTCTTCCTTTCACATGTAATTATTTACTTTTAACAATACTATTCATTGAAGAGACTATCCTTTCCCCATTGAATGCTACTGTCTTCCTCGTCACACATTAGTTGATCATAAATGTATGGGTTTACTTCTGGGCTCTTCATTCTGCTTAATGATATATGTGTGTGTTCTTATGCCAGTGCCCTGCCGTTTTCATTATGATAAATTTATAATATTTGAAATCAAGTAATGTGATGTCTCCAGCTTTGTTCTTCTTTTTCAGCACTGTTTAAGTTATCCAAGGCCTTTTGGTGTCCCATATAAATTTTAGACTTGTTTTTTACTATTACTGTAAAAAATGCCATGTTTTTTTTTATAGAAACTGCATTAAATCTATAGATGCCTTTGGATAAACATGAAAATTTTAACAATACTGATTCTTTAACCCATGAGTATAGAATATCTATCTATCAGTTTATGTGTATCTTTTCAGTTTACTTCCTCAGGGTTTTATAGTTTTTGGTCTACAGAGCTTTTTATCTGTGTGGTTAAATTATTCCTAAGTATTTTATTTGGGGGGAGGTATTATTATTAATGGGATTGCTTCATTAATTTCTTTTTCCGGTAGTTTGTTGTTCAAGTGTAGAAACACAATTGATTTCTGACTGTTGATTTTGTGTTCTGCAATTTCTGAATTCATGTATTAGCTCAACAGTATTTTGGTGGAGTTTTTAGGATAGTCTACATAAAAGATCAAACAAATAATTTTACTTCTTTCCAATTTGGGTGTTTTTTTTCCCCTGCTTAATTGAACTAGCTAAGACTTAGTTGAATAATAGTGCTGAGAATGGGTACTCTGGTCTTCTTCCTGATCATAGATGAAAAAGTTTCAATCTTTCACACTTGAGTATGATGTTAGATGCAGGCACATGGAGTTTTTATTATATTGAAGTACCTATCCTTAATAGCCAATTTGTTGAGAGTTTTAAAATGAAATAATAGTAGTTTGTTAAATGCTTTTTCTGTATCCATTGAAATAACCATATGTTTTTATCTTTAATTTCATTAATGTGGTATATAACGTATGTTGATTTGTATATGTTGAACCATCCTTTCATCCCAGGGAAAATTTCCATTTGACATGGTCTGTGATCTTTTTAATGTGCTTTTGAATTTTGTTTGCTTGTATTTTGTTGTGAATTTTTGCATCTACATTCAGAGTTATTGACTTGTAGTTTTATTCCTTTTAGTTTCCTTATCTGGTTTTGATATCAGGGTAATGCTATCCTCATAAAATGAGTTGGGAATTATCCCCTCCTCTTCAATTTTTGGAAAGAGTTTCAGAAGATTAGGAATTGTTTTTTCTGCAAATACTTGGTAGAATTCACCAGTGAAACTATCTAGTCCTGGGCTTTTCTTTGTTGGGAGGTTTTTGATAACTGATTTGAACTCTTTATTCATTATGGATCTGTTCAAATTTTTTTCTTCATAATTTGTCCAGTTTGTTTAGATTTTCAGAAAACTAGTTCTCAGTTTTGATTATTGTTTATATTATTTCTCTATCTCCATTTCATTTATTTTATCCATGATCTTTGTATTTCCTCCCTCTGCTAACTTTGAGCTGTTTTTCTTTATGTAGTCCCTTGAAGTGTAAAGTTGGTTTATTTTGTTTTATGTAAGCATTTATCACTGCAAACTTTTGTCTTAAAACTGCTTTTGCTGCATTCCATAAGTTTAGGTTTGTTGTGTTTCCATTTTGGTGTGTCAAGATATTAATTGATTTCCCTTTTGATTTCTTCATTGATACACTGGTTGTTCAGGAATGTATTGTGCAATTTCCTCATTTTGATGTGTTTTTTTTTTTCCTTCTGGTACTGCTTTCTAGTTTTATACCATTGTTGTAGGGAAAAGACACTTGGTCTTTATTCAAATGTTACTGGTGTTCTCCTAAGAAGAGATTAAGACATAGAAAAAAAGACACAGGGATAAAAACACACAGAAAACAGTTCATGTAAAGACGGCACAAAGACATCCATCTATAAGCCTAGAAAAGATGCCTCAGGAAAAACTAAACCTACAGACACATTAATCTCATAATTCTGGCCACAAGAATTTTCAGTCAGTGTTATTTTGTATGGCAGCCTTAGCAAACTACTACAAATGTAGAACACTTTTGCTTTGAAACTACATAAAATATTGTTAAAGCACATGTTTTATGTTGTTTAAAGATTTCTCTCTCCACCAAAATTCTTTTGACCAACTTTCCTGTATAGCAACTTTAGCTTTAAAGACCACTTCACACTGAAACAAATCTTTACTTTTTTATTATGAAAGAAAAATAAGGATCCATATTATTTTTTGATTGATCATCTGAGAATTTGTATTAGTCTTATTCAACAACTTAACCTGAGGTGAGTATTATGTTTTAGAGTCAAAACATATTCCATATAATGTTATTCATTGCAGCCATCCCTTCGAACTTTAGTTGTCTGCAGAATCCAATTGAGGTATATATAAATCATCCCAGGAAACCTAATATTTGAGTTGTCCACTCTTCACACTTGTTTGGATGACCCACTGATAAAATATTTTTTGAGAACACAGAACACACAAACTCTGTTCAAATTCCTCAAAGTTTGTATATTATATTGATTTACATATATTTAAGAAATGTATGAATATTTTATAAACAATGGATACATTTTTCTTAAAAGTAATTGATTCAAATACCCTATATTGGTTAATAATCCAGATGGCATTTTCACTCAGAACTTTCCCACAAGATCTATAGATCTGTATTCCATAGAGAAAAAATAATAATCTGTTAGGAATTTTGTGAAGAGGGCAAGACAGTCAGTGAAACAATTTCTGTTATTTTCTAACACTTCAATTGTGAATGGAATGGGAGTCCCATTCAATAAAACTTTCAGTATTACATGTATTTTAGGTTTGTATTTCAGTACAATTCTTTTACAGATTTTATATGACCATACTTTAAACAACAGAAGAATGCTAAGTGATGTGTTTCCTGATTAGTTCCTATGTGCCCTTTCTGTCTGTGTGTGCATGTGGCACTTCCTCGGGCATGAGCACATCTGCACGTTCAAATTGGGGCCGGTGTTATCGTTCGTGGAAGGGAGCCGGCGTCGTCTGTGGAGCGTCGCTGTGTTTATCCCACCACCGCATGGCTCAGCTGCTCGTCTACATCGGCCATCCCTAAATTAATGAGGTGTGAAAACAATCCTTTGAGTCAAAGATCTTATAAATTTTTGAGAAATATTGCTTAATTTATTAAAAACAATTTCTAAAATTATTAAGATATAAGAATATGTGCCATTGTTTTGCTTAGAATAAAAACTTAAGTTTTTGAAACTTTCAGTACAGGAAATATAATGGGACATCTGCTATTTTTAAATTTTGCTTTGTATTAGATTGAAAATCAATAATTAAATGGCACACATAATTTACTAGCAAGCCCTTAAAAATAAATAAAATATTGACATTGCTAGCAAACATAAAGATATTCCATTACATTCTTTAATAAGGAAAAAATAAACCCCCATTTTAGCAAAATATAAATAAATAAGTACATTGTTAAGTAGCCTTGAAATCCTTAAGAAACTGAGAAAAACAATTGTCCGCAATATATTTAATTAAATAAAAGTAATTCTTAATCGAACAAAGGGTTTTAAAATATAAAACTTCAAAAAAGCTAAAACTCATGGTAGTAAAATTAAAAATTTACTCGACTTATATCTCAAAACCTCTTGCAAGTATTGTAAAAAGACAATTACACGGGTGTTTGATACACCACTATTTTTACTGTAAAAATCAGGAATGAGTCTAAATATTTACCAGTAATAATATTCAAATAAAATAACATCACACAAAGAGTCATAACAATGAACTACATTTCTTACATATTAATGTGAATAGTTCTCCAAAACAAAGGTATGTGAAGAGAAGATGCAGATTTACTCAAAAATAGTAGCCAAGTTTATAACATAAAATATAAAAATATATACATTTTAAATGAAAATTGTATCTGTTTATAAACATAGAAATTGTGGGCTAGAGAGATATATGTGAAATTTTTGATGCACTTTCCTTTCAGAAGGAAGGCAGAACTAAGGAGAGTGAGTAAAGTGAATTTCAACAACTCCATCTGTTGTAATTTATTTTTATTTTCTGTTTTCAAAATGGCAGGAAGCAATTTAACAAAATATGTAAGATAAACCCTAGAGTAGTGAAATATTACTGTTGTCATAGTTTTCTTTATAGTCATCTCCATTTTTAAAATGTTTCAGACTAAAAAATAAATAAATAAAAAAGAGAGAGAACCATTTTTTTCAGGAAACAAAATTTCCTACTTTCTAACATTTCTTAGGAAAGCTGCTGGTATTATAACCTAAGAATCCTGAAATACCAATTCAAAAGAACCTATGCACCCCAATGTTCATGGCAGCACAATTTACTATAACCAAATGTTGGAAGCAACCTAAGTGCCCATCAGTAAATTAGTGGATCAATGAAACACGAAACATTTACACAATGGAATACTGTGCAGCAGAAAGAAAGAAGGAGCTCCTACCCTTTGTGACAACATAGATGGATCTGGAGAGCATTATGCTAAGTGAAATAAGCCAGGTGGTAAAAAACAAATACCATATAATTTCATTTATAAGTGGAATCTAATCAGCAAAACAAACAAACAAGCAAAATATAACCAGAGACACTGAAATAAAGAACAAACTGACAGTAACCAGAGGGGAACGGGGAGGAAGATATCAGGGGAAAGAAGAGGAAGGGTTGTCAAGGAGCATGTATAAAAGACACATGGACAAAGCCAAAGTGACATAGGATTGAGGGTGGGATGTGGGGGTGGGTGGATTGTGAGGGAGAGGTGGGGAGTGGTGGGGAGAAAAAGGAGACAACTGTACTTGAACAATGATAAAAAGGAAAGAAAGAAAACTGTAATGAATGTTTTATAAAAAACAGATATACTTGCTTGGTAATGTAATCAGAGAGTCATAGATCATCAGAAATAATATCAGTCACATTGATGATGAAGTAAGTCAATCTGATTATGTTTTTAGTAAGAAGATTAAAACCCACAGGTTTTAAAATGAGTACTGTGGCCCATAACCACTGTACTTTCAACATTTCTACTAAGGAACAGGTGAATTTCAGTTTACATTTAGAATCTGTTGTATACTAAATAACAGTTTGTTGAAATTCATATCTGAAGAAATTGAAATTTGAAAACAATTCCAGAACATAATGAATAAATTACTAAAGGGGCACAAAGTACATTAAGGATAATTCATCTTCCAGAAAGAGTCTGTTGACAGACTGCTCTCCATGAAATGTTTGCCTTTCTCAGATTTTGGATGCAATTCATAATGTAAAACAAGATGTCACCCCAAATGATGCTATTTACCTTGGGCAAAATGCTTGAGCTAGAGAAATCTGACCACAATGTCAAACTTGTGGAACACTGAAAAAACAAATATGTTTCATTAAAACAAATAAACAAGATACTCTGTGAAAATACCAATATTTGTAAATAGGTCCTTCTGGACAAAAGCTCATCCTTTATGATACTGGGCCAAGAAGCTTGGCTCTCATCAAGTGTAAGCAATTTACCTCTCAACCCATGAGAGGATAGAACTTATTTAAGATCCACCAACAATATATTATTTGGACTATATTACTTCTTGCCCTTTGGGGAAGGGTGTTTCAACTCAAAGTAATATTTATTCCACATACCACACTAAATTTTTTTTTAGCTTTCAAATTGATTTTGTAATTCCCATCTCATAGAACCATCCAAATGGCCTTTATGTTAAAGAGAGCCCTGAGACTCAAGACAGACCAAGGATCTCGATGAAACAATGTGACTTCAGAGAAAAAACAGTTAAAATAACAAATTGTCTGCAATAAGGACAGTAAAAGAGTAGCCTAAGACTCACAGGAGAAAACTGAGCCTGTGGTAATGAAACTACTTTGTCTATTGCTATAAAACTGTTCAGTGGAATTCTCAGATCTCACTGCCCTTATTGCTTATAACAGGGTCAAAGAATGCCTGCTCTAAAAAGTAACTTCTTATTATGTTTCTATCAACAACATACACATATTAAAGAATCCATAGAAAATATGAAGATAATGTTTTCAGTAAACACATTTAAACCTTAAAAATTTATGCAATTGAACTCTTTATTAAAATGTAACAGGAGCATACTTAGAATATGCTCTTAATTAACACTCTAGCTACAAAAGTCTTATCTGAGTTTCTGATATTTCCAAGTTGAGCTTTGAATGAAATCATTTACTTGCCATTATTAGAGTAATCCCTATAAACACAAATGCTATTCCAAATAATCTAACAAATGAATTTGCAGATAATTTTTAAAAATTGTAATGTGTGTCTATTTCACCATGTCATAGATGTGTGTGTTTACAAGAAGTGATCAAATCTATTTTTTTAATTTCCACTTATCTTTTTTATAGGAATAGTTTTATTAATTACCTAATGTGTGTAAAGTGCTTTCCACACACACACAAAAACAGTGATTTTCAAAATGTTTTTGTCGAGAAAGAAGAGAATTGCTAATGTTCTAGAGGTATACTATTCACGGCTGCTCCTCAGGGTATCATTTAAGTTGCTGGTATAAAGTTAATTGTTGAAAGATAGCTAATGACCAAAATTAATAAGTACTTAAAATATGTATACTCAGATAAATAAATGAATAAACAAGAAAAACAAATAAACAAAATGGAAAGGGAAGCCACTTTCTGGGAGAACATATTAACCAATGATATATCTGATAAGGGATTGATCTCCAAAATATATAAATAACTTATATAACTCAATGCAAGGAAGACAAACAATCCAATTAAAAATGGGCACATGACCTGAATAGACACATTTCCAAAGAGGACATACATATAGACAAAAGACACATGAAAAAATGCTCCTCATCACTAACCACCAGAGAAGTGCAAATTGAAACCACAATGAGATACTGCCTTACATGGGTCAAAATAGTTACCATCAATAAATCAACAAACAAGTGCTGGTGAGGATGTAGAGAAAGGGGGATCTTTTTGTACTGTTGCTGGGAATGCACATTGGTACAGCCACTGTGGAAAGTAGTATATACCTTAGTTACCTTAAGGTAACTACCTATTTTTAGTAGTTACCTTAGAAAATTAAAAATGGAGCTGCTTTATGACCCAGTGATTCAACTTCTGGGAATGTATCCTAAGAATCCTGAAATACCAAATTGAAAGAATATATGCACCACTATATTCATAGAAGCATTATTTACAATAACCAAGATCTGGGAACTGCCCAAGTGCCCATCAGTAGATGAGTGGATAAAAACGCTGTGGTACACATTATTTGCCCTTTAATTCTAAGTGATATCTTTGCTGGGTAGAGTAATCTTGGCTGTAGGCCCCTGCTTTACATGAGTTTGAATATTTCTTGCCCATCCCTTCTAGCCTGCAAAATTTCTTTTAAGAAATCCACTGGCAGTCTTCTGGGAACTCCTCTGTAGGTAACTAACTGCTCTTCTCTTGCTGATTTGAAGATTCTCTCTTTATCTTTAACCTTTGGCATTTTAATTATTATGTGCCTTGGAGTGGGAAAAACTAAAGGTGTTCATTATCACCAAACCATTATTATAGGAAATGTTAAAGGGACTTATTTAAAAAAAAGATGATCAAAATTATGAACAATAAAATGGTGATAAATATATATCTATCAACAATTGAATTAAAAAATCCTAAGCAAACAAGAAGAACAGAACTCAAATCATGGGTACAGAGAGCATTTTGATGGTGGTTAGATGGTAGGGGGGTGTGGGGAATGGGTGAAGAGGTGAGGGGATTAAGAAGTACCAATAGGTAGTTACAGAACAGCCATGGGGATGTAAAGTACAGTATAGGAAATGGAGTAGCCCAAGAACTTATACTCATGACCCATGGACATGAACGGTAGTGTGTGGATTGCCTGAAGGAGTGGGGAGTGCAGGGTAGAGGGGGCAGAGGAGGAAAAAATTGGTACAACTGTAAGAATATAACAATAAAATATAATTTTTAAAATACATTTACACATTGAAATACTACACATGATTTCAATTTTTTTAGATTCTACATATAAACAAGATCATACAGTATTTGTATTTCTCTTTCTGGAATATTTATTTCACTTGCATAATGACCTCAAGTTTCATTCATATTGTCAAAAATGTCAGGGTTTCTTTTTTTTTTGTGGCAGAAAGTATTATCCAGAAAGTATCCTGCTTTGTGATAAAAAAGAGGTATTTATGGAAGAAGATACAAGAAAAATTGTATATTAGGCAATGACTCCCCTTCAGAGTAGGCACCTTGGGACCTCACATGGTTCTCCCAGTATCTCCTCCACTGTTCAAAACACTGTGCAAAATTTTTTGCTGTAGTCACCATCAGCTACCCCACTGTATTTTCCTGATTCTCATGGATGGTCTAAAATCTCTACCCTTTCATAGATGAGTTTAGTTGTGGGAAAAGCCAGAGTCACAGAGCATGAAAGCTGGGCTGTGGAGGGCTGAGTCACTTGGGTGATTTGAAGTTTCTGCATGAGAAGCAATGCTTGAGTGGGCACATTGTTGTGATGAAGCTGCCAATCATCAGTTGCCCATAGCTGGGCCATTTTCATCGTATTGCATCTTTCAGCCAATGAATAACATTGAGGTAGTACTACCTATTAATTATTTGGTCTGGAATGGTGTACTCATGATTGACAACACCTTCCCAATCCAAAAACACAGTTCACATGGTCTTAATCTTACTGTGACTTTACTGCATCTTCTTTGGGCTTGGAGAATCAAGTGAATTCCACTGTGATGAGTGGGCCTTCCTTTCTGGATCGTAATTGTACCAGTAGACACACATTTCATCTCTAGTTATAACCTTTTTGAGGAAATCAGGTTCATTGGTAGCATGTTGAATCAAGTCATTAGCAACTGCAGCACGATGTTCCTTCTACTCTGGTAGCAGAAAGCATGAATGAATTTTGCTATGACACATTTCATAACAAGATCCTGTGTGAAAAATTTCAGATACATTAGCTTTCGAATCCCCAGATCAACTTCTATTTCTCGCACAGTCACTGATCTTTCTTGATTGCATCCCGTACACCTTCAACATTCTCAGGTGTTCTGCTTGTTGCAGGCCTTCCAAATCATGGCTCACTTTCAACAGATTCTTAACCATCTTTGAAGCATTTGTATCACACTTCTATTTGCGCTGCAATCATTGCATTCTCCCTGGAAGCCTTCTGAATCATCCACATAGTTTCCCTGGAGGAATGTTCAAGCCTAACACAAAATTTGACGCAGATTTGTTGCTCTACTCGCTCAGTCATTTTGAATGTGTTGGCCACACAGTATGCATGTTCATTCAATGTAGTCTATCACCCCCACTGACTAGTGCAGTGAAGTTGTTATTGTTCATTCATGCACTATACAGTCCACTCTCCTTGTCCGCCAGGTTACATCAATGTCATGCAAACTGTTCTCTTCATTTTAAGCATGGCTGGACTTTTTCGAGACAGACCTCATATACACCCCTCTTTTTTTATCCATTCATCATTGCTGGAATTTACGTTGACTCCATGCCTTTGTTATTATAAATTATGTTGCAATGAACATAGGAGTGCAAGTATCTCTTTAAGAAAGTGATTTCATTTTCTTTGGATGTATACCTAGGAATGGAATTACTAGATTGTATGACAGCTCTACTTTTAAATTTTTAAGGAACCTCCATATTGTTTTCCATAGTGGTCGTACCAATTTAAATTCTTAACAGTAGTACACAATGGTATGATATTCCTTTGTGGTCTTGGTTTTCCTGCTGGTTTGAGATGTTAAGCATCTTTTCACATACCTGTTGGCCATTTAGATATCTTCTTTGGAAAAAAAGTCTACTTAGTCCCACTGCCTATTTTTAATTATACTTTTTGTCATTGAATTGTATCAGTTCTTTCTATAGCTTGGATATTAACCACCTTTACATTTTTTGATGGTTTCCTATACTCCACAGAAGTTTTTTTATTTGACTTTGAGATTAAAATTGATAATTGTGTATACTGTGAAGTTGAGAACTGGTTTCATTGTTTTGCACATATCCGTCAAATTTTGCCAGTGCTGTTTTCTGAAGAGACTGTCCTTTCCTCACTGTATATTATTGGCTTCTCTATTCTAAGCCAATTGATCATTTATGTGTGGGTTTATTTCTGAGCTCTCATTCTTTTTCATTGATACTTGTGTCTGCTTTTATGTCAGTATTATACTGTTCTGATTACTATAGTTTTCTAATGTACTTTGCAATCATGAAACATGATATATTCCTCATTGTTCTTCTTCCTCAAGATTGCTTTGGCTTTTTGCTTTCTTTTGTAATTCCTTACTAATTTTAGACTTTTTAAATCATCTGTAAAAACTGTCACTGGAATTTTTATAGGAGTTGTACTGAATCTATAGTCACTTTGGCTGGTATTATTTTCAACTTCAGTTTCTCTTATCAATGTCCTATACTTTACAATATACTGAACTTTGTCCTTCTTGGTTAAATTTATTCCTAGGTATTTTATTCTTTTTGATGTAATTATAAGTGAATTTTATTGTCATTGTATAGAAACAATGATTTTTGTATATTGATTTTGTATCCTGCAACTTACTGAATTTCTTTATCAGTTCTGACAGTTTTATAGTAGAACCTCAGGATGTTATATATAAACTATTATGTCACTTACAAATGAGACATTTTTACTTCTTTATTTCTGATTTAGATGCCTTAATTTTATTTTCATCTATATCGTAGTATTCTTCAAATCTGACCCTAATTTTGGATTATGACAAATTAAAAAATCTAAAATTGTGAGAGTTCTTGGTAACAAAAGTAAATAGGCCTTTAATAATCTTGTTTGGGAAAAAAAATTTGTTTCCTTTTGGTTTTGTTAATTAAGCTATAAAAATAGCACTCTGTGATTTATGCTATGCATTTTATCCTCCTTTTGTGATCTGTGTTATTTACTTGACATGTAAAAAGTTAACTATACACTTTAGGCAACTTAAAGCACAGAGGAAATCAGTCCTGCTGCTGCTCTCTTTTCCATGTAGGAATGCCTATTCTATATAAATCTAATTTCAAATTTGTGTACTCTGAAATTCACATTTAACGCAAATATACACAAAGAAACTGACATTTCTGAGTCATTATATATATATGTACTCTGTATGTATTGGTATACAAATATCAAAGGTATTCAGACTAAATATGATTGTTAATATAACTCATCTTATTTGATTATGTATGCAGTTAAAAGCATTTATATTACCAGTCATGATAATATCATGCAAGTCCGTTCATTTTACACGCTAACTATAAGTACAACCAATTTTGACATTTGGGTGAGCTTCACTGATTACCACTTTGATGTTTTATTTAGATCAAGTAGAACATTAAAGAAGAAAATCCAAAGCATAGAGGCTAAAGTAATTTTGCTCAGAGACATTTTCTCAGTTCTGTCAGAGTTCTAAAAAAGCCCTACACCACACATGTTTGAGTGAAGAAAGAAGGAACAAAACAATATATCTGTGTGTCATCATTTAGTGGGAAAGTGTATTAAATGGATGTTTAACAGAAAATCTTGGAATGTATTATTGTAATAACAAGTCTTCTTGCTTTCCTATGTGTAGTTTACTTCTAAACATCAATGAAATTGTCTTAAAAATGTATAGGGTGATAACTTGTAGGCAATAAATAATTTGAGTCAATAAATCCTCCTTTACCATGCAGGATGGTTTTAATAGGAAATTTCTTTTACATGTACTGTTACTATGCTATGCTTGGACAGATTCTTGGTCTGTAGGTAATGTCCTCTATACAAAACACATTGCTTCTTTCTAGTAAGTGGCTCTGAATTCATGGTGCACTTTTTTCCTCCTATTGGTTAAGACACTGGACCAGCATCCCTGGTAAATCGTCCATTAGTTTTCTCATGTTCTAGCTCCAGTAGGTTCTCTTATGCTCATCCTGTACCGACAAGTAAGGACTCTAATTTGTGGAAGACTCCGATGTTTGTGATTTGTTTTTGTTTCACTTTTTATAAAAGACACAATCTATTTAAATAAACAGAAAAAATGTTAATATTCTCATTGTATGATAATTCAAACAAACAATGTAACAGTTACCCTGGCTCCTTCCCCTGTGCAAGGCACTCCCTAAAGAATGATTCCTTTGTTAGTTTTGAGTGTGAATATTTTTATACACATAATTAGCATATATAAAGATAATTTTATTATGTATTATTTATTTTAGTGCATATTATAGTGATTATCTAAATGTGTCACAAATCTTTTGTCTATTTCTTTTATTATTATGTACCTATATATAAAAAATCTTGGTTATTATGTGTTGGTAATACTACTATGTCAAGTGAATCATCTTATTCTTTAAACTGATGCACAACATTCTATAGTAGATATTGACAGTTCCCCTTTTTCATTTTTTAAATTGGACAACCTCTCTCTTTTTTTGGTGGCCATAATAAAAGGAAGAATATTTTGGAGGCAGCAGGATGCTGCTATGGTCAACAACAAAATCTTGGTAATTATATGAGCTTCCTGGTCTCCCAGCTTAAAGACCACAAGTCTACAGCAGAAGATAAAGGACTTAGAAAAATTCAATTCTGATAACATTAATTTATTTATTCTGACTGGCAAATAGTTCAGTGGAAAGAATAATAGTGGTTTACACAGTACTGGTTTAGAACTTCTGAAACGCACTTGAAATTACTTATTTAAAAGAAACTCCAAACACCTCACACTTAGTTTCTTCCTTCTAATCTAATCAAGATTCCAGACACAAAATCCCTTACAGTGATTGCAACTCTGCTCTATATGTGGCTTTATAATGTTGCCTGGTCCAAGAATTGTACTAACTAATCCTATAAATTCACCATTTTGTATGAACATGTGAATAATATTTGGAAAGTCGTTTTTCCTGGGTTCTGTGTTTGGCACCCGCACAGCCTGTCCTATTGGTAAAAGTAGTGCTAGCTTTATTCATTCCAAGGGTGGGAAGACAATATCCTTCTTTTATTCAAATTACATGAAAAACCAGATGCTTACATACAGGTATATCAGCTGGCATTAAACTAATCTGTTTTTTTTCACTGCTTTTGGATATTATTTAGTAACTTTACTGAACTTTGAACAATATTTGTCTTACTGAACATATTTAAAATGTGTACAATTGGGTAAGTTTTGACCTAGGGATACACTGGTGAAAACAATGACACAGTCAAGATACTCAACATATTCAAAGTTAATGTAAGTTCCCAAGGCAGAGTACATAATTTGCTGGTCCCAGTGCAAAATAAAAATGTTGGGACCCCTACTGGGAATGGGGAAGTAAATCTCCTTATTCAAGTGTTCACTGCCTCAATGCTTGGTAGACAGGAGACCTCCAAGGAAGACAGCTTTTGTGCTGGATTGCATGTGGTTACTGGATCGGGCAGCCAAGCCCTGCAGAAAATGTGATGCTGCCCCTCCAACAAAAGGAAAATTAGACAAATATGTTCACTTTGATATTTCCTATAAGAAAGAGAACATTTTAGTTGGGAATGACACAGTTAAGCATCTTGGCCAAAAATTAGGTAAAGACTCATTAAAGACTTTTTATATATTTTTCCCCCAAATTTTCCCAAATGGAAAATGGAATTTATTTATAAAAAATGGTGTATTTATTCTTACATGTTTAAATTTCAGCCCCTTCAAAGTACTCTCCATTTGATGCAGTATACCTATCAAGATGTTTTCTTCCACTGCTCAAAACAGTTTTTGAACTCATCAAATTTTTTTAAATATGTTTTATTGATTATGCTATTACAGTTGTCCTATTGTCCCCCTTTCATTCCCCTCTACCCTGAACACCCTCTCCCACCCACACCCCCCCTAAACTTCAGTCCATGTGTCATAAGTTCTTTAGCCTCTACATTTCCCCTACTATTCTTGACTTCCCTGTCTATTTTCTATCTACCTTCATTGCTACTTATTCTCCATATCTTTCCCCCACTCTCCGCCTCCCACTCCCCTGTTGCTAACCCTCCATGTGCTCGCCATTTCTGTGGTTCCATTCCTGTTCTAGTTGTTTGCTTAGTTTCTTCTTGTTTTTGTTTCAGGTGTGGTTGTTAATAATTGTGAGTTTGCTGTCATTTTACTGTACATGTTTTTTATCTTCTTTTTCTTAGATAAGTCCCTTTAACATTTCATACAATAAGGGCTTGGTGATGATGAACTCCTTGAACTTGACCTTATCTGAGAAGCACTTGATC
>CM052540.1:52959892-52986135 GCA_028533065.1 Trachops cirrhosus | reverse complement strand
AGGTGTGGTTGTTAATAATTGTGAGTTTGCTGTCATTTTACTGTACATGTTTTTTATCTTCTTTTTCTTAGATAAGTCCCTTTAACATTTCATACAATAAGGGCTTGGTGATGATGAACTCCTTGAACTTGACCTTATCTGAGAAGCACTTGATCTGCCCTTCCATTCTAAATGAAAGCTTTGCTGGATAGAGCAATCTTGGATGTAGGTCCTTGTCTTTCATGACTTGGAATACTTGATGTTATTTAGTGCTCCTGCCATTTTTTGGTTCCATCTCTTCCACATTGGCAAAATGTTTCCCTTTGAGGACTTTTTTAATCTGGGAAAACAAACAAAAAATGTTGTTTAGGGTGAGATCAGGTGAGTAGGGAGGGTGGGACATGGAGGTCATGACATTTTTAGTCAAAACTACTGATCGCTCAGAGCAGTGTGGGCAGGTGTGTTCCTAAATCACCCATCATGAAATGGGCAAACTCACTGACAGAGTCTTTGGAAAACTTCACTGGGGCCGACCACAACCTCTCACAACAATACCAGCTAGTACACCGATATAGGTGGGTTCTTGGAACAGTCACCTAGTGGGGAAACCTGTACTGCCTTCCAAAAGATAATTTGTTCTTTGTTAGGGGGTCCGCCCTCATATATGTTTTAAACTCAAATTTAACATATGGCTTGGGAGCAACTGACTGCCTTGTAATTTCAATTAATTTCAAAAAGGAACTGATTACTTCCTAAGTTATATAAATATTTAATCACTATCTTGTACACATCACATGCAACTAATATAACATTGTATGTCAATTGTACTTGAAAAATTTTTTTTAAATTATAGAAAAAAGAAAAGGTGCTGTAGTGTTAAAATATGCTTTCCTTAATATCATTAATTCTATAAATATTGCAATTTTTGTGATTAACTATAACCCCAAATGAATATTAAACAACTATTCATAAATCAAAGTGAATATTTTCTTTGGTAAGATGTCTGCAGCCATAACATTTTCATTATAAATCAGGAAGATGAGAGTAAATAAATAAAACAGAAATTACTATACATGTAAACATATATGATCAAAAATTATAACATTTTGAAAGATATTGCACAACATCACACCTTCTTAAATATAATCTCTTAGAAGAAGTGATGATGATCTCCATAAGACAATAGATATACTGATAAACATTTAATACAAATGTAATATATTTATATATTTATTTTTATTTTCAAAATTTGTAGTGTTAATGCATTTATAGTTATTTCCATTTAGTAAATGTAAATATATTTATAAAAAGTAAATACCTGAGATTCAGTAATGTCATTTTATTAATTTGATATTCAGAGTAGCAATATTATACTTCATTTCAACAATTTGAAGATAATTTTTTTCATTTTTTAACATCTCTGAATGAAGATGAGCATTCTCACAATTAATGGCAGCTCATGACTTAATTGGCAGAATGAGTGTAGAAGAGGACAATGATCTCCAATGGGATAGATAGCAGCCCTGGTACAGAAACTGATTTCAGCTTTGTGATACCCTGAGCCGAGAACTCAGACATGCTTAACTAGACTAGAGAGCCATGGGCACTGTAAAATAACAATTTTGTGTTGTTTTAAGCCACTAAATTTGTGATAATTTGTTATGTAGTTGTAGAAAATTAATACAACTAGTATTGAATTCCCTCAGATATTTTTGTTTGGTTGGTTTTGGTCTGAGAATTCTTCCCTCATTTTTTACAATTTTTATTGTATATAGAATCCTGGGTTTAGTTGCTTTGTGTGTGTGTTAATTTTATTTAAATTTGTTTGTTGTTCTCTCAGCATATTAAAGATGAAAACTGTTTTCTATCTTTCATGGGTTTTTTATGAGAATTTGTTATAATTCCTATTTTTGTTTTGGTGTCTGTAATATGTCTCTTTTTAAATTTCCCCATGATTTTCCATTCAATATTTGGACAGATATAATTTAATTTATATGTTTGTTTTGGAGGAGGTGTTGATATTTATACTGTTTGGAGTTTTATGAGCTTTTTAGATTCTTAATTTGGTGTCTGTCATAAATTTTGGAAAATGCACGACTGATATTTCTTTAAATACTTGTTTTCTGCCTGGTCTCTTCCACAGTCCTTTTTCTTCTGAAATTCCAAATGGGCCCCTATCAAACTGTTTGATGTTGTGCCACAGCTCCTGGATGCTCTGTTCTCTTTTTTTTTTACTCTTTTATACTAATTTTTCCAGTTTGCATTTATTGCAAATTACTAATTTCCACATTTACTAATTCTCCAGCTCATTTTAGTCTTCTAAATAGTTTACCAAAGGGTACTAATTGTTTCTATTACTTTGGCTTTCTTTTTCATATTTTTATTTTCTGTTTTCTTATAGTTTTCATCTCATTTGATTTTGCATGTTGCCAACATTTTCTGTTATTTTTAACAAGTTAATTATAGTTCTTTTAATTTGTTATTCAGATAGTTACAACACCTCTCATAACCTGAATGTGGCATCAATTATGTTTTTGTAACTTATTCGTATGTTTTTTCTTGCTTTAATATGTTTCACAATTTTTTATTGAAAGGTAAAACTTTAGTAGCTAGTAGAAACTGAAGTAAAGAGATTTTCTATCTGAAATGGACATGACTTTTCTATTTCCTGGGTCTTAATGCTGGTGTTTCAGTTAATCTAGAGTTGGGCTGCTAGAGTTGAACTTTGCTATTGTGTTTACCTGCTACAGATCCTACACTTCAAATTCCTGCAGTACCTATAGTTTAGAGTGGGGGTTAGATTGCCAGAACAATGTCTGTGGGACTCTCAGCTTTTGTTCAGACAGTTGAGTTAAACCTCTTTGTGCTTATTTCCCTCTGATCCCTCTCCCCACAGAATGGTGGTGAGTTGGAGAAAAGATGGGACATTCTCCATTTTTGTTTTTGTTTTTGTTTTCCTGAATAAGTGTCAGCCTTCAGCAGTCACAATGTCCTGGGCCTTCTGAGTGTGACTTTTACCATTCTATTGCCCAGTCCCACATGATAGTTCTCAGCCCAGTTTATTTTCTTGCCTCTTCCCCAGGAGAATTTCTTTTCCTCAGTGGCACTAAATTTTCACCAGTACCCATAGGCAAAAATGTTTGGAGCCCTTCTCTCAGCTCACTAATTCTTCTGGGCCGTAATAGAGAGAGGGAATGTGTTTAGGAATGGATTTGTGCCCATCCCTCACAGCTTCCCTTCCTCTACACCTGGTCACCAACACAAAAATGTGTGTAGGACTCTCCCTTAATTATTTACATGTGCCCAGAGACACAGCCTACAAGTGGGGGACAATCATTTCAATTTCTACAGTCCCAAAGAACTTCCCAGCATTTTCTGGAACTTGCAGTATGTAAGCTTCTTACTGGTTACATAAAGAGTAATATGGAATGATATATACCCTAGTGAATCATCACGTCACCTTTCTCCTTGCATGCACTTGTCTCCTCTTAAATTTGGGGCCAGTTGGTTGCTCTGCTTTGTAATTGGTTGATAACAAATGTTTTTAATATTGTTCCTGTTGTTTTTGTAAGTGTGTGAGTGACACTCTTTCCAACTCTCTATATCCTGTAGTGGTAAACAGGATTATCATTTTTATTTTGAAAAATAAATTTATTTTTTTAAAAATGTTATTTTGCTAACATATGATGTATTTTGGTTAGTTTCCATGCACTAATTTGTATTTAAAATCTTCTCAGTTTACATTATTAAAGAGTAATTTATAAAAATATAACCCACAGAAAACAAAATCTCTTTTAAGAGCTTTTTAAAGAACATCATTGGTAAGAACATAAAGCAGTACTGAAACCAAGACATTTTACCGCATCTATTCTAGACCAGTGTGGGGACAAAGGAACGCTGCAGGTAAATGAGCAGATCTGTTTGTGTGCCCTTGAGTCCTCCATGACCCGTTGTCCTTCTGCTGAACAAGGACAGAGACTTTGGAAATGTGCTGATGACTTGAGCAGTTCTCCAGCAATAATTTCGGCACCTCATGAAGTCTTACATCTTTCGCAAGCTCCACGATTTAAAGTTGCTCTCATTTTCCATTATATTTGCACTATAATGTCAGATGTTCTCTGCATCTAAGATTCAGTCTAAGATTGACAGGCAACATCCGACTGGAATGAATCTTAATGTTAAATGCAGAACATTTAATTAGAGACTTATTTTAAGTAGTTAGTTCATCAGTAAATATTTGCCCAATATAACAATTTTTGAAAGAACTGTCTAATTCTAGTGACTTGGCTAATGCATGGTTAGATGATGCAAACAGCTCTGTAATGGGAGCTTTATCTTTTGCTCAATGGCAACAAAATGGATGTTTTTTTGTGTATGGTTCAGAATATTTTCCTTGAAAAAGTGTCATGTGTGTTGTTATTTGTGTTTTCATGTGTGCATATGTATTTATGCATAACACACACACACACATACACATACTGAAGTTCTGCCTGCCCAATTGCCAAAGTCAGTTAATTAGCTCACCAGGATGTTAAGAATCACATTATAAAATGGTAATGTATATAACATGCGAAATGTGATATTTTGCTCTAATTCTTGCTTTAATGAACTCCAACATTAATTCCATATGACTCATCTGTCAGGAAGTGTGAGAATTAGAACTGTTCCTTTGGTTGCCTTTCACTCACTGTGAAAACAGAGCAAAGAACAGTCCCTTTGGCACAATCATCAAAACTATGATTAGGCTGGCTAAAATGCAGATATCCTGAAGCGTATCTTTTATCTGCAGTCCGAAAGTGATACCTGAGTTATCTGAATCTCGCTAACACACTGTTTCCGTGCCTTCTTTACTACTGTTTACTGCTGTTACTGGCATCTAATTAGAGAAGCGCAACAGGAAATTTTGTATTCACGTTTGCTCTGTGTGTCTCTCTGATTGCATTTAAACCTGTCTTGCTACTAGTAAATACTCCTCAGGCATAGCAAGAGGGCAGAATGGTAATTTAGTGGTGATGTGCACTGTAGTACCATTGTATGAGGAATCACAAATCGTACATTTTTAAATTGAACAATAGCTTCTATTTGTTCTTTTTTTCCTATTTCTTTTAAATCATTTGCCACTTGGTACAAATACACAATGTATAAGGATACAAAAATAAGGAGTACAAAACTAGGTGCCAAATTAGTATTTCTCTGAAATACACAATAGTGCTAAACAAATGTCTTATTTAAAATTTCAAGTTTAGGAGGGCCTTTGTATGTGTGTTTTTTAAATTAAGGTAACATGGGTTTAGAACACTATATGAGTTTAGGTGTATAACATTATAATCCAACATCTGTACGTACCACAGCATGCTTATCACCAAAAGTTTACTTTCCATTTACCACCATACAGCCGATGCTATTTTCCTGTTTTTGCCCTCCTTCCAACTCCATTCCCCTCAGGCAATCACCAATTTGTTGTCTTCCTCTCTTCTGTCTGTTTGTTTGTATGTTTTATACTCCACATGTTAGTGAATTTGTGTAGTACTTGTCTTTTCATTCTGACTTATTTCACTTAGCATAATATGCTAAAGGTAATTTATGTTGTTGCATTTGTCACATGTTATGGCTGAGTAGTATTCCATGTATACGTGTGTGTACACATACACACACAATTTTCTTCATCCATTCATTCATCAAAGGACACAGGCTGTTTTTATATCTTGGTTACTATAAATAATGCTGTAATGAACATAGGTGTGCTTGTGCTTATATCTTTTCAAATTAGTGTTTTTATATTCTTTTCATCAATATTCAAGTAAAATAGGTAGATCATTTGGTAATGCTATTATTAATTTTTTGAGAATTCTTCATACTTTTTCCATAGTGACTATACTAATAACACTCATTCCCACCAACAATGTATGAGGGTTCCCTTTCTTTACATCCTTTCTGACATGTGTTTTTTTTTTCTTTTTGCTGATAGTTATTCTAACAGGTATGAGATGATATTGTGGTTTTGATTTGTACTTTCCTAATAATTAGTGATGTTGAACATTTTTTCATATGCCTGTTTGACATCTGTATGTCTTCTTTGGAAAACCATTTAATCTGATTCTCTACCCATTTTTTAATTGAGTTGTGTGTTTTGTTTTATTGTTGCTGTTGTTGGTGGTGGTGAGATAGATGAGTTCTTTATACATTTTAGAAATTAACCGTTTATTGGATATATGATTGCAAATATCTTTTCCCATTCATAGGTAGCCTTTTATTTTGTTGATGTTTTTCTTTGCTGTGCAGAAATCTTTTAGTATGATGTAGTTCCATTGGTTTGTTTTTGCTTTTATTTCTTCCACCATTAGAGTTGAATCCACAAAACACCACAAAGACCAGTATCAAAGAGCTATTGCCTATACTTTCTTCTATGAGTTTTATGGTTTCAGAGGTTACATTCAAGTCTTAAATCCATTTTGAGTTAACTTTTGTGTATGGTATAAGAGAATGGTCTAGTTTCATTGTTTTTCATGTGTCTCTCTAGTTTTCCCAAGATCATTTATTGCAGACTTTTTTTCTTCATTCTGTGTTCTTGGTGTCTTTATGATAAATTACTTATGCACACATATGTGAGTTTGTTTTTGGACTCTTGATTCTGTTTCATTGATCCATATGTCTGATTGTCTGCCAGTGCTATGCTGTTTTGGGTACTTTAACTTTATAGTATAGTTTGAAATTATGGAGAGTAATACTACCAGCTTAGTTCTTTCTCAGGGTTGCTTTCAATATTAGTTCCACAGTAATTTTAGGGTTTTTTTTTTGTCTCATTTCTGTAAAAAATTCCATTGGTATTTTGACAGGTATTTCATTAATGGGTAGATTGCTTTAAGTAATATGGGCATTTTAACAATATTAATTCTTCCAATCCATGAACACAAAATATCTTTTTATTTCTTGTATCTTTTTCAATTTCTTTCAACAATGACTTATAGTTTTCAGTATACAGGTCTTTTACCTCCTTGGTTAAATTTAATTTTAGGTATTTTACTTTATTTTTACTTGTTTATTTTTATTTTACAACAGAATTTTGTATATTGATTTTTTTAATTTCTCTTTCGGATCTTTTTTTGTTAGTGTATATAACAGATTTTTCTACATTGATTTTATACTCTCTGACTTTACTGTATTTGTTCAATACTGCTAATATTTTTTGGTGGAGTCTTTAGGATTTTCTATATATGAAGTTATATTTTCCATAAATAGTGACAACTTAACTTCTCTTTCCAATTCAGATGCCTTTTATTTCTTTTTTCTTGCCTAATTGCTCTAGCTAGAACATCTAATACTATGTTGAATAATAGTGTGGAGAGTGGGTCTCCTATCTTGTTATTGATCTTAGAGGAAAAGGTTTGATTTTTTCACTGTTAAGTATAATAATTGCTGTGGGTTTGTCATATATAGCCTTTGTTATGTTAAGGTGCTTTCCTTCTATACTCATTTTATTGAAAATTTTAATGATAAATGGATGTTCAACTTTGTCAAATGCTTTTTTCTGTGTTTATTGAGATTGTTATATGATTTTTATTTTTCATTTTATTGATTTGGTATATTAAATTGATTGATTTGCAGATGTTGAACCATCATTGCATTGCTAGAATATATCCCACTTGATCATGGTGCATGATCTTTTACATTTTTATTGTTGTATTTGGTTTATTAATACTTTATTGAAATTTTTGCAGCAATGTTCTTTAGAGATATTGGACTATAATATTTTTTTTGTGTGTACGTGTTTTCCTGTCTGGTTTTAGAATCAGGGATATGTCAGCCTCTTAAAATGAATTAGAGAACATACTCTTCTCTTCAGTTTTTTGGAAGAGTTTTAGAAGGATACGTTATTAAATTGTTGAATATTTGTAGAATTCACCAGTGAAGCTATCTGGTGCTGAATTTTTGTTTGTTGGGAGATTTATATTACTGATTCAATCTCTTTACTAGTGATCAGTCTGTTCAGATTTTCTATTTCTTCATGATCAGTCTTGTAAGTTTGCATAATTATAAGAATTTATTTGTTTCCTCTAGATTTTCAAATTTTATATTTGTATAGCTATTTATAGTAGTCTTTTAAAATCTTTTTTGGTAGTATCATTGTATTTTTTCTTTTTGCTTCTGATTTTTGTTATTTGAGCCTTTTCTCTTGTTTACTTATTGAGTATAGATAAAGTTTTGTCAATTTTGTTTATCTTTTCAAATAGCAAGCTCTTTGTTTCATTGATCATTTCTATTGTCTTGTTTAGTCTATTTCAATTATTTCTGCCTATTTTTATTGTTTTCTTTCTTCTAATAGTTTTAGGCTTCACTGGTTCTTCTTTATCTAGCTGTATTAGATGTATGGTTAGAAAGTTTATTTGAGATTTTTCTTGTTTCTTAAGGTAGGCTTTTATTATTATAAACTTTCCTATTAGTAACACTTTTTGTGCATCCCATAGATTTGGATGTTGGATTTTTAGTTGTATTTGTCTCCATGTATTTTTTGTATTTTTTTAAAATTTTCTCATTGACCCAGTAGTTGTTCAGTAACAAGTTATTTGATCTCCTCTTATTTGTAGTTTTTCCAGTTTTCTCCTTGTAGTGATTTCTAGTTATATACTGTGGTGGTCAGAAAAAGATGCTTAAATTTACTAAGACTTTGTTTCCAAACATATGAACATTCTATGTGCATATAAAAATGTGTATTCGTTGCTTTTGAATGGGATATTCTATATGTGTTCATTTGTTTCAATATGTCATTTCTAGCCAGTGTTTTCTTGTTGACTTTTACCCTAGATGAATTATCCATTGATGTAAGTGAGGTGTGTAAACTCCCCTGCTATTATTGTGTTGCTGTCAGTTTCACTCTTAAGGTCTGTTAATACTTGCTTTTTATATTTTGGTGTTTCTATGTTGTATATATGTTGTATATATGTATATATGTACACAAATATATGTATACACAAATATATATACACAAATATATGTATATATACATATATTTTATATATGTATAGATACACAAATACATATACACAAATATATGTATATTTGTAAATGGTATGTCTTCTTGATGAATTGTCTTCACTACCATTATATAATATTCATCATTGTCTCTTGTTACCTTTCTTGGCTTAACGTCTGCTTTGTCTGATACAGGTATGTCTGTGTGCGTGTGTTGGCTGCCATTTTCTTGGAATGTCATCTTCCACCACTTTATTTGGAGTATGTTTCTCTTTAAAGCTGAGTCTTTTGCAGCATACAGTTGGGTGTCATTTTTTGATCATCCCACCACTCTGTGTCTTTTTGTTGGTGAGACCATTCTAGTTTGCATTTGCATTTGGGGTGATTACTAATATATGGAAGATTCCTATTGATATTTTATGTATTGTTTTCTCTGTTCTCTGTAACTCCATTGTTTATTTTCCCTTGTGATTATGTCTGTTATTTTAGTTTGGTGGTTTTTATTATTTTTTCCATGTTCAGTTTCCTTTAATGACCCTTATCTCCCTGAGTGACAGGTGTAGGCAGCTAGGTGATGACAAAAGATGTTCAATTGAAGATCTTGTCCTGATTGAAGGCTTTGCCCACATGCTGAAAGGCCCCCTTTCAGCAAAAGTACTCTGGAACCAACATCTGTGTCTCTTCCTGCCAGGATCCAATTTCCACCATGCATATGACTTGTAGTCTACCTTCCAATCCGGACTCAGTGGAGAGGAGAGTTCCTGGCCTCATAAGACCCAGACCACAGAAATGGAGCTCCTATTGTTGGTACCAAAGAGGATGACACTGGCAAAGGCATTCTTCAGTTTCTCAAAGCACTGAAACGTTCCAGTGATGAGAGTGCAACTCATAAAAGTCTGGGTTTTGGGGAAGCTGTGCTTGGAGTACCACAGGGACCAGCCATCCTTATGAAGTTTTTATTGTTTTTTATTCATTTTTTTATGTTTCACATCTTTGCTCTAGATTGTTATTTTGTGGTTACCGTGTGATTTGTATAAAATGTATCACATAAAATGGTCTTTTTCTGCTGAGAGGATCTTATTTGCCTATAAAGGTTTTGCTCTTTTCTTTTTCCCCTTATATGTTTATGTTGTCACAAATTGTCCCTGTTGTTTTGTGTACATTACCAAATAGCAATAGTTATTTTTAGTTTTTTCCTTTTTACCTTTATGTTAAACTTTAGTGATTAATACTTTATTCTGAAATAACTTTGTAATTATTTGATTTTTTCTAGCTATTCATAATAGTACTCAAAGTTTTGTATTCACTTGCTTTTTTATTTCTTGTAGTTGAGTTCCTTTGAACATTTCTTATAAGGTAGATTAGTGGTAGTAACCTCCTTTATTTTATTTGTCAGAGAAAATATTTGTTTCTGCTTATCTGAAGGTTTAACTTTGTTGGATAGAGTATTCATGACTAATAGTTTATCTTTAAATATTCATATTTTGAAGATGTCATTTTACTCTTTCTTTTCCTGTAGAGTTTTGGCTCAGAATTCTGCTGATAGCCTAATGGGTATACCTATATACCTATACAAGCCAGTCTTTTTTCCCCTGGATGCCTTTAAAATTCTCTTTAGCATTGACTTTTGACAGTTTTAATATAGTATATCTTGAAGAAGGTCTTCTTGCACTGAGATAATTAGGTGTTCTGTAAGCATCATTGATTTGTATATTCAGTTCTTTCCTAAGGTTTGGAAAATTCTCAGCAATTATTTCTTTAGAAAAACTCTCTGCTCCATTCTCCTTCTCTTCTTCTGGGATACCTGTTATTCTTATTTTGCTATTTCTATTGGAGTCAGAGAGTTATTTTATTAGTTTTTTGGAACTTCATTCTTTCTCCTTTAACACATTAAACATTTCTAGATTTCTATCTTTGAGCACGCTAATTCTCTCTTTCATATGGTCTGCTCTATTTCCACTGCTTCTATCAAAAGTGACAATGAATTTTTCATCTTATTTATTGAGTTCCTTAGCTCCATAATTCCTGTTTGGTTCTATTTTAGAGTATCAGCCTGTTTGGTAAAGTACTCCTTCTGTGCATTAATTTTATTCCTGAGCTCATTGAATTTCTAAATTTTCTTGTAGGTTGTTCAGTTTTTTTCATGAAAGCTATTTTGAATTCTCTATCAGTTAGATTTCAATCTTCTATGACTTTAAGTTTATTTTATGGAGAAAGGCCATTTTTCTTGTGATATCACATTACTGTAAGTTTTCATAGTGTTTGGATAAATTGTTCCTCGCTGGTGCATTTGAAGTAGCGAACACCTTTCTGAGTGGCCTCCAGTTATAATCAAGAGCTGGTGTTTTTCACTTTCATTGACTTTGCCAGTAGCATCACCAGTGCCCTTGTTGTTGCTGCTTGTACCTTTGGGATCACTGGTATCTTGGTCTTGGTGGTTTTGCTGGGTTGTGGGTGCTGCCACTGTTTCTGAAGCCTCTGGTATCAAGTACCACAGCAACTCTTGGTATCAAGTACCACAGCAACTCCTGGAACCTCCAGTTTTGGGTGCTGCTCCAAGCTGCTGTGGACACCATGGTCTTAGGTGTAGCCCCTATACTGGGATGGCAGAGGCCAAAGTCAGTGTCACTATTGGTGGGAACTCAGATTTTAGTCTTGGGTGCTACCATTACTCATGGTGCTTTTGGCCTGGGGTGCCATTGCAATTTTGGGGGCCTCAGGTCACAGGTTTCACCACTGCAACTCTGTTTTCACCACCTCCGTGAAGTACAATCCACCCACCTTCAGATACACACTCACACACACACACACACACATATGAATGCCTATCTATATACACACATTTGGTGCTATGTAAATCTCTAAGGTGTCCTATTGTGCTGTGCAGAGGATCCTATTTTGGGCTATAGATGCTCTACTGCTGGTTATAAATTAAAGAGACAGAGGGAATGGCTTATGCCGCCATGATGCTGACATCATTCTACATATTTCATTTTTATTGCATGCATTTTCAATAGTCTTTTTCTCATATAGGTTTTCCCTAAGATAATTCAGATTCTGGAAAAATCAGACTTGCTAAGGGTTTTCTTATAAATCCTTGTTAGCTTTATATCACTTCAGGTTTCTCAATTATTGTACTAAATGACATAATCTAGGCATTTATGTTTTATTCTTTTTAAAAAGAGCCACTTAGCTCCCCACACCCACAAATAAAGAGACAGAAATTACAAAAAGAAAATGGAAATACCTCAGAGAAATAAGAAGTTATTTTAAGTCAAGATCAACTTCTTCATTATATGTTAATTTCTATACTACAGAATTCAAAATGGAAATCTGTGAGAGTCAGTCCTTTGTATTAGCTCCATGTCCATTTAGTATTTGTTCAGCACCATAAACAGCAGGGAATATACTATTTATTTTTGTGATTGCCTCCCACTCTTGTTAACCAAGAGAGTTTAATTCAAGCCTTGGTAATTGTGAGAGCAATTTGGATATAATTATATTTTAATTGCTGTAGTGGTATAACTCTATACCATCTGATACTTCAGAGGTAACAGTATGAACAAAAGGAAAAAAAAATTGCACCAAATATTTTTTGTAAGGTTAAAAAAGGAAAAGTAATTATTGTTTGCTTTTTTATGGGAAGTTATATATATATCTAATAAATGAATATGTAACAGCACACACTATTGAAAATAATTCTACTTTATGTTGGTGAACTTATATATTTAAATTATTATTTTTATATGTTTTAATTATAGATACTATATATATGTATTAGATCTTGCATGATCATAAGAAGTAATTAGTTAAATATACTCTGAAGGTAAAGATCTGATATTTGGTGGTCAGAGTGTGAAGGAAAGGCATTCAAATATACTATCTATGTGTTTACAATTTGTTGCCAACATTTTGGAGGCAATATTTTAAAATGAATTATTGTTATTTCATGATAGAATAACAATAGTTCTAGAACTCTAGGTACAGAAAAATTAGAATGAATTCATAAGTATATCTATCTACATATACATGCATCTATGTATAATTTATTGAAATGTAAGTTATAATAACATGACATTGGCAATAATTTAAATGGCCATAATAAATGATTACTTAAATATAGTAAAAGATTATAGTTAAATATAGTAAATACAGTAAAAGTATTAGAGTTTAATACTAAGCAACATTTCCCAAAAATTAAAGTAAATTATATGTACTAAACTAGAAATCCATTCATGATGTATTTTTAAATTAAAAATTATGTTATTTAATATAATGTGTTATATTATTCCTTACCCAAATGTGCTAATTACATGGATATATTTTTATGCATAGAGATATATTTTGATGACCTGGGTTAGGGAAGGCATCAAACTGCTAGCAATGGGTATGTGTGGGGTAAATACTTGAAGGAAGATCAAGCAGAGGAACTTTCTTTTTCTAACTTGTGGAATTTGAAAGGAAAATGGAGCATATTAGATGGTATTTACTATTTAGTAATGTTTCATTCTTCCCATAAAGATTATGCAGTTCTCAAGATCAATAATACCTTCCAGTTATGCTTGGTGTGTGTTAGTGATACAAATTTTTAGCCTTGCATGTGAATGTCACCTATTATTCTTGGTGACTGACAAGGAATACATTTCACACATCTTCCTTCAGAATTCTGGTCCAATTGACAGGAATGCAGTCACTTAAATAAGACAGATCATTATTTCCCCTCTCTTCTAGCACCCTCTGATGAAGCTAGGCTACCAATGCAATGCCATCTGATGAGGTCACTTAGGGACCCATATTTCCTTTTACATATTGTTTTCACAATTGTGTTCAACAAAATCAGAATTGGGTAATTGAATATCTGGTGAAGAAAAAGAGAGAACCCTAAGAAAAATTTTCCTATAGGCAGGGGACACCCTCAGATGGATGCTTTTTATTTTTGCCCTCATTCCTTTGGTGATAACTTGGTCACAAAACCACACATAGACAAAGAGAGTATGTGTACCCAAGTGTGTATGTATAACCTTTTCCTTACCTGGCCCTTGGACAACCATTTAATGTGTTTCAATTATCTGTTTTTATTTAAATATAATCTTGAAAAATGCATTATTTGTGCCAGAATATCTTGCAATGCACTGGAGTGAATGACTGTATGCTTTAATTAGTAGTCAATGACCACAGCACAAAAGTACTGTCTTTTGTCCCTTAGAAAAGTGAGGTTACAAACATTAATCAATAATAAATTTCCCTCCACCTTTATTAGTCATATCTATTAAATGTTGCAGATAACACTGGTGTCTTCCTTTCATGATTTCTTTAAAGTTCAAATAATGTCACATTAATTAAAACCTTCATTCATAATATCAGTTATACAAATCTACTCACAAGTGCCCCTAAAATGGTTGTTAGCCAGAGATACTGTGAGTGATATTACTGAATGATGTTACGATAATATATTCAGTTGGTTATAAAATTCCTAATGCCCTGGAATAAGAAAAATAAAATCAAAGCTCTAGCCATTTCCTTCTAAACTTCAAAAAGCATCATCCTTGGCCTCTTTAAAAGAATGTATATATTTTCAGATACTTGTAAATTATGTTTTGGGAGAAGGAACTAGTACAGTCAAAGTTTTATGGATACTAATATTTATCAAACAAAACAAGAATTATTTTCTATGATATTTTTTATTTCTATCTAGTACTTAAACATTTCACTTTCTTTAATATCATGTAATTACTTTTAACAAGAGTTAATTTAGGTCATTTCCTGCTGATGCCTCAGTGAGCATAAATTGCTATTTCATTGTGTCAGCTTTCCACTCTGAGTCAACGACCCATAGAACCACTTACATCACAAATGTAAAATGATTCTGTTAACACACAGCAGTTTTCCAGTTTCCCTAATCATTAGAAAAAGAGCATTTGATATGGACATTCTTCATTCTATTGAAGAAACCCATCAACTAAACTCTTTATTTCAGTGCCAAATTTCTTGTCACTCTATAATTTCTACTGTCGATCACATCTCAATTCATTGTCATTAAGCTTCAATCCTGATAAATATTCTGAAACTAGTCTTTCAAAGATCATTGTTTAGTCAACTAATAACTTTGGCCTTTTCTCATTCTCAGTCTTAGCTTGTAGTCATTATTGGAGATAAAATATTTTAGTGGTTATGCCACATTCACATAAGCCTGAAATTTAAATTTCATGCATGCCTTCAAACAAGTTACTTAAACTGTCTAATCCTTTTCACTTCATGTGGCTAAAACTACTGTTCTAAAGAGATTCTTTAAGTGAAATAAGGTATAAAAAGCACTTCGTACAAGATCTGGTATATATTAATGATAACTATTAATACTAGACATGATTTCTATTCTCAATATTCTAGATCTGTCATTTTTTGTGAAATATATGGTGACAGTTTTCACCCTACTTCTCTGAACACTTCTTCTAATGTCTTTGGTCATTATTCCTTCATTTAAATTTGTTATTTACCTATTCTTCAAAGTGTTTTCCTGTCCACAGACTCCCTTGGGTATCCTTATCCTCCCTCTTTGCTGTGGACAGCATTTTTGTTTTCCCCCAAATTTCACATATTGAAACCTTAATCACCAGGTGAAGGTTTTTGGAGATGGGTTTGGAGCCCTCATGATGGGATTAGTGACCTTATCAATAAAAAAATGGGTGAGTTTCCATCCTCTCTCTGTCACGTATGGATACCGCTGACCATCTGCCAACCAGGAGGCAACCTCTCAACAGACATGCCATATCTTAATCTTGGACTTTGCAGCTTTCAGAACTGTGAGAGATTAATGTTTGGTTTTTAAGCCAATCAATCTATGGTATTCTAGTGACAGCCTGAACTAAGACAATCTTGGAATTGAAAACCACTTCTCACTTATAATCATTTAAATTCTGGAATATAGATCTCTAATGATACCTGCTTTCTTAAGATCACCTCTTAAATTTTATAGTTCCTTCAGAATATTTTAAGTGTCTTTCTGATAGCTTGATCTCCACATGATTCAGTCCGAATTAATCTGGTTCCTAACTACACTCATTCTAATTATTCTCAAGTTTCAGTAAGTGCTACTTCTATACTCATAGTCACTCTTACTTTTGAATCTATTGTAATTTCTCACAGTTAATTATTTGCCTAATAACCTTAATTTTACATTCAGTATCACTCCATTCACACCCATATATTCTCATCCTGTTACACTCAGGCTCTCCTACCTCCTTTTGTACTGATGTCAGATTAAACCTATCTATAGACCATCCAAGAATTTATTTGCTTTCCAATTATTAACTAACATACAGCAATAGTCATGATTCAGTCCTATTTATCTCATCATAAAAATTGACCATCAATATTGATAACTAGAAATAAGTCAAAAGCAGAAAAATATGGAATTATTTTAGATGAAAAGGAGAAGGATGAGGAATTGTCTGAAAATCCTTAGATATGAAGGTCTTGGGAATGCTTTACCTGGATAGAAAAAGTCATAGATTGTAGACCAATTTATTACATATAGTTCTTGAGAAAGTGTACATTTACTAAATGGGTAATATCCAGACATGTTACTATTTTAAAAATCTACAGAAATCATAGGAGGATGTTTCCTGATGAAGACTTCTTAAATGATCAAAAATATTGTCAACTTCTAAAGTTATTCTGATACAGTAGCCAGTTAGACAGGTATGAGCCCCAGTTGCCTAGCAATGGACAACTGTAGTATGGGACCACGCCCCCAGCATGACTGTGTTGCTACCCTTCAAGGCCGGGTAGGTTCACGGCATTCGTGCAGATGGAAAAATATTCACAGAGCTGTTGGGATGTCTGGCATGCCTTTATTCACGGGTGGGCAAGCCACACATGCTGCAAGCTGCATGTCTATCTGCATGTCTCATGCCATGGCCCCTGCTCTCCAGCATGGCACCCGTCATGGCACCTGTCCCCTTGTGTGTCTCTCATCATCATTGTCCCCAGCAGGGAGTACCTACCAGTTTAAGTACTAGAGGGGAACAAAGCCAGCAAGATGCTAGAAATTATATAACACAGCATAATTCTGCACATACGAGCCCACTTCATGTTATGGGAACAGTTTATCAGACCCAGTCTCAAGGCTATGAGAACACAACTTATCAGGCCCCTCCAAGGCTATGGGAACACTGCTCCCCTTAGTTACTCAGACACCTGGAGGAGGAAGCCAGACTGCCTCCACTTACCCTACAGTGACCATTCCTCCACTAGCATATTGCTGGTTATGCATTTTTACCCCCTGACCTTTTCACTCTTGGCATGTCCATAGTCATGTGGTAAAGTTGGAACAAGGGAACAGGTTGACATCAGGACCAGCTGTGATGACTAATGACCCCCTGCCCTGAAGCCTCCAGTCAATCAGTGGAGACGGTGATCTTGGGGGACACACACCTAGAAAGCTAATGAATATTCTATTGATATCCTCCACTGAGACCTTCAGTAAAACCCCTTAAGGTGAAGGACCCAACACAACTCTCTCTCTTAAGGACTGCAGTGCCTTCCTCCCTTCTTCCCTCAGGCCACTCTCTAATTTCTGGTCCATGTCCATGCCTTTCCCCACTGCCTTCTTTCCTCAGGTATATTCTCTTTTGCCTTTCTTTCTCCTAAGATCCAAGGGTCCTTCTTTGTCACTGCCACTTGCTTCCTGAGTTCACACAGCCCAGCTGGCTCACTTCTTTCACAACTCACTTCTACCCCAGTGACTTTCTAAATAAACTTTCTCATATAATTTGAGTTCTTATCCCTGAAGTCTTTCTCAGCCAAACTCAAGAATCAAGGTTGCCCAATTAAGATCCAACAGGTGCTGTCATTTCACCACTAACAATTTTACTCACTTCCCTGCAAGTAATTAATTAGAAAATATATGAATGCTATTATGTGAATTAATAGAATCCTTGTCTTGAGAATTTGTGAAATTTTTATTTTATCAAGGAATCACCAAAATTTTATTTGTATGTGTAGAGGCTAAGAATCCTATGGTCAGTCATTCTTTATTTACAAGATCACTTAAGGTTACAATTGCCATTTAGTGGCTAAAAGAATTGGCTGAAGTAAATAAAGGCAATAATAAGTATCTCTGTGTGATGTGCTCCATAAATCTATTTGCCACATACTGCTTTATTTTCAATGTTGTTGATAAATAGAACAGGTACAGAAAAGGACAAATGATGGAAACTGATAAATCTGAATACAAATATAACTTTCACCCTAATTTCATGAACTGAATGCTCAGAGTAAAGAAAAATATATTGAATACTGAGCCTTGAAAATGAAAAAGGCAAATGAAGATTTTTTTTTCAAACTCCCTCATTAAAGTATAAATTCACCAGGAGGGCTGATACCTTAAACTTTGTCAGAAAACACCTGAGGTTTCAGCTATCATCTTAATTAACAGGTAACACTTTAGCAGAGACTAGCATCCATGTACAACCTGCCCTTGAGATCCCAGGATGGAAAAGGTGAAATGTCAGGAGAGGCAGAGAAGCAGAGTCTGAAGAGAAGAGATGCCCCAAATCATGAAATCTATGGCATCATTTGCTGACAGCCAGCTTACCACCTAAAACACCTTGCTCTCTTAAGAATTAAAGCTATTCCTGAGAAATCTAAGGTTAAATGTAGCAGGAAAAGGTTTTGTGTTTTCTCCCAGCCCACTTCCACCACCTTCTTCACTACTTCTCCTCGCCCTTCAGAGAGAGGTTGTCTGTGGTAAGGTGGTGATGCATACTTATTTATAACAGATTTCCATGAGTGAAAAGGTATGTTAACAGGAGAAAAAACTTGTTGATGCTCTGTTGCAAAGGTTTTTAGATACTAATGAATTGGATATATATTGTTATTAAAAAATCCATGAATATACTTCTGGTTAAAGTATAAAAAAATATTACCATGAATTTGAAGCTACAGTAGCCAACTACCAGGATAGAGCAAGAACTGGGGAAAATAGAAGAATTAGAAAACAGAACAAAACAGAACATATAATTAAAATGACAACAGAACAAAAAGAACAATGTATTTTAAAAATGTATAAATTTTTCAGAACACTTCAAAATTAGTGTTGATCTAAAAGAAGAATGCAATTTCTCAGTATACTGAATATTGCAGTATTTATTTCATTCTTTAATAGATATGCATTATTAACTAAAAACATAAAAAATAAACTATATATGATGTAACAACCAATGTATTTTTATAATCATTTGGAGAGTTTAATAACATGATTATTAGATAAAAGTTAAATTATTTTTCAGTTCTTGCATTTGTCTTCTAAATGAATATTAGATTCCAAGATAAATTATTTGATAGTTACCCATAATATCACTTAATTTGAAAGAACATTTTGTTTTCTTACACAAACTTTGTCTACTTGTATACTTCATTTTCTCTATTAGCACTTAAGCATGGATGAAATTTAAAACTTACTCATGCACATTTTTGTTTACTATTTTCCACAATGTAGGCTATAATTCCAATGAAGAAATGTCAGTTCTCTTTTCTATCTTGCTTAGAATTTCACACAGTATTTAACTCATAGTAAATGTTTTGAAATAAATATTGAAGAAACTGAAAAAATCATCTGAGAAGACCTAGACAAGACCATCTATAAACTATCTGAGAGATTGCCAAACATATAATAGGTGCATGTACAACTAATTAGTTTCATATATAACTAGTAACTTGAAGATAATCATGTAAATCCTTATTTGATCCTTAATACATTCTCACAATATAACCAAAGCAACCTTTTATTTACTAATAGGCAAATCAAATACCAGTCCTGTTTTTCCTTTTATTCCAATTCCCTAGCCTGCATCATGTATTTCTTTGTTCCAAAATATTTTTTTCCAGTGGACTAAAGGGATTCTCCAACACATTTTGCATTTGCAGTTTTTAATTTCCTCTAAAACTATAAACTCAAGGACAGAAAGTGTAAAATTAAAAATTTAGCTTTTTATAATTTATCTACATTTTTGTTTTGAATCCCTGGAACAACTCAAAAAATAACTTTTTGTTGTTGTTGTTTTTGCGCTGAAATGAATATGGGTTGTGGGTGGGGTGTGGACACATAGGTGTGTAGGTACATCTGTACTCTGATCCTCATTTATCCATGCTGGCTTGGACGTTATCACCTCTGGCATTCCACTTTTAGTCCATCTGAGTGCTTTGGCAAAGCCCTTTTTGAATCTCACTTTAATGCTATACCTTCCGGGAAGACAGGAATATTTCTATGTAGCATAGGCAATATTCTACCATTGCATTTTCAAGGATGACTTTTGAAGAGTTCCGTGAAGGAGGGTATAAACTAACTCTCTGCTCTCTCTGAGATACCCATACCTAATAATTTCTTGCTTCCTTCCTGCAACACCATCCCCACTGCATTCTATTGATGACAAACAGCTCTACATGTTGGACTTCGGTTCAGCAACCTCAGTTCTCCAGTTTGGTTAAGTAAAGAATTCAGAGCCATGGAATTCAAATACAAGATAAAGTGTATTTAGAAAGTCACAGAAGTAGAAGAAATGAGCTGTGGCAGTGAGTCAGCTGGGCTGCTTGAACTCAGGAAACAAGTCACAAAAGCAACGAGAAGGACCCTTGGAGCTTAGGAGAAAGAAGGCATAGATGACATGCTTGGGGGAAGGTGAGGGAGAAAGACACAATCATGCTCCAGAGAAAATTCACCTGAGGGAAGAAGGTGACAGAGAAAGGCCCAGAAATGCTCAAGAGAAAGAGAGAACATACACTGAGTACTATCTCTTAAGGGCTTTTATCTGGATGTCTTAAGGGAAGATCTCCATAAGATATTAATCAGCTTTCCAGGTGTGTTTCCTCAGGGTTGTGGTCTCCACTGATTGGTTGGTGTCAGAGCATAGGGTCATTAGTCACTGAAGTTAGTCTGATGTCAGCCATGGCTTCTTCCTGCCTGGTCTTCCTGCTTTTTTCGACCTGGAGCTGAAACACAGCTGAGGCCTAGATATTATCTCTAGTTTGACCAAAACTCTGTCTCTGTGGTCAGTAGACTCCAGTCTTTGTTCCTAAGATTATTTGATGTATGTTAGAAGCTCATTGTCCTAAAGACCTAACACTTAAGGAAATGGTTGTGCAAGGGATCATATGGGAGTCCTATGAGGCTATTCTGCATCTCCACACCACTCGTTCCTCCTCTGAGAGTCTACTGCATGGTTGACAACATGTCTGGGGAGAGTGTGAACCACATGACCACAACATAAAAGGTGAGGGGATCTAAACCATATGCTAGTGGGGAAAAGATCACCCTGGGGGTGAGATACCACCCTACAATTGTTTCTTGCTAGACACCCAGGGATTTCTACCCTGGTGACCTTCTGTACCTAGCTTATCATTCCTGTTGTCTCATGTCTTTGTAACTTCCTACCCTATCAGTTCTCCCTTATTGCTAGTCTGGTTGGTCCATTTCAGAGCCATCTGTTATCGATCTGTCTATTTTTTTTAATACTCAGTAATATTGTGGACTAAAGTCTTGGAATCAAAGTTGTGTTTTTTTATTATTGTTTTTTGTCTCATACTCAACTACCTTCATATCAATTTCTAGAGGGAATGAATATCTTAGAGAATAACTGATGACAAATAGAAAGAGAAAGTATCAGAGGATAATTGCTTAATATTTCCAAATATTACTCCATCATATATACTTGCATTGTACATGCTTAGAAACATGATATATACATACCTAGCACTGAAGTTAGCACTGCTAGTTTACTGCCTTTGCTTTACCTTGACAATTATAGCATATTATGCTGACTTCCATATCTTGTATTCACCATTTTTGGTGATTTATTCTTCATTTGTGTTATACTGATTTACTTTTGTCAATTCTTATCCTAAGACTAGTCTTAGGCTTTCATTTTGGTTGCATGTAGACAGGCCACTGTTGTCTCTCTGGCCTCACCAACACCATGAGAATAACTTTCCCAGGAAAGATCATGACAAGTATGGATCTTACACTTGAGATCTTTGGGTTCAGTGACATGCACTACTCTCTATATGTCGATGACACCGAGAGCGCTGAATTCAACACCTAGTAGACTATGTGGGCTGCTCGCAGATTTGGGGGAAAAAAGAGAGAGGGAAAATATTGGAGCATATTATTTCTATACAATCACTTTTTAATAATAGATTTTTTATTCTGTGGGTCTCTTTTAAACTACCCATTTTTAGAGTTTATTAGTATTAAATATCCATCTTAAATATATCAATGACTTACTACCAGTAGAAAAAAAACCTCCATAATACTTTGAACCCCTAAATTTCCCCTGCCTTACTGGCAGGATGACACTGGAAATTGAGAACTCTCATAACTCCTGTGCCTGTACTCTCTCTTTTTGTGGGCATACTCTAGTAATTCAGCTACAAAATGGCTCTATTGTGGCAATTCTCTAACTAGTGTGTATCACAATATTATTTCACTGGCATTTGCTTCACCTCATCATTTCATTAGTAAACAGGTAACTCTATTTTTAGAACTTACATTAAACTGCAGAATATTGATTATTGATTATTAACAGCTCTATTTTGTATAAAAATATTCATAGACTCAGCATAGTGAAAATTTAGATTGACTTTTGATTCTGATTATTTCTCATTTTAAAATCAAGGCACAAAGAAAGAAGTCAGAAAATTTGAAGATGTATTTATCATTATAGAAATGCCTTATGCTTTCCAGAATGTTTATATGTTCAAACTTAATATATTCTAGGTGGTGTTCTTTCAACATATGAGCATAGCAGGTTTCTCTCTTCACTCTCAGCATTTTTTCAAGTTTAATTTGAGTCTACCAACTAACAAGAGAAACATTAAGAGTGTATAAAATACAAAGATGGAGTCCTTAAAAATATAAGCACAAATATATTTAGATAAAATCATTAAATGTCTATATAACAAACATTCAACAAAGTTCAGTAGTGTGTACAAAACCTATATAGGTAAAGGATTTCTTTTGCTTCTCAAGTGATTTACGAATCCTTTCTACATAGACAAAAAAAAGTAAGAAAATGGATAGAATGTCATATAAGAAGTAGGAAAAATATAGAGGCGAATCTACAAGAAGAGATGTTCAATCTCACTGTGATATAAATAAGTAAATAAAAAATCAGATGCCATTTTTATACATGGCAGTAATTTTGGGGGGTTAATTTGGCAATAATCTGTCAAAATTAAAATGCATGGATAGGCCTAATGATTCTAGGACTAGGAAATTATAATAGATATATCAGTATTCAAAGATAAATTTGGTAATTTTTGATAGTGTATCAGGTGTGTCCAGAAAGTATCCAGTCATATACTATAAAAAATAGAGACATTACTGAAGAAGATACAAAATACCAGAAACATTGTACAAAGGACAATGATGCCTCAGTCCCCTTCAAAGTAGACACCTTGGGACCTCACACAGTTTTCACAGTCACCATCAGCTGCGTCATTGTATTTTCCTGAATCTCATCAATGGTCTGTAATCTCTTCCCTTTCAAATGTGATTTTAGTTTTGGGAAAATCCAAAAGTTGCAGGGTGTCAAACCTGGGCTGTAGGGGGGCTGAGTCACCTGGGTGATTCCATGTTTCACAAAAAACTCTGCACAAGATATGACAAATGAGCAGGCAGGTTATCGTGATGAAGCTGCCAATCACCAGTTGCCCATAGCTGTGACCTTCTGAATCATCCAAATAGTTTCTGCAGAGATGTTCAAGCTTAATAAAAAAGTTGATGTAGTTTCATTGCTCTACTCACTCAGTCATTTTGAATGCTATGGCCACACAGTACACATGCTTACTCAATGACTTCTACCACCTCCACTAACTAGTACAATGAGGTCATCATTGTTTATTCATACGTGTTCTAGTCCACTTTCCTTGGCTGCCAGATTATATTGATGCCATGCAAACTGTTCTTGGTATATCAATAGTGGCTGCACTTTTTCCAGACAGACCTCATATACACAATAGAATACTACTCAGCCATACAAAAAGATGAAAAACTGCCTTTGCAACAACATGGATGGATCTTGAGAATATGTATCAGGCTAATCAAAATAAGTGAGAGAGAAAAAGTCAAGATCCATATCATTTCACTCATGTGGCTAGAGTACTGAAGACAACAACTGAACAAACAAGAAAAACAAACAAAAAGCAAAAACTCATAGACATGGAGGAAAGAGGGGTGGAGTGGTAATAAAATTAAAGGGGGCCAAATATTGGATTGGTCAAAAAAGTTTGTTGAGTTTTTTTACATAAGATTGCTCTAGTAGTCCTTAGTTATCTTTAACTTCATTTGAAACAATTTTGTTAGATTGCATTGTGAAAGCTGTCACATCAATGTGCATTTAAAAAGAAAACATCAAAATTGGTGAATTTTTGTGTAGCCATTTTAATATTAAATATGGATGTAAATATGCAACATTTTCAGCTGTATTATTTCAAGAAAGGTAAAAATGCAACTACATGCAAAAAAAAGTATGCAGTGTATGGAGAAGGTACTGTGACTGATTGAATGTGTCAGAAGTTTCATGCTGGAGATTTCTCGCTGGACAATGCTCCATGGTCAGGTAGACCAGTTGATGCTGATGGCATTCAATTGAGACATTAATTGAGAACAATCAACATCCTACCATGTGAGAGATAGCCAACATACTCAAAATATCCAAATCAATAAACTTATTAATGTAAATGAAAAATGTGTCATTTATTTTATGGAAAAATCCACGCAAACTTTTTGGCCAACCTGATATACAGTGATGGAAGATGATTTGACTTTGGGTGGTGGGCACACAGTGCAATATACCAATGATGTATCATAAAATTGTACACTTGACACCAACATAATTTTGTTACCCAATTTTACCCCAACAAATTTAATGTAAAAAGGATGTAGGAACCCCTATGTTTATTGCAGCATTATTTACAATAGCCAAGATATGGAAGCAACCCAAGTGCCCACCAATAGATGACTGGATAAAAAGTGCTATACATATACAATGGAGTATTGTTCAGAGTTAAAAAAGACTAAAATTTTACCATTAGGGACAACATGGTTAGAACTAGAGGTTATTATTCTAAGTGAAATAAGTCAGACAGAGAAAGCCAAATATATGATTTCACTTATATGAGAAATCTAAAGAACTAAACAATACACAAACAACATAGAAATACACTCATAGATACAGAGAACAGACTGATGTTTTCCAGAGAAGAGGGGATAAGAAACTGGATAAAAAAAAAAGAAAGGACTAAGAAACAATCAAATTGGGACTTCTGGCCAAGAGGGAAGCGTAGGTAGACACACTGTGCCTCCTCGCACAATCAAGATAGGGAAAACAACCATTTATAAACAGAATAACAACCAGAACTGACAGAAAATTCAACTGTATGGAAGTGGGACAACCAAGGAGTTAAATTAGACACGTTCATCCAGACTGGTAGGAGGGGCGGAGTCTGGAAGCCAGGTAGAGAGGGATCACGGGAACAAAGAGCTTGGGACCCAGTGTGTAAGACATCCCAGGCATGCAAGACTGCAGCTGGCAGACCCCGGCTGGCTGGCCAAGGGGTGGCAACCAGCTGACCCAGCAAGGTGGCGATTGTGAAGCAAGGCAATGCGCACAAGGTGGTTGGCTGACCAGGTGGTCCCAGGGTCTCAGCATGGGGAAATAGAGTCTCAGGGCACTAATTGAAAACACCTGTGGGGGTTGAGGCACTGGGAGAGACTCCCAGCCTCACAGGAGAGGTCATTGGAAAGTCCCACGGGGTGCACAAGCCCACCCACATGGGATTTAACACCAGAAAGGCCCAGTTTTCTTGGGGAAAACTTCGAAAGGGACTGAAGTCTGATAGAGAGCAGAGCAAGCTCCATTATTCCCTGTCAGACCCCGCCCCCACATACAGCATCACAACCCAGCATCTGGGTTGCCCCGCCCTGGTGAACACCTAAGGCTCTGCCCCTCAGACCTAACAGGTGCAACCAGACCAAAAAAAAAAAAAGATGCCTCAAACAGAAGAAGAAATGAAAGCCTCAGAACCAGTACTTTTAAGCAACCGAGAGATAGCCAACCTATCAGATGCACAGTTCAAAACACTGGTGATCAGGATGCTCAAAGAATTGGTTGATTTTGGTTGCAAATTACATGAATAAATGAAGGCTACAAAAAGTGAAATGAAGAAAAATGCACAGGAAACCAATGGTGATGGAAAGAAAGCTGGGTCTCACATCAATGGAGTGGACCAGAAGGAAG
>CM052540.1:52930241-52959392 GCA_028533065.1 Trachops cirrhosus | reverse complement strand
ATTACATTAGCCAAGGGAAAAATGAAGGAGAGAATCCTAGAAGCAGCAAGAGATAAGGAGACAGTAACCTACAAAGGATTTCCCATCAGACTGTCAGCTGATTTCTCAAAAGAGACCTTACAGGCAAGAAGGGGCTGGAAGGAAGTATTCCAAGTCATGAAAGACAAGGACCTACATCCCAGATTGCTCTATCCAGCAAAGCTTTCATTTAGAATGGAAGAACAGATAAAGTGCTTCTCAGATAAGGTCAAGTTAAAGGAGTTCATCATCACCAAGCCCTTATTATATGAAATGTTAAAGGGACTTACCTAAGAAAAAGAAGATAGAAAACATCTATAGTAAAATGTCAGCAAACTCACAATTATTAACAACCACACCTAAAACAAAAACAAAAACTAAGTAAGCAACTAGAGCAGGAACAGAACCACAGAAATGGAGATCACATGGAAGGTTATCAACAGGGGAGGGGGAGGAGGAGAGAGGGGGAAAAGGTACGGACAATAAGTAGCATACATGGTAGGTAGAAAATAGGAGGATGGCAAGAATAGTATGGGGAATGTAGAAGCTAAAGAACTTATGATACATGGACATGAACTAAAGGCAGGGAATGTGGGTGGGAGAGGATGTGCAGGGTGGAGGAAGAATGAAGGGGGTAATGGGACAACTGTAATAGCATAATCAATAAAATATATTTTAAAAAAGAAGCAATCAAATTGGTAGTTACAACACAGTCAAGGGGATTTAAAATACAACTTAGGAAATATAATAGGTACTATTTTAATAGTTATGAATAGAGTCAGGTGGGTACTTGAAATATCAAGGGACCATTTTATAAAGTATATGATTGCTAACCACTGTGCTGTACCCCTGGAACTAATACAAAATAATAGATTGCAAACTGTAATTTAAAAATAAAATTTAAAATTAAAAAAAATTGAGGCAATCAAAATATATAAGTAAAAAGCTGTGATTCAAGATGATTATCAATTTAATGTAAACCTGTACATAATGCAGTAGCAACAAGGGTAGAAAGAAGGCTTTAGATCTATTTGGTAACACTGGAGTAGGTTTTTCCCATAAGGTAAGACCAAAGTTAATATTTGATGAATAAATCAAAATTTTCCAGACTGAAAAACCATGAGGGAAATCAGAGCAGCCTGTAGGTCCAGGTTGGTATTATATGTCCCAACATGTCTGGCCACAAGTTCATCTTTTCTCTGAAGTTTTTCCATTTACTTCTCAACTGCAAATATTGCTGACTGAGGTGTGGAGCTCCAAAACATTCTGAGATCAATATTACAAGTCACAGTGTGAGTGCTATAACTATGTAGGTCAATTTCCAGCTTTCAGTTTTAACTAATTGAGCTTGCAACTTAGGTTTTAACATCATTTGCTCTCTGTAGCAGAGAGGACATATAATGTCAACATGTGAATGTAACTAATATTAAAACTACATGATCTATTAAAATCACCTTATTAAAATGGAATCTTCACCTTTTCCTATTCTCAAGCAAAGCCTTGTCTTCTTTTTCTAATTTAATCTCATATTCAGATTTTTTTCTCATTTTCATTGGTCTTAAATATAAATCTTTATGTAGATTTGTAAATGTAATTAAGGGAAAGCTTACACGTTGAGTGTTAATAGGTTTAATAGCTAGATTAAATCAGACTATTACTTACAGATTAGGTAAACAAGTAAGGCAAAAATCTTCCTGAGGATAACCCTGATTATAATACTTAATATAACAGGTTTATGACCATGGTAGGCAGAATTTTAAAATGCCCCACTCCTAATATCTCCCACCTCAATTCAGGGACTGGTGATATAATGAGAGATCACTCCCTTGTAACATGCTTTTGACGTGCCGGAAAGTGATTTGCAAATGTTTTCAAAGTTGTTAATTTGATGACTTTGAGTTAATCATAACAAAGATTATCCAGATGGACTTTTAGTAATGGTGAAAGAGGAAGTCAGAGGGATTAGGAGCTCTAGGACTCAACCTGTCTTTGGTGGTTCAAATATGAAAAGGCCACTTCAGAAGAAAAGAAGTGGGTGGCTTCTAGCAGCAGAAAGTAGCCCCGAGCAAACATTTAGCAAGGAAATGGGAATTTCAGTCATCTAAAGACAAAGACCTGAATTCTGCAAAAAATCTCAATAAACTTGTGAGTATTTCATCTTCTGAGCCTCCAAAAAGAGCCCAGGCCAGATGTCACCTTGATTAATACGTAGCAAGACCCTAAGCAGAGAATTCAGAAGAGTCCTTCTAGGTTCCTGACCTACAGAGCTTGTTGGTGTGTGCTATTTTATATCACCAAGTTTGTCATATTATGTTACTCAGATATGGAAAACTGACATAATAACCTACTCATAGGTAGGTGTTTATCAAAAATATACTTAAAATGTAATATTTGCTTACTACTTCTTATTCTAATTAATCCCAGGGATGATAGATGCTAAAGTTCTAATGACTTTGAGAATTATTATGTAAATAAACTTTATAATCTCTTGAACTTGCTTTACGAGGTCAGAAAGGGGAAGTACTACATTTGATTTTAATACTTCCCCTAGCCTAGTACAATGTTTTTTATCTCATGATTACTCTATAATTTATTGGATTAAATTTACACAAATATTTTGAATCTATTTTTATGATCCTGTTGGCAGTGGGGTCAGACTGGACCTTGGTTCAGTAACATCAATACTTGAGTTCTGGCTAGGAAAGAATTCAGAGTTAAGACCCAAACTATAAGACAAAATGTATTTAGAAAGTTACACAGGTAGAAGGAGTGAGCAGTAGAAAAATTACTGCAGGAAACAAGTTACAGAGGCAAAGAAGAGCCCTTGGAGCTCAGGGGGGAAGAAGGTAAGGGTAGAGAGCCTTGGGGTTGGAGGAGTGGCGGGGAGGTGCCTCCTGTGTCCCAAAGGCTTTTAAGGATGGGGATTTTAGGGGAGGTCCCAGAGGAAGGATTTCAGTAGAATATTCATCAGCTTTCCAAGTGTGTCCTTTCGGAGTGTGGTTTCCACTGATTGTTCAGGGTCAGAGCAGGGGGTCATTAGTCAGTGCAGCTGGTCCTAAGGTCAGCCATGGTGTCCTTTGTCTGGTTTTGCTGCTCTTCTGGGCCTGGAACTGAAACACATCTGAGGCTTACATGTATTTGATACTGAGCAAAATCTCATTGTCTTAGGGGCTTAATGCCTAAGGGCTATTCTCTGACCCCCTTATTGTTCCCCCACTAAGATGGGTCTAACCTGCATGACTAGCAACATGCCAGGGGAGGAAAGGTCAAGAGAGGGTCCAAACCAACTGACCACTGATATGACTGGTCAGGAGGTCTAAACCATATGACCAGCTACATGCTAGAAGAGGAAAGGTTACCCTGGGGTTTGCCCATTGCTATGTACTCAGATCTTTCTGCTCTGCTGACCTTCTCTACCCATCCTCTTTGCTCTGCTCATGTCTGGCTAACTACCTATCATGATTCAATTTTTCAGGAATCCAACAAGTAGTTATCACTATAGACATCTACTCCTTACTAGGAATGTAACAATACAGAAGAATGTTATCCTTAAGAAGCCTACAGCTCATAAATATGATTCATATTTGCCTAATAGATCTATATTCATGAACATTAAAGATGTGTTTAATCTTTACTACAAACCATGGCATTTCAGAAAAAGAAATGAAAACATTCATTTTGCAATTGCAACAAAAATAATAAAATATCTGGGAATAAATTTAATAAAGGGTGTGAAGGACCTATATACTGAAAACTACAAAGCACTATATTTTGAATTTGTGTTTTTATTGGCGAGGATATGGAGCAAAGTGAACCCTTGTACTATTGGTGAGAACGCAGACTGGTGCAGCTCTGTGTAAACCAATATGGAGATTCCTCCAAAAATTAAAAATAGAACTGCCTTATTACCCAGAGATTCCATTTCTGGGTATTTATCTAAAGAAATTCAAAACACTGATTGCATCACTTTTTATGCCATCTTGTTAAGGATACAAGTGTACATGTTTATTTCTATACATAAACAGCCCAAACTAAGTAATAAGTGAACAATTGATATTTTGTAAACAATTGCCCTATTAGCCAATTTTTTAAGTTGTAAAATTAGCCTGCAATGATGGGTGTATTTTAAAATACAATTGTTCTTTACATAATCTTTGTACTTTGGAGGAATCATCAAATATATATATGCTTTTTCAGCAGAAAATGTAAGCATTAGCATCATCCCTAAAGAGCAGTAAATAGAGTGAAATTTCATGACTTAAGTTTGACCAATGAGATACATCAGTGTGTGAGTTTGACCTTTGGACGAATGAGCAAGTCCAGGGAAAGAGGACATTCCTGCAGTGTGCTTCCTTGTGTGCACGAAAAATTCTGCTGGTATTTTGAGTGGAGCTGCATGTTTTTGATCTAATTTTGGGAAAATTCCAAGCTATAATAAAGTTTTAGTACTCATATGTGTAAAATATGTTCACATTTATTATTTTATTATTATAGATGTTTTTCAATAAAGATATAGTATTTTATTTGTCAAATAATCAATATAATTTATTAATTACCTTACAATCAAAGATACAATTCATTTTAAACTTCATTTTTGAATCTGTTTTTGCTAGCAAATTTATGTTAGCTTGTATTTTGATCTTGGAGTCATGAAAATTCTGAATTCTCTCATTTATAATATTGTATAGTTTTTCTGTGTTTTACCCAGAGAATCATATAATCTAAAATATTTTGCTTTATTTTCAAATTTAATATTTTATCATTTTTATCCAATAATTTTACTACAATGATGCAGATAATACTAATTTTTTACTCTTAAGTACTTCAGTGTGAATTTTGTAGTGAATGGATTCTCTTATATCAAAACATTAAAATTAGCATTGAAGAAAATACCATTTTCAAAACTGCAGACCTTACTCACATTTGGCAATTGGATGAATAGTGTCTCTCAGAACAAAAGAAAATTTATAACTATGAATTACATTTAGTTCTTGGCGTGTCTTATCAGATTCCTTTAGTTTAGAACAGTCCCTAAAGTTTTTATTGTATTTTATGAAATTACCATTTTTAAAGCTCACTAAGCATTTTGTAAAACATACCTCAATATATTCAGTCTGATATTATCTCATGATTAAGGACCAGTTATTCATTTTTTTCAGGAACACTGAATGATGCTGAATTTGTCTCGTTGCATCAAATGGAATAACTCATTTGCATGAGTACAGATTTATTGATATCTACTTCAGTCAATGGTTGTAGTCCTTTATTTTTTGATACTTAGATATCCATAATTTTGTCCAATAAATCAATGTTTCAGATATCACCCTTTTAAGCCAGATTGTTTTATTCTGACAAGCTAATTTTATGCCTTATTTTATCCAAACTCAGTAATTGGTCATTACTTCCAGGATCCTTAGTTCCTATTAAAGGAGAATAATATTGAATAAGTAAAAAGTGGGTGCCAACTGTCTGTTTTCATTGCTACTAAAGTGTCATTGCATCCAGACCCTCTCAACTGGCAGATTATAAAATACAACTGTATATTCACATACACATATCTATACATGTGCATGCACAGACATATAAGCACATCCAGGGCCAGCTAGTTTCTATAATTTAAGGATGTGTACATTGACAGTTGAACTCTAGTAAACTCATTAGGCAGCCTGATTTGAGTAATACGTAGAACATAGACCCCACTAAAGATATTTTCCTTCACTCTGCTGAAATACAGATTACATATTCAAAATCTTAGTGGTTCATAATCTGGAAATAAAACTCCTCCTGTGCAACTAATAAAGGATCCTAGATCACTGTGCCTGGAAGTTACTGAGTATTGCAAATCACAGCTTGACTGTGATTTATTCTCCTGCTGTACCATATCCTTTACCTGCATTACAGCCTTGCATATTTATGCTCTGTGGAGTCTTGTGATTCCTTTAAGTTATCCAATCCATGTAACTTTTGCAGCATATATTTACCATTTCAATGTTCATTTCTGTATTATACTACCTAGAACTGTATTGAAAACAATCAGATTACATTGACAACTCCAATCCCAATCCAATGCCACAATATCGTTGCTACCCTTTGTCCTTTCCACATTTGCAATTTTCTACTCTGGCAATGAGAAATCTAGTGCCATTATCCAAAATATATTCATTCATTTGTTAAAATTTTGAATGTGAAAAAGTAGTATCATGAATGCTATTGCCTCTGCAAAAATAAACCTATTTAGAATTTAATATCGAGTTTTTTGTTATCATTTTTGCTTTTGTTTTCTTTTTGTTTTTAGCACAAGGATATATAATTCTAATTAATACTCTATTCAAAAGTTACTTGGGTTAGCCCTGGCTGGTGTGGCTCAGTGGATTGAGTGCCAGACTGTGAAGTAAAGGATCTCCAGTTCTATTAACAGTCAAGGTAAATGCCTGGGTTGCTGGCCAGGTCCCCAGTAAAGGGAATGGGAGAGGCAAGCACATATTGATGTTTCTCTCCCTCTTCCTCCCTCTCTCTCTCTCTCTAAAAATAAGTAAATAAAATCTTTTTAAAAAGTGACTTGGGTTAATTCTTTTCTTATTGCTTTAGAGTGATTATATTATTTATTTATAATATAGTTTACTCTTTTGAGTCTATGTTAAATTTTAGAGATTTTTATTTTTCCTTATAGCTTGTATTTGTGTGTTTATCTATTCATTTGTTTATTTACTTGAGTATGTGAAACAATAAATTAGTTTTAAATGACAGGACAGTACAAAATGATATGTTCAAAGAAATATTATTTTTCCTAATTTCCCATACCCTTTCTGTATCATTTCTACCATCCTGGGGCCATTTCATTAATCTCTTCATTATTTTTCCTGTGTTTTTTGTTCAAAACTGTGTATATGCATATATTTTATGTTTTTTTTTCTTTACATAAAGTTTAGCATACTATAGATTTGGGATTATCAAAGTTTCTCTAAGGGCCAGATAATAAACAGTTTAGGTTTGTTGGGCTAAGAGGCAAACTAAGGATATTATGTAGATGATTCTTTAATAAGAAAGAAAAATCTACTATTTTAATAACTTTAACATAAAATTAAAATTTCATATAATTTTTACAATGCATACTAACTACAAGAATGAAATTATTTTAAAGAAGTATTTTCTTAATTAGGGTTCAAAATAAGCATTCTCTGCAAAATCAATTGCAAAATTTCATCTGTTAATTCTGATCTATAATCAGATTTTATGTATGTCATCTTTAAATGTCTTTTCTCTGAAAAATACTGCAAAATTCTGTTATCAATCTATAAGCATATGGTTTTAAGTGAACATATTTATCACTTGGAGGGTATTTACAGAATTATATTAAAATATCCTCTTTATATGTACCTTATAGAATGCCATCACTTTGCAAATCAATCATTTCCAAACGAAGGTGAGGTGGAAGCTCTTCAATTACACAGTGAAATGGATTGTGAAATATGAAAACTTCCTTTGTGCATGCACTGAGGTCTGAAAAAGTCTGGTGACATATAATTTGAACTTAGAAAATATATTTGCTGCAAATTTTTGTGGAAATAGAGATCATGCACTTTGTTTTAACTTTTGACAGAATGAGAAGCATATTAAGTACGTTGACATTATTTGTGACTTCACCATTAGTCGCTATCAAAATGACTTTGCCACAACTTAAGTTTCACATATAAACACTATTTTATTTATTATTTATTTGAATATAATCATTATTATATTCATTTCCATTAAAATTTAGTCCTCTTATAACTCCCTCCCCCCACCAATCACCGCACTGTTGTCCATGCCCATGAGTCCTTTTTCCATTTTCAACCTCATAATTTTAGAGTGAATTCCCTAAGAAATATATTAAAGTATACAGCAAAAGTTTATTTCTAAAACCGTTCAGTGTTCAACAGTGGTTTTAGAGTAGTTCTTCCAATTCAGAAGAATTTTAATCTTGGCTTGGGGCTCAATACATTGAAGTAGAACTTCACCATTGCTAAAATGTAAAACTGTTGTGTTGTAGGACAAATCAGGATATTAAACTTTTTTTATGATAATAACTCATGGAATTAACAATGACTAAGTTGACAACTGTGAATGACACCCATCATTGACACTACTGGCTAAACAATATGCTAGAGTCACATACCTTTGTCCTTAAAGTACCTGCTGATGAATGCTACAATGAATACTATAAGCTTTAAACACCTTCATTTTGTCATAATCTTTGTAAATTTGTCCAAGGAAGCCTTTTTATTTTCTGATCTGCATATTTTTACTATCATGAGTGTTAACACTTAGCAGATTTCACTCCAGGTTTTACTAAATTAGCATTTTCTCAACTTCTGAAATGTTTGCCTGTACTTGTTCATGCAAGACTATTCCTAGAAGGTCTCTAATTTTTTAACTATGTCACTTTGGCATTGACTCCTTGAATAAGTAACTAAGCAGAATCAATTACGTCTTCCTATTCTTCAAAATCCAGTGCAAAAAACCACAAAATCAATTGCCTTATTTTTTATAGTTTTCACAAATATTTAATAACTAAATGTAAGATTGTTTCATATGGAATAGTTTATTTTCTATATGGCAAATTTTTTATTAATTCAGATTATTTTAGAAATATGAAAAATGCTATATTTGGTAGTTTGTTCCTAATTAACTGTTGATATTTTCTCAATATTTTCAACTCTTCAAGAAATTGTTCTCACTGAAAGTCTCATATTCTTAAATAAGTTTATTTTTTTCTGAATACATATCTTTGACTACTTGAATGAAATAATTTTTAATTAACTACCCATCACTGAATGTCTTTCATTACGAAATGAACCACTCAAAACCTTACTTTTATTGTAGCTTTATTTTTAATTTTTACTTTTATGAAGAAACTCGGCTGTGGTAACAATGTTGAACTGGAACATTTGTGCATTGCTAGTAAGGACACAAAATATTTTAGCCAGTTTAGAATACAACTTGGCAGTTTCTTCAAAAGCTCAATCTAATTTTATAATGTGATCAAACAAATCCATATTTAGATGTTTATGCAAAAAAAGTGAAAATATATATTTACACAAGGACTCAAATTCATAGATATTCTTGGAAGCATTTTTGGAATAGTCAAAAGTTGTCTCTTGACACTAGTATGCAGAGACCAAAAAAGCACTTTGCACGGTAAATCATAGTGGGGGCTTGCATAGCTTAAGTTATGTAATAATTGACTATTATTTTGCATTTTGAATTGGATTATTTGTGGGTTTTTTCTGTTGAGTTGTATGTTAGATATGAATCTCGTATTGACTAGGTGGTTTGCAATTAATTTTCCATTTTAAAGACTGTCTTTTCATTTGTTGATGGTTTCCTTTATTGTGCAGAGCTTTTTAGGTTGGTTTATTCCCACTTGTTTGCATTTATTTTTCTATTTTTGTAGCTGGAAAAGACACCAGTGTTCGAGCTGCCTGTCACTACCAAACCCAATAAGCAATGGCAGTGATTGAATCTTTTATGGTTGCTCTATTCAGATGTCCAGCGATCTGAGAAGATGGCGGGTTCATACCCTAACAAACCATCTACCCTTTCTCTTTCCTGGCTAGATCTTTTATAAGGAGGTAGCAGAGGACAAACAAGATGTGGTGAGGGCTTTGAGATTCAGAAGCTGCAACATTCCTGTCCTGGGCAGTTAACTGACCCCAAGGGGGAGAGGTGGTCATCTGCTCTCCCTGGAACAAAGGTTTGGATGCCCCAGGCGGTAATCTATCAGTGCCCCAGGAGGTCAGCTGTTTTCCCCAGGAGCCAGGATGGGCCTTATCTGTAGTTTCTGAAACAAAAGCTTAATGTGCACATTACTTGCTAGACTCATAACTTTTTACCTTAAGCTAAAGTTTTCCAAGTCTTGAGTCCCCTATCATTTTCTTCTAGTGTTAATTTCAGAAATGCATTGCCAAGGCCAGTGTCAAAGAGCTTACCCACTCTGTTGTTGTTCAAACCTAGATTCTTAACAGTAACAATATCAGCCAGGAGCCTGTTACTTGTAGTGAGCCTCCACAGAGATTTCCCAGAAGGCCTTGTTGTTTCTGGACTGGACCTTGTGGTTCTTAGTATGATTGCAGGATTCATTTTGGCAAAACCCTTCAGGGAAATTTGAGAAATAAGATTTATTACTCACAGTTCCTGGAAGGCATATGGCATGGCTAAAGGTCACACAGCGATGTCACCAGTAGAGAAAGAGGACCTGAAACTTTGCCTTTATTAGGACCCCAGGATATGCTGTCTAGGGCTTGATGGAAATTAGAGAAGGAGAATAGGGGTCACTTAAAGTTTGGTTATCTAGGTGACCCTGGTGGGGAAGGCCTAATTCCCTATTTGATTTTTTGCTAGTGGCTGTGTCATACAGCTGGCAGTTCTTGATTCAAGATGAATGCGTTCTGAAATAGATGTTCTGGCAACCAAAACTGCAATGTAAGTACACTCCAACCAAAAAGCTTCATGGCAGGCACATGGTGCTGTCTGGAGAAGGCTATATGTATGATGCCCTTTAAGACATGGATAGTCCAAAAAATGTGAAACAATAAAAATCATATGTAGACCATACTCACTTAATACCTGTGCAATATAAATATAGTTTAAGATAATCTGTTTGACTTTCCTATGTATGTTAATTCATATTTGCTCTCCTGACTCCAAGTTTTAACAGTAATTCAATATAGAATAGAAATAAGTCCTCTGTTCCAAAAGGGATATAAACAATGATGATATGCTAGGAGCTGATGAATCACAAAAGTGTGTTTTTTCTCCTTCACACGTGTGGTTGGTAGGAAGAATTAAAAACTATCTCCTTAAGAAATCACCCTTCATTAGCTGATTACTATGAACTGACAGTTCTAGTATCCATGGTTATTTTTTAATTTATTGATTTATTAGCAGTTTACTTATTGACAAAAGCGTTTCAGAAAGAAAAACCTCAAATTAATCACATTTTGAAGTCCCTAGAGTACTGCAGTGGTATTATATTTTATTATAGCCCAATTGCAACAGCAATTATACAGAACTGCATTCACAATCCAACATGATGAATATCTACAAGCCAAATCAGTTTTTAGTGCCTTTTACCTTTTACCTCTATATCTACTCCTTTGTTTCTTTTTACTTCTTTTTATTATTTTTATTGTTGTTCAATGTAATATTACATTATGTGAGCAACCATATTAATGAAGTAAATCATTTGATTTCATCCACTTAGTGCTTTAGTTTAAAGCCCTAACCAGTAGAGAGCTTGGCCAAAGCATCTAAAATTTTCCTTGTTGTTCGTGCAGAGATAAGGTACAAAATGTTTGATAGATAAAACACATTAATTAGAAATATACTTCCTAAAAAAGAAGCTTAAATGTATCTAAACTACAGTAGCAGAAGAGTCAGAAAAGTTACCCTTAGCTCTATAAAACTTCTTTAGTTACAAACATGAATAGAATGGCAGGCATATTTAATTCGCTTTTTTCTATGATTATTACTATTAGTGTATTTCTACTAATAATATCAGTAAGCAGCTGACAATATACTTGTCTTTTGGTATAATATAGATGTGTTATTTTGATGTTTAGAAATGTAACATAAAACCTTAACAGACATTTGAGTTAAGTGGTGTAAAATTTGTAATTCATATGATCACACTTTCACACAAAAAAGACAAGAAGTTCAAAATCAGGATACCAAGGCAGGAAGATGAAAAACCAGTGCAGAGCATGTTGATGTGTACAGTGAACATTTACTCATTATTTACAATTGGGGAACAGTGATTCAGAGAGTAGTAGATGCACTGGACAGTCTGGACACTATTTCTGATCATTTTCCTCAGAAATGTAACATGTTGTTCTCATTGTATGGGGGTTTGGCTTCCCATGAGCCAGCACACACAGATGTGTATTACTCCTTGACATTCTCTCCAGTGCAACCTCTGCAACATGGAACTATAAGTGACAATCTGTGCAACACCACTAATAGAGAATAGTGTATAACAGTGGCTTTCCAAGCACATGGTTGTATTGACTTTTCTTGACAAAACTTCCTCCAAAGGGGATATTTTATGAAACTATCAACTATTACCTAGTACCATAGTGGTCATTTTTTTGGGTAATGCAGCAAAAAAGACAGTTAATTAATTTTTTAACATCTGCAGAAGAAAAAAGTGTTCATTTAAACTATTGATAAGAATGCATCTATTGTTTATATTAATAAAAAGATATGGTGGAAGCTCTAAAAACAATCTATTTACACTAAATATTTTTTTACATTTAGTAAGAATTGTGCATTCTATTTTTCATATTTAACAATGTCAAACACTAGGGTTTTTTCCTTCTTTTGTAGATATTATAAGTCAAATAAGAGACGGATTTTGTTGTAAAGATACTTTGCAAAGAGATAGGCAAGAAAATATACTAAAGCTGTTTGTCTAAATACAATAGATACAAGCTATTTTTGTCACCTGAGTCAGTGGTTTTCAGGATTAAATTCATATTTGAATGACACTTTGCATTTTATTGTACAGTAAAACTATTTCAATAGGTCATTATTAGGTATCTAATAATAGATAGTGTCAGATAGTTTTCCATCCACAGTCTGAGGATCTACAAGTATACATCTATCATGCCCTAGTTTTCAATTGTATGAATCCATGTTTGAAATGGAAATACTTATTGGATCTCAATACAGCAAGTCAGGAGCTAGATGCCTGACAAGAAAATATTTCAATGTTCTGTCACAGTTCAGCTGTTATACGGTGTGGCTTTGGACAATGCTCCAGTGAATTCTATAATAACATGAGATGATAGAGGTAATGAATACAGAAGCATATTACATAAAATAAACTTTCAGAGAACAACAAAGTGTATGTTACAAGCACTAGAGATACTTTTCATATAAAACCCCATACCTGATTCTTACCAGTTGTCCTCATAAGCATATTACACAATTGGCCCACACTAGCTCAAGTTTGTTTGTAAAATTCCAATTATGGTTATTTATGTCCATTTTATTCATTGTAGCTTTATGCATTTGCACCTTTTCTTGTCAAAATATGTCAACAAATATTTTCTATTTATAATTTCATTGAACGAATAAAGAAGAGTCAAATGATCAAGTAAATAGTAGATGTGTTAAGTATCCCTGTGTTATTCATTCCATCTTCAAGGTGCTGTGCTTTATAATCTATGACGTACTCTCAATAGATAGTGATCTACCTAGCCTTTAAGGAACAACAGTATGAGAACTTTTGCAATCTGTGTACCTGACAAAATTGAACAGTTTTTACTTAACTGATATGATTACTTCATCACTATGAAGAAACAGACATATTTTCTTATGGTATTCTGTTTCAGTTTTGATTCTTCCTATGTACTTAGATGATATTTTCTTCAAATTCTGTAAGAATTACTTGTTTATGTAAGGGTCTTACCATTCAAACTTCTATTTATTTATGTACATCGCTTCCTCTCAAAATTTTAAGAATGTCAATGTAGCATCCATGGTATGTTTTATTACTTTATTCTTATCACTGCTTTATGGTTCCTTGAAAAAAGCAGAGGGTAGATGTGTAACCAGAAAAGACACCAGCATTCGGGCTGCCTGTCACTACCAAACCCAATAAGCAATGACAGCGATTGAATCTTTTATGGGTGTTTTATTCAGATGTCCCGCGATCTGAGAAGATGGTGGGTTCACACCCTAAGAGACCATCTTGTCTTTTCTTCCAGGCCAAACCTTTTATAACAGGGTGGGGCAGGGAGATAAACAAGGTGTGGTGAGGGCTTTGAGATTCAGAAGCTGCAACATTCCTGTCCTGCGCAGTTAATTGTTTCCAGGGGAGGGTGGTCTTCTGTTTCTCCTTGGAACACAAAGGCCTGGTTGCCTCCAACTTGTCCCCAGGCAGTAATCTCTAGCAGTGCCCCAGGAGGTCGGCTGTTTTCCCAGGAGCCCGAATGGGCCTTATCTGTAGTTTCTGAAACAAAACTTTAATATACATATTACTTGCTAGACTTACAACTTTTTACGTTAAGCTAAAATTTTCCAAGTCTTGAGTCTCCTATCAGATGGAGAGTCATTTTCTTATACATTTGTCAATACATGGAAATCTCTCTACATTGAATCTCATTGTAGTAAAAACTATCATTTGACCTCAAAGGAGGTGCACACTTCTATCACTACTATATACAGAGTAATTCTTTAAATATACAAAGAATAGTCTTTTTTTCCTAGTAAAAGTAGAAAGAGATACTTGCTAGAAAAAATAAAGTCATAGTGTGGTACATTTGAAAAGTAATAGTATTCATGGTTAGTTGAAAAATAACTGTGTCAAAATAAGTGTGTAATTTTTTATAAATAGTAATATTTGTAAGAAATATTAGAAAGAGGTCATTTAGGTCCATTTTCTTTTATTTTTGAATTGATTTATAATAGAGAACTCTGTACTCATGCTAAATTTTGTTTTAGGGAGAAACTAAATAACTATATTTCTATAGGTTTTACCAGATGAAGGTTATTTTAACCATATCTCTTAAGTTAAAATAGTTTCACCACTACAATATAATGAATACTTTTATTCCACGCTATTTAAAAGATCCTCTCAGTTTACAAAAAGGGAATTGTGAATACAGATACGTTTCTGGAAAATTCTTTTTAGAGAGATGATAGCACCTGTTTCTCTCCTGTTCTCTGTAGTCACAATAACAAAAGCATGCTTAAAAAAGATGTGGAATTTATTGTGAGAAATGTATCTAGTAGGATGAATAAATAAAAAAGGTGGTTTGTGCACACGTGAATGAGTCTAGAAGAATAGTACCAACCAATCTGTGCTTCCTAAAAAAAATATGTTCCTGCAAAAAAAAAAAGTAAAAGGAATCAGATTCTGAAGCCACAAGTTTTTATTGCCAAGCCGGACTGCTTTTCAGAAGGATGCATCTGTTATAAACAGACCAGACAGATATACACAGAAATAGAAAGCTTCAAAGAAAGGGTATGATTCACATGCCTTGCTTTAATAGCGGTAATCAAGCTTTCTTTTGAAGTAGATTGGTCTTCTAGGCAGGTATCCTAAAGGTGCCATCACACTGCTGAAAATCAGCCAGTATTTGAAAGCTTGCCAGCTTGAAGGCCATTAATTGACAACCTGTGAAAGCCTACCGTCACAGGAAAGGAAATTACACAAAGAGGAGAGCCTTGATTTCTCGCACCTCCCCCAGAGAAACAGCAGAGGGAGCTGCCAATCTTTTCAAGAAGAAATTGTACCCGGTGTGCAACTTCAGTGATGGACCGAACTCTAAAGCAGAATCTCACTAGCAGAATCACCATAGTATCTTTAATCACCTTATGGCAATTGATTATGTAATTTCCCCAAAGTACAAATTATTTGTGGGAAAAAATTAAAAATGAAAATAATAGCATCTTGCTGATAGTTGCGAGTTGCTCAGACTTGTGTAGTAGCCAAAATAGTGACTCGGTGGTTCTCCAATAAGCAATAGGTGCAATTAGGGTCATTTTAACTGCAGATGTTGCAGGGCTATTCAACTCCCTCTCGTCTATAGAGATTATTTTTGTGTAAATATAGTTAAATTTCTCCTTGTCCCTTTCTGAGAATGTGCCTCAGGAGTGTGGGAAGATTTAAAAGTGGGCCCACTGTGCTATTGTGAAGATTTCGTTACAGATTTTTTAACACTGCAAAACGATTACATAGCACTAAAAATACTTATTCAGTGCCAACGATGACTTGAGATGAGGTTCACATCTTTCTCTTCACTTGACTGCTAATTGCCTCAGGCAATCCTTTTGAAAATACAACAGACTGGTAAACCACAAAACAGCAGAAAATCTGGTAATGCTAAAACTGCTAAATGTAAGAGGGCTTCATGAAAATTCAAAATTGGTTATTAGAAAATTCATTCTGTCTGCTAGAGAGGCAATTAAACACATTGCCTTGACATGAAGGCATGTCTTACTACATTGCTGAGTGAGAAGCTGTCCTGCTAGACAGTGCCTCATTGCTTTTGTTTTTATGCTAAACACAGTTTCAAACTTCACAGGCAGAGCTGAGAAAAAGACTTAGAAAAATGGTCATCAGGAACAATTATAAAGGGCACATGGACAACAATGGGGAGGGTGGTGGAAACAGGAGGGAGGTGGAAAGGGCTGGGGTGTTGGGCTGGGGTACATGGAAAAGACAGAAAACTGTACTTGAACAATGATTAATAATAAAAAAAGGTCATCCCTACTTCTTACTACCAGCATCTTGATTTTTCTTTAAAAATATAGTCTCCTTTTTCTACTGCATTGAAATATACCTAGAAAGGTAAAGATATGGCATTATTCACATTTACATTCACATTTGCATAAAAAAGAATATTGAATGATCCTTTTAAAAATGTCAAAACCTAAAAAGCCCTCTGTTTCTGTCATTTAAATGAGAGCTTCACCTGCCAGGCCTACAAATGATGACTTTTACAGCCCTTGAGAGGATGCTGCCATGTTGTTTGAAGATATATTCCTTATTCAAAATCCTCAAGGTAACCTGTTTTTTGTCTGCTGTGCTATTTTGAATACAAGCAACTTCTAACTGAAATATCCTCAGCTCATAACTTAAGATTGTCTTCAAGGCAAAACTTAACTGTGAAGACTTTTGTGTTCTAGGACATTCTAAAATTATAGTTAATCTGGCTTTAAATATACTTAAATGAGTGTAGCAAAAACTATCTTTTTAACTTTATGCTTTGAAATAAATTTGGATTTTACAAAAAGTTGCAAAGATAATACAGATTCTATTCACACCCCCTTCACCCAGCTTCTCTCTGATGATAATATTTACTTAACCATGGTGCATTTATCAAACCTAAGATATTGCTATTGGTACAATGTTTCTAACTAAACTATAAATTTTGAATACATGAATTTTGAAATTTATGTATACATTTCCCTAGTTTTTCTTCTTTCTTTTCCGAGATAAAATTGAGGATATCATGTTGTCTTTGAATTACCACAGCCTAAATTTAAGTGAAAATATAATTGCTTTAAAATGATTTTTTCCCATCCTATTCTTTGGGCTACTGAAGTCCTACATTTTACTATTACAAATGTTTTAAGACCTACTCCATGTTGATATTAATTTCATTTAAATAGTCAACTATGTTTTGAAAGTGATTTACCTCACATTGAATCACAATGTTGTGTGCCAATTATATAACAAAACTTTTTTGGGGAAAAAAAGATCAATGGTTGCCAGAGGTGGGAGGGTAGAAATGAAGCGTCAGAGTACAGAGGAATTTTAGGGCAGTGAAAACACGCTCAATAAGGTGATCATAATGGCTATACATCATTAGACATTTGTCCAAACCCACAGAGTGAAGGACACCTAGAGTGGACCCCCAGGTGAACTGTGGGTTTGGGATGACTACAGTGTATCAGGGTAGGTTCATCCTTGGTAAAACACGCACCATTCTGATGAGCAATGTGGATAACGGGAGACGCTCTGCATACTTGGAGGAAGAGCATACGTGAAAAACCTCTGTACATTTCTCTCGATTTTGTCGTAGACCCAAAACTGACGTAGAAAAAGTCTTTAAAAGAATATAATCTAAAAGTGTTTAACATGAACGGGAATATGCTTGTTATTGACTCATGCAGTTATCATTTCCAATGGTCTACATTCTTTGTGCAGTTCCACACGTCTACATGGTGTCATTTACCATGTATGTGAATGGCTTCCTTCAGCACTTATTTTAGTTTGGCCTTTTCCCCAATAAATTCCTTCAGCTATTGTATCTATACAAGACTTTATCCTACCTTAGTTTTGGATAGATATTTTTCCCAAGCATGAAATTCTAGGTTGACATCCTATTTCATACATTAAAGACTTTCTACTGCTGTCTTTTCACTTGCACTGCTTCAGAAAATAAATGTGCTGGCATATTTATCTTTGTTCCTTTCTTCTCTGGCTGCTTTTAAAATGGTCTCTTTATTACCAGTTTTAAGCAATTTGTTTATAGTGCACCTTTGTGTAGTTTCTTCATTATTCTTATGTTTTAGGTTTTTAACATCTCTTGGACCTGAAAAAATTTTAGTCATTTTACCTTTGAGATTATTTCTTCCCTTCCTCCTAATTTGAGAATCTAATTATAGCTATATTAAGTTAGTTGAAACTGTCTCATAGTTTACTGGTGCTTTATCTGTGTATGTGTATATACTTTATTATATTTTTATTATATATAAAGATAATATAGTCTTTCTGTCTCTTTGCTTTGGATAGCTGATAGTTCTATGATTTCAAGTTTATTAATCTTTTATTTTGAACTTATGCGGTGGATTCTGACATAGCTCTCCCACTACCAGGGATGAGGGCTGGCCAGGGAGCCCCTGGCCAGAAGGAATGAGTATTGTTTTGAGAAAGGATTGTAACTTCCTCCTTATCTCCTTTGGGGCATGGTTTCTTGTCCTGTGACTCCTTCTTGACCTTTTCTTTTCTGCACATACACACCAAGGTGATGTAGTTTAGTGTCACACATAGGACAAGTACCTCCTTTTTCTGGTATCCATTATAAGGAGCCTGTGGAGAGCAGGACCAGTAAAATGGCATTGTCCAGTTAAGATAGCATAAACATATTTTTAAAAAGTGAAGTTATTTACATCAACTTAAAATGGCTGTCAGTCAACCATGGCACTTTGGTTCAAGGGGAAAATGACCTAAGTCAGAATCAACATATCCTGCAAAGAGACATATCTGCCCACATGCTCAAAGCAGACACATCTGGCAAGGAGACACACTTACGATGTCTGCACACGTGGTTGGAGTAGCCATGTCTGCAGAGTGAGAATACCCACAGATAGGTTTCTGGGGAAATTCCACATTTGCCAGCAGGGTATCAAGCAGAACAGCCTTTACCACCCAAAGGCTCCTGGGAAAATTCCACACTTGACATCAGTGAAAAGATCCAGAAGGGTGGAATACTCCACTTTCAAGGTAAAACTGAGGCAGATTCCAGACCACTGCTGAGACAGCTGAGCTCTACACACCAGAGTGCTGCTCCATGCCACGCTGATCTCCCTGGGCATTGGCCACTGGAGGCTCTGCCCTGCTGGACTGAGGACTCCGCCTGCTTCCTGCCCACTTGTCTCTGGAGAGACTTCCTTGCAAGACACTGAGAGCTTCCTTGCCCACTGTGCTGTCTCCCGGACCTGCAAACTGAGACTCTGGGGCTGGGGTTCGTTATTCCCCATTGATTGCTGCGTGTGTATTATATTTCTCAGTGTGAGTAGGATATTAATGTATGTGGTTGTTCTATTTTGAGTGAACCTGCATTCAATACAAGCTGAGTGAATAGCGTAGTTACTGTGTGTGACTCTTGTCTGTTCCCTGTTGCTGGGCTGCTCAGCAGGCAGCTAGATGAGCAGTTGCCCGGCTGACTTGTAGGAAAGACTACATCATGAACAGACACTCATGACAGAACCTCAGACTGGAGGAGGTGTGGTCTCTCTGGTACATTGGTGCACTCCCCTGCAATGTGAGTAATAAACAGCATGTCCACATCAGCTAGTCCTCTGGGTGGTTTTTTCAGAATAACAGGAACACTTAAGCAACTCCCTGGTTTGGTGCTTCTGCATTACAGCAATATTGAGTTTGTTATTCATTCCATCTAATGTGTTTTTTTCTTCTCAGACATTGTACTGTTTGCTCCTATATGTTTGAAATATATATATATTTTCAAATGAACTCTCAATATCTTTGTTTGCTTATTCTAATATCTGTGTCATCTGTGTCTATTAAATGATTTTTCTTGCTATATGGATCATACAGTCTTAATTTTTGTATACCTGGTACTTTTTGATCAATTACAAAACATCCATTTTCACCTTATTGGGTGTGGGATAATTCTTATTCCCATACTTATCCCTGAACTTTGTCCTAGAACACAATCTCTTCACTAGCAATCACATTGATTCTTTGGGACCTTGCTTTGCAATTCTTAAAGCAGGACAAGAGCTAAGTTAAGTCTAGAGCTAAGTCTAATTATTTTCTTCTGAGTAAACAGCCCAGTATTTTGTGAGTCACTAGTTTTTCTAGTATGGTTGGTAGAAATAAACAAAGAGAAATGGAAATTTAAAAAAGCACATGAAGAAGTTTTTTTAAAGAAGTCATTCTGTGTGAATATCAGGTACTTTCCCCTCTTGTTTTTTAGTAGTATCACTTTCTCTCGGGCCTTCAGATAGTTTCCTCATGAGTATCAGAGTTCTTATCCATATTTTAGGGAAACCTGCAGATCTCCAGAGTTCTCTGTGTGTGTACAACTCTCTTTTCCAGTACTCTGTCTTATAAACTCTAACTGCTTTCTCTTACACAGGCTCTCAGATGTCCCTCCCTAACTCAAGAGGTCTGCTTGAACTGTCCAGGCTTCCCTCTCATTACATCATAGCTTGAAAACACTTTCCAGGCTGTAGGCTATAAACTGTGACAATAATAAGGTGTTTCTTATTTGTGCCCCATCTCTCAGAATCACTGTATTTTGATTCATGACACCCAATATCTTAAAAAGTACGGTTTGTTTTTTACCAGATTTTAAATTGTTTCAAGTTGGTGGATAACTCATGTCCCTGTTATTCCAACATATTCAAAGGAACACATTCCTTCACCTTTTCTTGATCCTGTACTGGATTCACTTGAGCAGGTATTTTGAAATCATTTAACTCTCCTCTCCTCCAAAAGTTTAATGTATCTCTATGACCTCTCTTCTGAGTTCTAAGCTCATTTTAACAGCTGCTAATCTAATCTAAGCTGACATGTAGATATTAAACAGTAGCTGGACTACCTAGAAAAAATTCACACAAAACAAACTTAAAATGTTGAAATCATACAAAGTATGTTGTCTAAGTAAACTAGAAATAAGTAAGATAATAACATCTAAAAATAAAAGAAATGTATGGAAAATACACAACTGGCCTGTAAACAGTGTATTGAACAAACAGGCACAAATGAAGTTAGAAAATACATTGAATTGAGAAAAGCATATCATACCAAAATTTGTAATGTGCAACTACAGTAATGCTAATACGGAAAGTTACAGCATTACTGGGTTATATCAGAAGAGAATAAAGGTCTCAAATCAGGAACACAGTTTTCTAATTTAGGACACTGTACTTCAGATTTAAATTTCAAAGTGTAACAATTTATAAAGTGATTTGTACTTCCTCATATATAGCTTTATTACCAAATATGTGTATGTGTGTGAGAGCTGTCCGGAAAAAGTCCAGCCATTGTTAATAAAACAAGAACAGTTTGCACAATATCAGTCAAGGAGAGTTGAATGGAATGCGCATGTGTGAACAATGATTACCTCACTGTATTAGTCACTGGGGGTGGTAGATACCGTTTGAGTGAGCATGTGTACTGTGTGGCTATAGCATTCAAAATGATTGAGCATGTAGAGCAACAAACATGCATCGAATTTTGTATTTAAGCTCAATATCCCTTTGCAGAAACTATTTTGATGATTCAGAAGGATACAGCTATGGGCAACTGGTGATTGGCAGCTTCATCACAACAATGCACCTGCTCATGGGTCGTGTCTCATGCAGAGATGTTTGCCTCAAATCACCCAGGTGACTTGGCGCTCCCTATAGCCTGGTTTTGGCACCCTGCAACTTCTGGCTTTTTCCAAAATTAAATCACCTTTGAAAGGGAAGAAATTTCAGACTGTTGATGAGATTCAGGAAAATACGACAGGACAGCAAATGGCAACGAGGTCCCAAGGTGTCTACTTTGAAGGTGACTGAGGTGTCATTGTTCTATGTGGAATGTTTCTTATATCTCCTTCAATAAATGTCTCTATTTTTCACATTACATGACTGGATATCTTCTGGACAGATATACAGGGTCCAGAAGAAGTAAGGTCTGCTTGAGTGTGGTTGTTAAGGTAATAATATTTATTTAGAATGGAAGGGCACATAAAGTAAATCTCAGATAGGTCAAGTTAAAGGAGTTGTTAGGGTAATAATATGGGTGTAATGATTTATAGTTTAAATTTGAACATTTCACCTAAAATGTGTGCTTCAGTGTAATATTGTTAAGTTATAGAATTACATGCTTATGATTTTGTATAAAAAGGGGGCATTATTTGTGTTGGCATATATTATATATATATGCGTATGTGTGTATATATATACAATTGCACCAGCACAAAAATATATATACCAGCAAATATATATATAATATAATATTGTGTGTTGGAAAGAAAGAACAAACCAAACAAAAAATCTTCACAACAAACTCATGCTGCTCTTGAGCTTGAATTTTTTGTATGTGAATTAACTTACTGTTTTACTTCATCTGACCCAAACTTCACTTGCTCTTTAAGGAAAAATTCAAATTCACTTGTAAAGCTTCTACAAAATGCACAAAGTTCTGACTTTTTTTTGTTTGTTTATTGGGGTGAAACTTTAACAAATTCGTACAGGTTTCAATTTCGCAACTCAACAAAAACATTTGCACATTGTATCATGTGCCCGTTGCCCAAAGTGAGCTTTTCTTCCAAAACCATTTAACATCCCCTTTGTCCTCTCCCACCTCCCCGCACTGCCCTTTTTTTCTATCACCATACTGTTGTTTGTGTCTATGAGATACACACACACACACTTATATGTATATATACATATATACATAATTTTTACTTATACAATTTTTCTTAATCTCTTCACCTTTTTTTCTGTCTTTAATGTGCTCTTCCCATTTGATGATATTTTTCAGCCCTTCGCTTTATCTTTATTCAGTTCACTACTATATGTCTAGAGCTAGAATAATGTCTGGGACAGAAAAGATGCTCAATAAATGTGTTGAATAAGTGAATAAACACCACTGAATGTTATTTGTTTTAATTGCTACACTGCATAAGGCTAATTAAATTAAACATTCTTAGTGTGTAGTTTTAAGCAAGAGATACAATGATCCAAGTACAAAATCAATTAACCCCTCATCATCATCTCTCACCTCTCCATCTCAGAGACTGCACTCTTGTTTAGGGAACAGTTAGAATGGATTGCTATGAAAATACTGAGACTGGCCTCTTCACTCAGTTATTCCTTTAGATTTGGAATAAAGGCATTCCAGTAATCATTAGATAAGGAGAAAATCTTAAAAGCAGCAAGAGAAAAGGATACAGTTACCTTCAAAGGAGTTCCCATAGAATATCAGCTGATTTCTCCAAAGAAACCTTGCAGGCAAGAAGGGGCTGGAAAGAAGTATTTAAAGTCATGAAAGTCAAGGACCTACATCCAAGACTGCTCTATCTAGCAAAGCTGTCATTTAGAATGGAAGGGCACATAAAGTAAGTCCCAGATAGGTCAAGTTAAAGGAGTTCATCATCACCAAGACCTTAGTATATGAAATGTTAAAGGGGACATATCTACAAAAAAGAAGATCAAAAACTACCAACAGTAAAATGGCAACAAACTCACAACTGTCAACAACCAAACCTAAAAAAAATCAAAAACAAACTAAGCAAACAACGAGAACAGGAACAGATTCATAGAAATGGAGATCACATGTAGGGTTATCAGTGGAGAGGGGGAGGAAAGAGAATGGAGGAAGGTACAGGGAATAAGAAGCATAAATAGTACGTGCAAAATAGACAGAGGGAAGTTAAGAATAGTGTAGGAAATGGAGAAGCCAAACAACTTATATGTAGGATCCACGGACATAAACTAAGAGGGCAAGTGTGGGTGAGAAAGTGGTACAGGGCAGAGGGGAATAAAGGGAGGAGTAGGACAATTGTAATAACATAATCAATAAGATATGTTTTAAAAAATAAAAAATGAAGAATAAAAAACAAGTTTCATATCATAAGATCTCATGATGTTGTCATGGGAAGTTTTTTTTCTGGTTGTCTGCTATGTGAAGCAATTTCAAGAATGCCTCCATGTGATCATTTGATCTTTTGATCTTTTCCATGTACAATTTTACTTTAGAATATTGTGCTATTTCAATTCTATTTAAATGTCTTAAATTATGTATTTTGTTGACTTTCATATTCCATTTATGTGGTGATATCATTTTGTTCCAACTACTAAACAAGTGGGATAGATTTATATTTCTTTTGTAGGCATAAATAATGACCTACAAGAATCACTGAATTCAGAGAATATTTAGCATTTAGTTTAATAAAAAAATAAATATGTGATTTCAAATCAATTGTGTGGTTTCAAATTGAGATTTGTCACCATGCAAGTGAAGCTGAAAATTATTTTATCTTACTAAGACTTGGTTTTTCTCCCATATAATGGGAACAATTACAACTGCTTCTTTGGTTTGCTTCGAGGATGGTAAGCAATAATGCAAACCCTTTCTTGGAGTCAGTAACAGGAATAATGACAACAGTAGTGTTAGTATAATTTTCAAAGTTGCCCAGGTGTTTTAATAATATCAATATAATTTAATTTTGATAGACAATGTCATAAAATAGTTATGCTACTTCTTTGTTGTAGGAAAAATGTATGTAGGGGGTTATAGTCTAACAAGATTACTTCTTATAATTAGATCTAGTAACAAGTAGTGAATAGTTCATTTCTTTAAGTACTTTGTTCTTAATAACAGGCTATATTTCACATACATCTGACAAAAATCTAATTTTGATAACACAAATACAGATTATATTGGATAACATATGTCATTAACTGGATAGTGAGTTTTCCCAGAAAACTATGCAACAAGGGACATATATGTTTCTCACTTTTCCACTATTGATTGAGCTAACCATATAGCTGCTAAATTAATAGAGTTTGAAAGCCAGCACCCTAATAAAGTTTCTTACTTTTCCAAGGTGAATGGTGATAACTTATACAGCAATGCCTCTGTTTTTACCCTGAGCTGAATGCAACACAGATCTTATTAAGATCAGAACTACAAACAGAGAAAAATAATCAAGCTCTAAAACAAAAAGTATATATATATATCTGCCTTTCTAATCTCTTGTGTTTTGTTTTGGCTTCATGCATTCAGCATCATTCTGCCACTGGCATTGACTTGCATACTGAGTTTTGTTATAGTGGTGACCTCCAACTGAAATATGTTCAGTAAAGATAATATTTTTTTTGTTTTTTCTTTCTTTAACACTTCTGCTCTCCTATGTAGAGTATCTTATATACAGTATCTGAAAATTCTCTTTGGAAAAAAAATATTTTTTCACCTGCTGATGGTATTAAATATACTTCTTATGTTTTTCTGTTGAATATTTTATTTACTCATTCAATTGATAAATGTTTTTGGAAATAACACATCACATTGCTGAACAGTTTTCTCTTTCATATATTGAAACAGAAAATATGTGGGCATTCAGCATTATATTATAGGAAAGATCAGTATGTTCTTTATATATGAAGTCCAAAGAATTTATTTCAAATGTATCTTAATAGCACAGTATTAAATGTATGTAATTATAAAAGTAAATGCTATTTTTAATTCCACTCTTGGAAAAATATATATTTGAGTCTAAGTCATAAAAAGAACTATTTTACTTGAGTTTGGTAAATTTGTAATACATGCCATTCATATGCAAATCAGTAGAAAGAAACCGCTTATGTGCATGTGTAAGGACATGCTTGCACATACACAGTGTACACACTCACATACAGACATACCAGTTTTCAGTCATTTTTTGCTGTGTAAAACCACCTCAAAACAAGATGACCTCACTTACATGTGAATCAATTGTGCAAGCTATAGTCTGCAACTTCTCTCCATAGGAAGGGCTTTGTTGCAGGTTTATTCTAGCCTGGGGCTACCTTGTAGGAGCTATAGAGTGATCTGTGGTTGACCTGTGCTGGGTTTGGAGCTTCATGGGAATGGTTATGCTATGACCTGAGGCTAGATGCCAGTAGTAGTTCTGGGCTTGAGTCACTTTGCAAGAGGTGCAGCACCAGATGATGCTTGTTTGGAGTTTGTGGACTTTTGAAAGACTGTAGGAAAGTCTGCAGGGCAGGCCCAAGCTGGACTCTTGTGTGAGTTAGCCTCAAAAAGAGGTTTTGGCCAGATGTGTGAATTGAGTAGGACTTGGTCTCAGAAAATCTCCAGAATGGGCTGAGAGTAGTGTTAGCTGGGTAAATGGAAATTGAGACTTTGTGCCTACCTATGCCTGCAGGCTGAGTTGGGGGAGGGCTCAAGGAAAGGACAATGGTGTCTGCTGGCTGTCACTCCAGGGCTCACCCTGAAGCCAGACAATTCAGTTCCTCCTTGTATGTCCCTGGCACTTTTTGAGCTGCTGCCTCTTCTCTGGAGGTTAGAGTGAGGGTTTCTGAGTGTGTAAGTCTGTGCTCTGAGCCTTTAAGGGAACACCTAGAATTTCACTTATATTGGAGTCTAATGAACAAAATAAACTGACTAGCAAAATAGAAAAGGATTCACAATATGGGGAACAGACAGACAGCTGTCAAAGAGAAAGGGGATGGGGAGGCAAAAAAAGGTGACACAATTAAGCAAAACAATAAAAATTTCACAGATGCAGACACCAGTACGGTCATTACCAGAGGGAAAGGGATAAGGGATCAGTAGAAAAGGGTAAGCTGGGGATAAATGGTGATGTAGAGACTTGAATTTGGATAATGATATAATGATGTACAGATGACATGTTACAGAATTGTACACTAAAACCTGTATAACTTCATTAACCAATATCACACCAATAAATTCAATAAAAATTGAAAGAAAGAGAGAGAGAATGCCTGGCATTCCATGAGCTCTTGGTCTCCCCCATACTGAGTCCCTGCTGATTTTCACAGCCAGCTGTTGTGAGGACTTCTAGTAGACCTACATTAGGTCTAATTATACACACACACTATATATATATATATATATATATATATATATATATATTTATTTATTTATTTATTTCTCGGCAGTGACCCCCCAGGCTGGGGACCCCAGTGAGATGCTGAGACCCCTTGCTCTTCAGTGGGGACCTGTGTAGCCAAGCAAGGTATCTCTCCTAATTCTTAACCACCACAGGTGGTGCAGGACCAGCTTATTTCATGTTTCTGCCCATCCTACCAGTATCCAAATGGTTCTTCTTTACATCCTTAGTTATATTTGAAAATCTGTTTTGCTAGTCCTCAAATGTTTCCCAAGGGTGGTTGTTCTATAATTTAGTTGTAATTTCAATGTAGTCTTAAAATGAATTAACCAGTGTTTACCTCCTCCATCATCTTGGCTGGAAGTCTGACTGAATTTAACACAATTTCACAAGTATTTTCTTCATCAAATAATTTAAAATATGAATTTAATAAAATTATACATCAATTTTCCTATGGGCATAATTACAAACAGACTATATAATTACAAATGTTCAAAATAAAAATGACATTTTCTTTTTTTAATCGCCTCTAATGAAAAGCTAAATTAATAATAAATTTTATTATTTAGATGTTAAAACATTACCAATTAGCAAACTATGAATTTGATTCCCTTATGCAGATACAACTTCACTACAGTTAGAGATAAGTTATGCTTCTAGTTTGTTAGTTGTTTGAAAATGGAAACACATTTCAAAAAGAAGCTTTAATATAAAATATGGTTTGGATTTCTGACAAATTCACAAAGGGGCATGTTCTTTAGAAATGTGGCTTAAGTGAAGTTTAAGAGTTAATTAATTTATTCACAATATTATTCACTTAATACTAAGCTATCCACTACAGTGGGCCAAAAACTATTCTCGCCCTTGACTTAAAACTGGGACAGAGCTAGACAAGGTGGTAGCAAGGTCTTTAGTAATGGACTGGAAGGGTAGGTTCAGATTCTAAGATAGTGAAATTATGCAGTTTACCAGCTTACTTGTGCATAGTGATAGAGGTGTGGGCCAAATGAGGGTGTTGTTTCTCAGGTTTAGAGGTGACAAGGAAAATTAATTTTGTATTTGTTTATGTAAATTTAATATTGGTATAATTTAGAAGCACCATGTATACTTTTATAATATTCCCTAAAGACATACAAAACATTACCTCCAAGTGGATATTCAGATATCATTTTATCTAGTTCTCATTAATCAGATTTGGGTAGTGAAGCTCAAAGTGGTTGTAAGGAGTGTCAGTTTTTATTTACTTTATTTAATTTTTAAAAAGATTTTATTTATAGGACTTTGGCCAACATGGAGGCATAGGTAGACACACTGTGTCTACTTGCACAACCAAGATAGGGACAACGACAATTTATAAACAGAATAACAACCAGAATTGACAGAAAATTGAACTGTATGGTGTCGGACACCCAAGGAGTTAAAATAGACACGTTCATCCAGACCAGTAGGAGGGGCAGAGTTGGGCAGCCGGGCATGGGTCTCGAGCAGAGAGCATAGAGCATTGGGACCAGACATCTAAGGCAACTGGGGCACACAAGGCCTCAGCAGGCACCCCTGGGAGTGCAAGCGGCAGCTGGAAGACCACAGCCGAGGGGTGGCAACTGATAGACCCAGCGAGGTGGTAATTGTGAAGCAAGGCACTCCTCGCAACCCAGGGTCCCAGCGCTGGGAAATAGAGCCTTGGGGCACTGATTGAAAAGGAAAGTCCCACGGGTGCACAACCCTACCCACATGGGAATTGGCACCAGAGGGGCCCAGTTTGCTCCAGGTAAGCTGCCAAAAGACTGAGATCCTACTGAGAGCTGAGCAAGTGCCATTGTTCCTTCTCAGACCCCACCCCCACATACAGCATCACAACCCAGCATCTGGGTTGTCCCACCCTGGTGAACACCTAAGGCTCTGCCCCTCAGACCTAACAGGTACAACCGGACCCGCCGCAAAAAAATGGCTCAAACAGAAGAACAATTGAAAGCCCCAGAACCCATCCTTTTAAATGACTGAGAGATAGATAACCTACCAGATGCACAGTTCAAAGCACTGGTGATCAGGATGCTCACAGAATTGGCTGACTTTGGTTGCAAACTAGATTAAAAAAAGGAAGGCTACAATAAGTGAAATGAAGAAAAATGCACAGGGAACCAATAGTGATGGAAAGAAAGCTGGGTCTCACATCAATGGAGTGGACTAGAAGGAAGAAAAAAAACATACAACCAGAAAAGAATGAAGAAATAAGAATTCAAAACAATGAGGAGAGGCTTAGGAACCT
>CM052540.1:52815791-52929741 GCA_028533065.1 Trachops cirrhosus | reverse complement strand
TTGCTCTATCCAGCAAAGCTTTCATTTAGAGTGGAAGGGCAGATAAAGTGCTTCTCAGAGATAAGGTCAAGTTAAAGGTGTTCATCATCACCAACCCCTTATTGTATGAAATGTTAAAGGGACTTATCTAAGAAAAAGAAGATCAAAAACATGTGTAGTAAAATGACAGCAAACTCACAATTATTAACAACCGCATGTAAAACAAAAACAAAAACAAACTAAGGAAACAACTAGAACAGGAAGAGAACCACAGAAATGGAGATCACATGGAGGGTTACCAACAGGGGAGTGGGAGGAGGAGAGAATGGGAAAAGGTACAGAGAATAAGTAGCATAGATGGTAGATAGAAAATAGGGGGAGGGCAAGAATAGTATGGGAAATGTAGAGGCTAAAGAACTTATGACACATGGACATGAACTAGAGGGGAATGTGGGTGGGAGAAGGTGTGCAGGGTGGAGGGGAATGAAGGGGGGGGTAATGGGACAACTATAATAGCATAATCAATAAAGTATATTAATTAAAATAAAAACAAATAAATAAAATATTTTTAAAAGATTTAATAATTTAGTTTTAGAGAGGGGGAAGGGAGGGAGAAAGAGAGGGGGAGAAACATCAATGTGTGGTTGCCTCTTATGTGGACCCCACTGGGCACCTGGCACGCAACCTAGACATATGCTCTGACTGGGAATCGAACCATTGACCCTTTGGTTTGCAGCCCATGCTCAATCCATTGAGCCACACCAGCCAGGGCAGGAGTATCGGTTTTTACAAAGTAGGTTCCAGAACCCTAAATTCTAATCCAGTTTGGGGTTATTCATAGGAAACTTTGAAAATAGTTATTGGCATATATTATGTGCTACATCCTTTGCTTGGTTTCTTATCTTTATAATTGTATCCATCACACCAACCATATGGTTGAATAGCATTATCCTGAATTCACAAATAAAGAAAAACTATACTCAGTGAAGTTATTTAACAAGTGGGTGCTAGAACAAATTAAGCCTGAAACATTGCTGGAGACAAAAGTGACAAAACGGAAACTGTCCTACTTCAGTCATATAATGAGAGGACAGGGTTCTTTGGAAAAGGCAATAATGCTGAAAAAAATAGAAGGCAGCAGTAAAGAAGAAAGATCCAATAGGATATGCGTTGACTCCATAAAAGAAGCCACAGGTGTGAGTCCACAGGAGCTGAACAGGGCTACTAAGGACAGGACATTGTGGACATTACTCAGAGGGGTGACAGGAGGTCAAGCTGACCCAATGACAGCACACACATTTAACGAAACTAATATGTAAAAAATCTTTGTAACGAGCATGCAAGTCTGTGAGATGCCAAAGTTTAAGCTCTTAATCACTTGACTTCATTGCCCGGAAAGCCACTCTACCTGATTTTTTAAGAGAGAAAAAGAGGGGGAAAAAGTTTGTTTTCAGTGTCAGGAATCTCATATTTTGTCTTCCCTACAGTCTGCTCCAGGTAGTACTTACTTTATAATACCTGTTTCTAGTATTTAAAACCCCACTATCACATCCTTACTCATCTAGTTTTATTTTCAGAGATCCCCAACATATATCCCTGCTGTAATAATTCTGGTCAGTAGTCTCTCCTATACAAAAACAAATATAAATTTATACCAATGATTTGGATTATACCTAGAATTCACTTCCCATTCTCCTTTGGCAATTCAAACTCCACATTTCATTGAAAAGATCAAATTGCCTCTTTATAGGGTTAGTATCTTTTCTTTGTCTTAGCATTTAGGTAAATTTTAAAATAAGTTTTGCCTTGAAATTTTTTTTCAAAAGATAAAAATTACATACCTTTAGTTGCTTTGCAGAATGATGTAGCTTTTTAATAACATAGCATATAAGTTTTTAACGTGAATTTTTTAAGTGTTTTCAACTCTCTTGAAATGCTGAACCATTAGGAATTAAATATGCTTTCTTATTTGTGATGCAAGTGCTATAAATTCTGCAGTGAGAAGGAATTGTGTCTCACCTCAGAAGCTATGTCAGACATGGAGCGACAGCCCACAGGAATAGAACACTGTAATCTTTTTCTTTGGGTTTGGGGCGTTTTCCAGGTAATGTTACTGAGAGGGGCCTCCAAAAATTGTATACTACCAGAGTGGCTGAATGAACGTACGCTCAGGTAGAAAACTGCCTCCCCAAAACTCCTTCTGGAAAAGCAGAACATGTGATCTCATTTGCTCACAGGGGACAGGAACCAGACTGGGTTATTGTGTCACAGGCAGCTCTCTTTAGAGTGCCCAGTGGACTCTGAAGTAATCTAGAATGACGGTACTACCTGCATGAGTCTCTTGAAACTGGATAATGAAAAATTAAATGAAGGAAATACTGTTTAGGAGTAGTTTGAGCAGAAAATGAGGATAAGTCAGTAATTGGTAATGGAAGCAGCAGATAAATACCATCCATAGAGAATAAAGTACCCCAAATTCCCCCATAAGCAGAAATGTGCGGTCCGTGACAGGCATCAGGGAGTAGCTGAATTCAGAGGACTTGAATCACCAAATGGCACAATAGAATAAGGACAAACACATATCTATTGCTGGACCAGCAAATAGATAATGTGTCACTAAGGCTGCATTAGATTTTTATTTCTCTTTTGGCACAAGCCTGACCCTCAAGGAAATTCAAATGTTTCCTTTCCTTTTTAGACTTTTCAATTCACAAAACCTCTACCATAAATTCAGGTAATTGCCATCTGTTCAAACTAAAAGTGCTTGCCTAGCATCTGAGCCAATAAAGACTAGATTTGGTGTCAAGGGAAAGGGGTAAATATTAACACTACAAGGTCTTTGGTTAAATGTAGCTTGAGAGAGTGTATTTAAGCACAAGTTTCAAAACAAATGTCCAAATGATCAATTTAACTGCACCAAATATACAGTATTAATTTTATGCTGAGCCCACTGTTGCCTCTCAAGAGATAAGAGGGATAGATTTTTAAAAGATTTTCAAAATTTTGAATAATTACTGGCTTGAACATTAATTAGTTATGTTTAAACTATGCTTTAAACTTTCTTGCAAAATGTAATTTTAATAAAAATTTAATTTACCAATACTCATTTCAGTTATGAGAAGTGTGATTTTCAAATAGTAATTATCTTAATCTATCTGATGTTAGTTTATATTTGTATTTAAAATAATGTATTTAAATTCAGAAATGTTCTATAACATATTTAAGTTGATATACAACAAGTAATGCTAAGCATTTAATAATTAGAAATCTTTCTTCACCATATTTAACTTTTAAGATAACAATGTGCCGAGCATTAAGGAGCAAGACAACTGCATTAAGGTGGTTTTAAATTACTATTTTAACTGTCATGTGAAATTTATGAAATCATATTGTTTACTTCATGTATCATTTGGCAGAAAAAGTAATTACATTTTTTAAAGGTTTTTGATTCATATTATGTATTCATAAGGTGAAAAACTATGGAAAAACTGACAGTTCAGCATGTATATTGCAATGCTATTTATTTGAGAATTTTTGTAAAATCAGGAATAAATGTGGGCAAGGTACTATTGTAACAGCTGTATAAATCATCTTCTTTATCTTGACTCTTTTTTATAGGTTCATCAGAGAAAATTTTCAGTGCAATAGAGAAATCTGCAAATACTAGCATATTCTTCATTTCCCTTCTCCTTGATCTGTATTTGCCCATAGCTCCATTATATTAGTGTTTCAAAAACTGTGTTGTATGGTTAACTCAATGAAATACTCATTAGATCAGTGTTCAATACAATAAGAATAATAAAAGAGATGAAATCTATCTTTTTCTGGAAACTCAATTGATAAAAATATATCAAAGACTAAATTACAGCCTAAATTCTTCACAGATACTTTTATGTAATGTTACTCCAACAGATAATAAATATATACCTTAGCATTAAGTGTTTACTCTTTTATATTTGGGAATATCATGATATATCTACAAAAAGTTTTCTTTGATTTTTGAAATAGAAAGTGTAATGTTTTTCACACCAGCAGAACAAGACCATTTCTTCAGATTACATTGTCTTCCATTCCTTAAAATGATATCTGTTTCTAGAATAATGTATGCTTCACATACAGTCTGATTTGAGTGCAACAATGGTGGCCACAGGTATCAGAGAAAATAAAAATGGTTCATTTAGCATATTCACTCAGGAATAGGGGTTAAATTTTAACTCTTTAATTTAGTGATGCACTTTATTTTGAACAAAATAACAGAAAAATCCCTCTTGTTGAAAAACAGTATGTTTACTCCTATTCTAATGACCTTTATTTAATTAATATCAGAGACACCTTGTTCACAGTCTGTTGAATGCATGACAATGTAACAAACCTGCCACTATGAATTCTCCTCATTCACCTTCACCTAGGAATGGGAAAAAAGTGCAGGCAGACATTATACTGTATTCAGTTAACACATAATTATTGAATATATTTACCAACATGTTGGTAAATACCATGAATCTGGAATTTAAGAAGTTTGACATTGCCTGTGACTCCATGAAAAATAGAGCTTATGGTGAAAAATGCTCACTTTCTGTAGCCCAGGTTCTTAGTCTGAAGCCATGAACATGAGGAAGAACATAAAATATGATTCCAGAATAGCGGAATGACTGCTCTTCCAGAAAACTCCCACATCAGGAGGCACTTCTTAGGTCAAGGTTACTGGATGAGTAACTTAACCTAAAGTTCAGAGAGAAAACAAACAAGAAGCGTTCCATAAGAATAAAAGAAACTCAAATAGTTTATTTTTGTGCAGAGAATACCTTTAAAATGGGTAAACAGAAAAAGTGAATAATATATGAAGACTTCTAGTTACAAAAAATATGAATTTTAAAGCAATACATACTTAGGTATAATTATTTTTAGCTATGTGTATGTAAACATAATTAGGAGATATTAGGAGATATAGACATATAAATGTGTACATAAGTATATATTTAGGAGCAGATGCACCTATTAAAATCTATTTTAAATATTTGAAAGCTCATGGGCTAGGATAATGAAAATGGTTTTGGAAAAAAAGATATAATAGATTCCAAATTTATTTATGAGCAGATTGTAGAATATTGCTAACCAATTGGGAGCTGAGAAGTTATGAAAAGAGAAGACTAAATCTTAGGTAATTATAATATGTTCAACTTTAAAAAATTGCAGATGGTGGTGTCATTTACTTCTGTAGGAAATTGTATAGAAAAAATAAAAAATATGTACACCCTTGGTAGAGGAATGGGAAAAGGGAGAAAAGCTATAGAAAAATGGGAGATATCTTAATAGGTAGATGTAGATATGTTGGTTCGCATTTGAGTTATTTGTGAGCCAACGAGCTTGAAATAACAGTAATAGCAAGCCATATTAAATAATAAGGGAATATCAAAATCAAGATCTTGGCCAGAGGATAATAATTTTGAAAATCTTTAAGACAAAAGTTATAGTTGAAGTCATGTACATAGATGTCACTTTTTAGGAAAAATAGTTCATCAAAGAGAGCAAATATCCTGGGTTGAAATATAGCCAGTGACTAGGCAATAAACTCTGCAGTGACAAATGCCATATCTGGATTTTCACCAGTGACTAAATGCAAATGACTAAACTAATTCTACATTTATATGCTGAGTTTAGTAATTGTTAAATAAATTGATTTCCTTAACCTATCCATTGTCTTCCTTTCAGTCTTATTTCAACTTAATAGAAATAGTCCTTACTAACTGTACTAATTACTTTGTATCAGTTATGACCTGTGTTCAACTTCTGGTAATTTATAACCAAATTAACAATAAACCTAGCTTGCTAACAGGTTATATTTCTTTCAAATCAAAGAAGCACAAAAAAAGGTACACCAGGTTTTCAGTTTGTGATATTGACATTTTAAACTCCTATTTTCTGCTCTATATTTCTTATTGGGTTATTTCCATGCTCAAGGTTGTTTTTTATTGCAAAATAGCCTGCTCCAGCTATTCCCATAGAAAGAAAGAACAGGTTGGTGGTTGCCAGAAGCAAGAGTTGGAGAAGAGGGGTACATAGATGAATGTGGTCAAAAGGTATAAACTTCCAGTTAAAAAAAACGTTCTGGAGATGTAATGCGCAGCTTGGGGGCTATAATTAACAATATTCTATTGTGTATGTAAGTTACCAGAGTAGATCGTAAAAGGTCTCAGTATAAGAAAAATGTACCAGTGAGAGATGATGTATGCATTAATCAAATGTATGGTTATAATCACTTTTGCAATATATACATCAAGTCATTATGTTGTGCCTATTAAATTAATATAATGTTATGTTAAATATATCTCTTTTGAAATAAATATTTCAAAAATAAAATAATTTGCATATTTTTATCTCCCACATATTCATAGTGGAAAATGGGGTAACATTTTATGTAGGCAAGTATCAATATTTAACATATACTCTTTGCCACTTAATGCAAAAGAAATAGTGAGTCCTAGCCTTGTGTGAGCACTCAATAGTGTTCCCCCTAGTATGCCAGCCTTCTATCTGGAAACAGTTCCTTGCATAGTTACCTCTGAGTAATTCTATCTGCTCTGCCTGGACTCAAATTTCTTGTTCAATATTCTTTTTTTTTAATGTGATCTCAACCACTTAGCAACTTCGTAATTTACAGTTACAACCCAGACCTTACTTCTCAAAGATCTGTACATCCAACTCCCCACTCAACATTCCCATTTTCACTTTTCACAAGAGTCACCATACATTCTACATATAGAAAATTAAATGGTTCTTATCATTCCAAAATCTGCATCCTATCCCTTTCTCAAATATATATTTGTGTGTATTTATATACGTATATATGACATAATAGTTTATGTTAGATATAGTTATTTATCTACCTAAAATTATTTTCAATTCTTCACTATGACTATGTGAAAGAATTATATATATATATATATATATATATATATATATATCCATCTATTTTCTGAATCCAGACAATACAGAGAAATATTAGGTGGAGCAAGGACTTCAATACTTCAATTCCTATGCATAAGACCATGAGGTTAATTTTGCTCACCATTTCACCATTATGCTCCTTCACTATCTATCTGATATCAACCCAAGAAAAATAAATGGAAAAAAATGAGAAAAAAAACAGAAAATGGGTAGCTCATAAGTATGAATCATTAATAAAAATCCTGTAATAAGTCAGTAATACAAATCCTGGTTTTTGTTGAGCCACAAAAAAGGCCTATGCATGATGGAATACATAGCAGTAAATCATTCATAAAATACAAAGGTAAATCATTTGAGACATGGTTAGTTGTAAGGTCCTTGTTTGAAATCTCGGTTCCAAAACCCATATAATATGGCACCAAATCTACTCAAGAGAGTTGGGAGGTTTTGTGTTTAAAGAGTAAAAAGGACTCAAGTACTTCTGCATAAAACACTTAGGATTCAATTTGATGTTTTACTTCTTAGGACCTCTTTCTTATAAAATCATAGTGCAAAACAATGAGTGAAACTTTGATGTGCATTCAGGAGCAATATGTTCCAAAATCTTAAAGACATATTAGGTTGTTCCTTTTCCTAGGATGACTATTTACAAGTAAAGAGAAGTATGAAATTGAAATGGGTTAAAGACTTAAACATAAGGCCTGAAACAATCAAACTTTTAGAAGAAAACATAGGGGAACAAATACTTGACATTTTTTTTTGCCACAATTTTTTTAGATGACACCAAAAGAAAAAATCAGTCAGTGAAAATGCATCAAACTAAAAAGCTTATGCACAGCAAATGGTCAGAAAAACTAAAAAGCATACTGGCAGAATCAAATAAATTACTTTAAAACCATCTATTTGGTAAGAGGTTAGGTTAATATCCAAAATATACAAAGAACTCATAAAATTCAATAACAGAAATCAGACATTGAAAATTGGGCAGAAGAACTCAATGGACTTTTTTTTCAGATGATATACAGATAGATAAAAGGTACATGAAAAGATGTAATATTTCCAATCATCAAAAAAATACAAATTAAAACCACAATGAAATTAGCTCACACCTGTTAGAATGGTCATTGATAAAACAAGTTTTGGTGACTACCAGGAAAAAGAGGGAATATTTTTGCACTGTTAGTGGTAGTGTGAAGTTTTACAGTCAGTATGGAAAACCATATAGAGGTACCTCAAAAATTATAAACAAAACCACCATATGGTCCAGCAGTTTCAATTCTAGGTGTACTTGTACATCTAAAAAAATGAAAACAAGATCTCGAAGATACATCTGAAATATTATAGACTATTTTATTTCATAGTATTTGTACCAATAATTACAATTTCTTTCTAGTTAAGAACACAGTGCTCTACCATTTTACATCTACTTACATGTTTCTGATGCCACAATTTACATGTTTTTATACTGTGTATTTGTTAACTAATGATAGGAGCTATAGTTGTTTTAGTATATTTTTCCTTTATAGTTAAAAAGTGGACACACCATCATATGCACAATTAGAGTATTCTAAATCTGACTGTATATTTATCTTTATTAGTGTGTTGTATAATATTCTATGTTTTATGTTACCAATTAGCTTATTTTTGCAACTTATTTTTTATTTAAGTATAGTGAATATACAATCTTATATTGGATATATTAGTTGCAGGTGATTAGACATTTTTATATCTTACAATGTGATGACCCCACTAATTCTAGTTATGTGCTATGTGTAAACTTATCACAATATTATTGACTGTATTTCCCTTCCTCTTTTCATTTGTTGCCCCCACTCCCTTCCTTCTGGTGACCATCCCCTTGGTGTTTGGTTTTTGTTGTTTATTTGTTTTAGATTCCACATATAAATAAAACCATATGAATCTGTCTTTCTCTGCCTGACTAGTGTCACTTAGTTTAATGCCCTCTAAATCCATCCATGTCACAAATGGCAAGATTTTATTCTTTTTTATTACTGTGTAATATTTTATTATATATTATTTATATTATAATATACATCTCACATCTTCATGCATTCATCTTCCCATGGACACCTGGGTTGCTTCATTTAGCATCTTTTCATTTCCCTGTTATACCCTTTCAGCATTTTGTATAAAGCAAGTCTGGTGGAGAAGAACTTCCTCATTTTTTGTTTTTCTGGAAAAATGTTAATTATTCTTCATTTCTGGAGGATAATTTTGTGGATATAGTACTCTCATTTAATCATTTTTTTCTTTTAACACTTTAAATGTATTACTCCACTGTCTCCTGGTCTGCAAGGTTTCTGCTGAGAAATCTGCTGAAAACCAAATGAGGGATTCTTTGTTAGTTATAATATTTTTGTCTCTTGCTATTTTTAGGACTCTCATTGTGTTTAATTTTTTTTAGTCATTGTATGTCTTTATTTTTAGACAGAAGGGAAGGGAGGGAGAAAGGGAGAGAGAGAAACATCAATGTGTGGTTGCCTCTCATGCACCCCCTACTGGGGACCTGGTCAACCTAGGCATGTGCCCTGACAGGGAATAGAACCTGCAGCCCTTTGGTTCACAGCCTGATGCTTAATCCACTGAGCCACACAAGCCAGGACTTGTGTTTGATTTTGATGGTGTCATTATAATGTGTTTTCGTGAAGATTAGTTTGACATGTTGTCCAATGGAATAGAAAAGAATGCTCAGAAATAAACTCTCAAATCTATGCTAAATCAGATTTCCAGTGTTGCCAAATCATGCAATGGAAAATTAACAGTCCTTCCAAAAAAATGATCCTTGGAAAACTGGATATATACATTAAAAAATGAAGTTTGGATCTCACTTTATACCATAAAGAAAATTAATTCAAAATGGATCAAATAAAGTTAAAAGGTGGAGCTATTAATCTCAGAAGAAAACATAGAAGCAATTTGGATTTGGCAATGGTTCCTTAAATATGGCTCTATAGCACAGACAATGAAAGAAAAGAAAAGAAAACAAAACAAAATAATAGATAACCTGGACTCCATCAAAAGTCGTGGATAATGTATCTAAATTAGATTATATAATGTAAATCGGTATACATTTTATATATATGATAATTCTTGTATACTATCACTTAGCACAGCAGCCTTTGGTATGTCTCTTAACCTTGTATAAAATATTAAACTTTATCTGCTTTTCATGTTCAGGTATTTTATTTGAAAAATATGTGTGTTGGAAACATTCTGAATTTAAACAGTCAATTCAAGGGTGCTTGCCCCCAGATCATGCAGCTTGATGTGACCTGAACTTTGCTCCTTTTAATATTGATTTGTGTTCTAGAGGGAGAAAGTATGCCTGCCTGTCCCTGTTACAACCTGTGACTTTTTGTTGTTTCAAGTATTTATGTGATTCCTTGGAAGATGCTGCCTATCTATAGCAACAAAAGACTTAAACCATTTTTTATGTAATACTTGAAAACAATAGCGTGTGTTCCATGATAACAAGATGAGAAGAGACATAGCACATTCAAAGTTAATAATTTTAAGACTTTTTGTGAGTGTTAACTGCTCCTTTACCTCCACATTACCCAGTGACAGATAAGTATGGTTAGAAAATGAACACACTGGTTCTCAGGATATGGTGAAAGACAAGAGGAGGCTCTCAGAACCATACAAAATAATCTTTCTATAATTTTCATGCTTAAAAAATGGAAACTTTGAGGGAGATCCATAGCCATTAAGTCGATTTCTTAAAAATTCAAAGCATAATTTGCAGAGGAATTAGAATAAGTCATTTAGAAAGGCTGCTTGTAATTATGAATATAAGTAGAACACACAATGCTTTGGCATCTGTCTGGAAAACAGATTCCTTACTTGGCATCCAAACCTTTCCTTGTCAAGCATGCCTGATACTGTAAATTCCCATTTGTGAGTTTGGCTATTCAAAGAGGTTAAATGACTTGCAAATCATCATCTGGGGCCTACATTGCAGAATAATTAAAATTATAAACATGGCCAAATTAGTATTTTCTCTCTAATCGTTTAGGCTTTTAAAATAAAATATGCCTACTGTGAACATGTAGGCAATGTAAGAAAGATTAAGCTAGAAACAAATCCTGATTACAGATACTTTTTAGTAAAGGAGACTTAAATCATGCTTATGCTGTTCCAAGAGCTGTTACAAATTTCCATAGCACATTAAATTGAAAATCACTGGGTCACATTGAAATCGCATAGTGAGGTGACAGAGAGGATCAGTGGTATATATACTAAGAATGTGATGGATGGCCAGTGAGGAAAACAGGAAAAGAGCCACAAAATGAGTGTGCCAGAGGAGAAATAGCTGCTTAATTCTGTGGATGGTTTCTTCCACTCTGTTCTTCTCAAAAATGTCATTCTTATATTTCTGTAGTATGGCTGTAACAGGGCAAGGCCTTTCAGGCACTAAATACTCATTAGGCACATGGTGGCATGGCTTCAAATGTCCTATCTTCATGCACGTATACTCTAAAGTGGGAGGAAGAGGACAGAGCTGAAGGTTTGGTTTGGTTGGTTTTCCCCTCTTTTATATTATCAATTTTTAAGACAATGTTACTGAGAAGAAAAAGTTAAAAAAAGGAAAAAATAGGATAGACTTTTTCTTTTGACTCACAGTCCAAACTTAATCTCCTCACTGGCAAAGAGTGTGTGTGTCAATTGTGTAAATAACTCCAAGCAATCCCTAAAGATTCTTTGAAGATTACTTAGCGCCACCAAATCCAGCATACCGTTTGTCTATCACCATAACATTCCACATTATGATAACTTCCAAAGGAGAACACATGAATTCTCCAAATTTAGAGCCACCTCATATTCATTTTTTATCTTTAGCACTTGTTGTAGTGCTGCCTTATAATATAAACTATAAACAAATATGTGTGTATGTGCAAAATAAACACAAAGAAAATCCACAGTTTACCTAAGAGTTCATAAACATAAACATGTACATGTATATATGTGAAAGTTTTATTTTTCTGTATTATGTTGGCTAACTTTGGCCTTTATCTTACTTTATAAACTTTGGAATCAATTTATCAATATCTATAAAATAGCTTGCTGGAATTTTTATTGGGCAAAATAAATTACTTTCAAAGTATTACATGAAACCCATGAACTTATCTTCCATATTTAAATATTTCCACTTTTTATTATTAATTTTTTATTAATTTATCTTGCTGATACTTGAATGACAAAAACAGTTATGGCTTATGGTTCAACCTAATGGAATCTAAGTTTTATAAATCCTAAGCTATATCTTGTGTAATCAATACATTTTAAGTGGAAATTGAAGCAAAATAGGTATAGTAACCTGTAGAAGACTTGGAAACAAATTAGTAGTAGAAAAACTGAAGCCTAATGTGTTCACCACTAATTCAGCCCTATCAACCACCAATCCATCTAGTCATTCAATAAATATGTTTGATTGTTTATCACTTATTAACTTTTAATAACAGAATTGCAATAATAAATAATAACTGCTCAGTCCTGGTAATTCTCAAAACATAATCATTTGCTGCGTGTCTACTACATTACGCTTCATAGAGGAGGCACTCAACACATGCTTGCTGTGTGAGTACCGTGCTCCCACCGCTTGCTACTGGAGCTCCCAACAGTACATTCTTGTCTACTGAGAAATTAATGTATTCTTTTTACCACCTCCTTTGCACTCAGTCTTTCTTTATAAGAAAATAAATTCAATTTTTTGAGAAAATGTATATTAACTTCTAAAGTCCCTATTCATATGTTATAGTGCCTTCGTATAAATATCTGTAATTGTTTTTAGAAATAATTTTTAGTAATTTTTAGAAACAACAATAAATTCTCCATTCAATTTTGCAAATGCCATATTTTCATGTGGTGTTATTTTAATTTCTGTTTTCTTTTTCTTTCTCTTCTTTAAAGACTAAAAGTTTTAGTCAGTGCTAGTCCATATGACTATATAAAGTATTAAAATATCCACATTCATAACCTTTATACTAGCATTTACATTATCTTAAAATTACTCTAATACTATAATTACATCTAGAGGAGACCTGAAAATTTCCTAATTCTTAGAAAATTAAACTAACGACAATAATGATACATGTAACTTTCTATTCTTTCTGGTTATTTTTCTTTTTTTCCTATTCTTTTGTGGAGAAATACATGCTTAAGCATATTAGCTAACATCTTTTTATTTTTAGCAAATACAAGTGTTTTCCAACATTTGTATGGAGTTACTTTGTATAAATTACTCATAACATAATAAGGAAATGATATTTTCACAGGACTTTATTTGGACCACAGGTTTATTACATTTTTTCATATAATTCATCTTGCTTAGAATAAGATTATTGCCTTGTTAAGCAGAAAAACTGTATTACTATTGCTTAATTTGAGAATCAATTAGAATATAATTTTTGTGGTATTTATATACACACATAGCATAATAAAATAGAAATCACATATCACCTTGTCATGTTTTCCTCAAATATTCCTCTGACTCCAAATAATAGAACTATTTTTGTTTAATAATAACTTAAATGTATCATCTTTGTTTTTTTAATTTTGGTGTATTAAAGAAGTATTGCAAATAATGTATTTATCATGATATTTAACATGACAAAATATCAAAAAGTGCTTTCAAGATCTATGTAATACAAGAAACTGCTGAGTCAATACCTAAACAATTCAAGACATGGATGTTGAAAGATAGAGAGAAAGAAGGAGGAAGAGACGGAGGGAGGGAGGAGATGAGGGAGGAAAGGAGGAAAGAAAAAAAGAAACACAGTTTCAATAACAAATAATTAACGATTTCTTGTCAATTTGGTTGAGGAATCAGTGACTCCAATTTCCACCAGTATTTAATTGTAGCTTTGGGATATTCCTATAGTAAAGTAAATTAAAAAAATTTGCTACGAATATATTCATCTTTGGCATTAACAGACACATAAACACAAATAGACATATATGGCCATTTATGTGCAGTTACTAGGACTTAAAATAGGTTTAGTGAAACACATTACACCATTGTAATAGAAAGCAGGTCATGCCACTACAAAAACCAATAGTTAAGAAGCGGGTTATTCTCAGGTGTCGGCCACCTGGAAAATGAGAGACTTATGTCACAAAGCCCATCTTTCTGGAAAGGTGAGGGATTCTCATCTCAAAGCCCATCTATACCTCTCATTGGAGACAGAGGTTTTTATAAGGGTGGAGAGGGGAACAGAACAAAGAGATCGAAGGAGAGGGTTGCAAAGTTCTCTATGTACAGACGAGCATGGTCCATTCCAATAAGTCAAATGATGGTCAGGTGCTCATCGTCCTGTTTAGACATCCTGGCTTCACATCATCCTGGTTTCATGGTTGAAGTTCAACAAATCTCCTGGAGCTGAGATGCCTGGAGGTCAGAGCCTGTATCTTTTGAAGTTCATTTCCTAGGATTCTTATACAAACATGCTGTTTATCTACAAGCTACATTTTAGTCAGAGTCTGCACTTATGGAAACAATGTCAAAAGAATGGTGTGGTGGGTTACCGTTTCCCACTATAACACCATCAAAATGTATACATACTATTAAAGTATAATTATAATAGGCTTGAAAAGTCCTAAATAAACCTTCAGATTAGGTTAGTTTGTTCTATGTTTAGGATATTACCTAGAATTATTTTCCCTTTTGTATTAGAACAGTTTTAGGTTCACAGCAAAACTTAGGAAAAGGTGAACACATTCCCTATTATACTCCTTGCTCCTACACATGCATAACTTCCCCTATTATCAACACCCTCCCCCAGAGTGGTACATTTTCTATAATTGATGAATGCACATTGATACATTATAACCACCCAAAGTCCACAGTTTACTGAAGAGTTTGCTGTTGGTGTTTTACATTCTATTATGTATTTAGACACATGTATAATGACATGTATCTACCATTATGGTATGCAGAATAGGGTCACCATCCTAAAAAGCTTCTGCATTCTACCTATTCATTTTTTCCTCTCCCTGAACCCTAGCAACTACTTATCTTTTTAATGTCTCCAGAGCTTTTACCTTCTCAGAATGGCATGCAATTGAAAGTATGTCCTCTTCAGCCTTTTCTGGTAGGCTTCTTTCACTTAGTAACACGCATTAAGTTTCTTCCATGTATATTCACATCTGTATTATTTGCTCACTTCTTTTTCAGCACTGAATAATAGTCCTTTGTCTGGTTTTGCTTCAGTTTATTTATCCATTCACCTACTGAAGGTCATCTTGGTGGCATCCACCTTTCAGCAATTATAAATGAATAAAGCTGCTGTAATCATCCATGCGTAGCTTTTTATGTGGACATACATGTCAACACTTCAGCTAAACACCAAGGATGGTGTTTGCTGCACAATGGCCTTAGTGTAGGTCTTCTCAATTTCGACTCTACTTATAATTTGAGATAGGTAATGCTTTATTCAGGGGAGTCTTCTGTATATTATAGGAAATAGCAGCACTCCTCTGCCACCAGAAATCAATCATATCTCTCTTCTGTCCCTGTTTTGACAACTAAAAAAGTTTCCAGACAATGCTAAATGTCTCCAGAGAAGCCACTTCTCTAAGAACCACTGATTTTCAGGTATCATTTAACAACTGACCCTTGTGATTAGAAAACTAAGTTATGTAAAATAAAGCAGTTCTCAAATTCATTTTTCTTTACTATATTTAAATATAATAGCATTCAGTAATTTTTATTGAACTATTATTGTATTCTATTGTTTCTCTTGTCCAGTTTGGTATCAATAATTACCCAAATCACCAGTGAAAAGAGAATTTTACTCAGATGATTGACTATTATGTTTTCTGAAACTGAATATATTATTTCTGAGCATCCAGCATGACAATGAAAGCAGAAAATCTGAATATAATTAGTTACATAAATCTCATTATTTTAACAATAAGCAAAGGGTATTTATAATTTTCCCAAGAGTCTTTAAGTTGAATAAGCATCAGATAGTTAAGATTAAAATTCATGTAAAACAAGATATTAATACTTCATATCAATACACCAGTCAGTTTAGGTAACTTGGGCAAGTATAGATTTAGAAACTTTATCAGCAAGGACAACCTGTGTTGTGCCTCAGTTTTACTGATTTAGACTCAAAATGTTTATCACTGATTACTGTTCCAAAATCTGTCAGCAACTGCAGATACTGTAGACCAGTTGTCCAGTAAACTACAAGTTCAGGGATTGTTCTGATTTTGCTCACTGCCCTAACCAAAGTGCCAAAAACAACTCAGGACATATAGTAAATGTTCAATAAATGTTGTAAATGTGGAAGTAGTCATACAGTTCAACTGCAGTATGTTATTTTAAACTCTGAATTTTCCATTCAGTTACAATCTCTTTATTATACAGAAATGTATTACTAATGACTTTCTAACAATTTTAAGAAATGTACCCTGGCTGGTGTGGCTCAGTAGATTGAGTGCCAGGCTGGGAAGCAAAGGGTTGTTGGTTTGATTCCCAGTCAGGGTACATGCCTGGGTTGACCAAGTCCCCAGTAGGGGGTGCACAAGAGGAAACCATATATTGATGTTTCTCTCCCTTTCTTTCTCCCTCCCTTTCCCTCTCTCTGAAAATAAATAAATAAAATCTTTAAAAAAACAAGAAATGTTAAGCATCAAGTCACTGACAACAGCCTTGATAAGCTGTTTTCCTTTAGGTTTCTGTTCTAAGGAATCACATGTACTTGAACCTCCCTATTTTATTCTCAAGTCCTGGAAATTCATCTAAATAGGCAATAGCATATTAAACTGTACCTACAAAAGAATAAAGGAATCTCTATTTAAAAAAATTATGAGAAGTTTTTGACACATTACTTTGCTTCCTTCACTATTTCTTTCCCTCATTTTCTGTAACACATGGAATTATGTCAAAATGTGTGGGAAACCCACCATCTCCACAAACTGAAATCCATATTTAATTAGCCTAGTTTCAAATAAACAATATTTTTCATTTGGAACCTTAGAGTACAAACTCAAAGAATAAGGCTCTGCAATAACATGGGAAAGAGCTCCTCTTGCAGATTTTGGGCTAGGTTTGTAATGTTCTCTTAATACGATTTTGCTATTAGAATTATTTCAGGTATTAAAATTGATCATGTTTATGAGTACTCAGGGACTTTTAAGTATGAAAATTATTTAGCTGACATATACAGACTAATGAAAATTTACTAAATATAGAGCTATCATTATGGGGAATTAATTTATAATATTTTAGTATTCATACCCAACACATATTTTATGTATTTTATTAATTACATTTTATTAATTATAATAAGGTAACTTTTTTAAAAGAAAGGTTTTCCAACTATGTTTTATGTGATATGCAAAAAACAGTTTCTTTTAAACTCTTCATTATTTCTCAGTTTGTAATTAGAGTTTTCTCTGTATTTTATTAATTTTTTGGAGGTCTAAGTTTATTTATTAAATGTAATCTAGGCTGTATAAATATTTTAACTTTATTTTTATTTTTACACTATTACAGATATCCCATTCACCCTCTCCCCAACCTCCACTTAGTCCTTGCATCCCCTTCCCTCAGGCCACCACCACACTATTTTCTTTTGGTTAAAAACTCTAAGGTATTTCCTTTATCTTAAAAAAATCCATTTATATTCACTACATTTATATAAAATATCTTAGTTCATTGAAACAAGAATAACATACAAATTTAATCTATTTTTTCCATTAAAAGTAATGTTTCTCTGCTGTGGATAAAAATTCAGGTGCAGTGTCTGGTTAGGTCAGGGATTAGAAAATATTCCCCACTCTCATTAGAAGATGAAGGGAGAGTTCAGCCCAGTTCTGAACTCTGTATTAACCCTGTATATTTCTTGTCTTGCCTCCAGGTAGAATGAAAGAAGCATACAGGATATTTCTGGCAAGGATCCTGTAATCTTGAAGTGACATATACCACTGAAAACCTTTTATTAATTTGTTTTAGAGCTTTTAAACACCTGTTATTTAAACCTGGGGCTATTAATGCTTAAAAAGAATCTTAGAAGCTGAATGCAGGTGTCACATTTGTGGTTCCCTCATAGTTGAGGTTGTAACTCTTCTCATTCCTTACCTCAACTTCCTCATGTCCTTCACATTTTTAATGTCATTTACACTCCAATTTTGCCCCATTTTGCTAGTCAGTATTTACATTAGAGTTATGTAAAATAATTTTACTATTGAGATTAAAAGTATAGTATGATTACATTTCCTTTGTTGTACTAAATTCTAATTTCCTACAGTTAAAAATTAGATAACTGTTTTTTAATTTGCTTAGTTTTTATATACCTGTTTCTGTATTGTTTAAAAATCCAAACAAAATTTGTGCATACTTATAAATAATATTTCAAAATAAAAATTGTTATAAATTTGCTGTTATATTTTATTATTGTTTGGAAAATTTTCACTTTCACATTTGTCATATGACTATGATCTAGATATATATTGCTCTTTAAACTAAGCGTGCAGCTGTAACCAGGAAAACCCTGTCTTCATTTTCCTAGTTTGAATCTCCTGGTTGCTAGATTTTGTGTAATCTTCTTTCTTCTATGCCTATTCATGCACTATAATAACTCCCAAGGTAAATTAGCAGGCAAGTATAAATTTACCTTCACCTTGGGATAAATGGTGATGGATGGAGACTTCGCCTGGGGTGGTGAACACACAATGCAGTGTGCGGGTGATGTGTTGAAAAATTGTGCACCTGAAACCTGTATAATTTTGTTAACCAGTTTACCCCTATAAATTCAATTAAAATGTAGTATAAAGATTAAAAAATACAAAATAAAGTAAATGGAATATAAATTGGTTGAGTTATTGAAGAGCTGAAAATGTCTTTACTCCTTCTTCACAACTGATTAGAGGTTAACTTTGTGTATAATGCTTGGGAAGTATAATTTTAGAAAAAATAAATTTCCTTTGTGTTTAGCTCCAATTTGTTATCACTGTCTAGTGTTGTTAAGAAGACTGATGGCATCAGATTCTAATTCATCAATAACTAATCCTCAAATACCAGTAGATACTAGGTAATTGTTCTGAAGTTAGTGGATTTTTCTAAAGTATTATGCTCAAATTTGCTACTGCTGTGTTATAATTGTGACTTGTGGAATTTTGAAATAGACAGTGGAAAGATCTTATCATTCAATAGCAGACTTTGAATTGATCATTCTTTTTAAGTCATTTCTTCTCCATTCTGCTTAGTAATCCCAGGTTTCTGTGTTTCACCTTCAATGAATATATACATTAATTATTATTTGTTTACTTCCATAGGTGAATAAATGACAGTTTCAGGTTTATAAAAAATTGGAAATAGAATTTCTGTGGAAAAATTAGGGTTTCACTCTCTTGTCCAATTCTGAAAAATTTAAGTTGATACAGAACAAATTTTCAGTTGTAAGATTTTGTCACATTTTCCCCTAAAATGTGGAATTTAGTGTAATGATTTATTGATATTTAGTACAATGTAATAAAAATTTAATTCATAGGTTAATATTAAAATTTCACATTGTTCTGTCTTCCTTTTGAGAAATTCTATTTTTTTATTGTTGTCTACTTACAGTCATCCTCATTTTCTTCTGTTACTTTCCCCCAGCCTACCTACCCCCCACCTTCCACTTTCAATTCTCTCCCCCCTTTTGCCTTTGTCCATAGGTTCTATTATACAAGTCCTTGACTTGACCCTTCCCCTTCTTTCCTCCATTATCCCCTTCCCCTTTTCCTCTGGTCACTGTTCTTTATTTCAGCCTCTCTGGTTCTATTTTGCTCCCTTGTTCGTTTTGTTGATTAGGTTCCACCTATAGGTGAGATCATATGGTATTTGTCTTTCACTGCCTGACTTATCCTAACATATATAGAAATAATTAATGTGAACACTAGGGATAATTTTTTAATGGAAGAAAATTGAATATCCAAAAATATGGAAATGGTTCATTCTAACTTGACATCTTTACCAGATAGAAATAAATGTTCTTGAATTAACAAGGAAACCATAAAATTTCTTTCAATTTGTCCTTGTTTGTGTGTATATTAGACAATTAGGTAATGAAATACTGAACAAAAATAGAAATAAATATTCTTGGATAATTTATTATGTTTGGATTATGATTGACTTCTTATAATTTTAACATTGTTTTCCTAAAATTATTATGTATTAGTTTTATAACCAGGAAAATAAAATGATTTAAAAATATCTGTGTAGGCATTATATCATTGCACCTTTCAAAATAACTATTAAAAATTGTGATAAATAATTCTATTTATTGGCCTATAAAAGCATTTTATACTTTCTTATATATTTGGGGTTAAATATTTATTATGATCTAAAAGGTTCTCCTAAGTTCAGGCTACTGACTGAGGCACTGAGTAGGAAACCCAAAAAGAAAAGAAGTTAATATATTGTGTTTCTGAGACACATTTAAATGGTTTGTCTGTTTTTGCCTGTCTTCAACCTGTTTCAGTGTCCTTGACTAAAAGTTATTTCTTTTGTTGAAAGAAAATATCTGTTTAGGGGTAAAAAGGGCAAAAGAACCACATATGAGAAGAAAATGGAGTTACATAGGCACAAAATTGAGCTTTTGAGAATCAACTTTATTTTTAATCTTGAAACTGATTTCCGGTACTTATTTAACATATAGTCATAACTAGACTTTGGGCATTTGATATAACTCACATATCCATCACTTTCTAGCTCTATAACCCTGAATCACAGTTGCTTCATTTTTAAAATACAGATATTAATACTTATTCCTGCCTATCTTAAAAAAAACTGGTGATTTTTAAAGTAAGTGAACTGAAAAATATAAGAAATTATAAATTAAAGATATCAGGATGAATGATATTCTTCTCTTTGAATTTCATTCTTTTGAATTTAATTCAAGAATAGAAATCCCTATAATATTTTAAAATTGCCAAAAACCTTACTAGTAAGACTTGAAATTTTAACTTATTAGTAATTACTATAAATAATAGTTTCTCTTTGACAATGTCATCTCTATTGTGGTATAATTTCATAAGTTTAATAAATAATTCCTCAGTGCTTTATGGGGTTTATTTTTACTTCTTGTGGTAGTTTGCATAAAAGGGGGAAGAAACACCATTACACCATCTATTAGTATCATTTTTATTGAAAACAATGTAATGACATCAAGTTGTATAGTATATACTGAAGAAATATTTTAATCTATGTATTTTAATCTAGAAATATTTTACTCTAGAAGGAATAATGGACACAGACCAGCATTTTTTAAACCAGGGTTGTTCTATTTTCCCTATGCAGCAAAAATATATCTCAGCAATCTGTGTTCATCCACAAGAAACAGGTTTTAAAGAGACCTTAAAGACCATGTAATTCAATTATTTTATTTTAAAATGAAGAAAGCCAAGAGAGAGAAGGAGATAAATGTCTGTTCTATCTTCTCCCCATGAGTTTCTGGAGTAATTTAGATGAGAGAACCAAGGGGGCTGATAGATCCATTCCTTCCATTACAGCCAAATTGCTAAATCTTCTCCGAATGGCTATGGTAGAAGAGATGTGCTTTTTGGACATTTAGGCATGGGTTTTGGGCTCAAATGATTACAGGGATATATAGTTTAATGAATTTCAGCCTTTTATACCAAGAAAAAATTATCTAACCACTTTAAATATAATTTGCAAAACACTTACCTTATATCTAAGCCTTCCTTCTAAATCTTTCTGACATTACTAATAAATATTCACAAAATGTTCTATTCCAGCATAAACTAATATTTTAACACCAGTTTCTATCATGCATAAGAAAACACAAGAAGGCCCTGGCTGGTGTGGCTCAGTGGATTAAGCGACAGCCTGCAAACCAAAGCATCGCCAGTTCGATTCCCAGTCAGGGTACATGCCAGGGTTGCTGGCCAGGGCCCCAGTAGGGGGTGCATGAGAGGCAACCACACATTGATGTTTCTATCCCTCTTTCTCTCTCCCTTCCCCTCTGTCCAAAAATAAATAAATAAAATCCTTAAAAAAATAAGAAAACACAGGAGGTAAGGTGAGTTATCCATTCTTTAATACATAGCTGTCCAGTGGGCCTGTTGCTAAATTTTGTAGCATCTTTCTTACAAATCAAAGCTATGTCCATTAGTTCATTTTTTTTAATTAAATGTCTTACCATCTACTCAGCATTCAAACAGCCAAGTATTTATCACACTGTGTAAAGTGTGAGGAGCAAGGGGACTTCACAGTTGATTATTCAATTTTATGTGTCTTTACATCCTTTACAAAATCACTTTTCTTTACATAAACTTGGTGATATAAGAGAGTGAAAAGAAATTAGTCCTGTATTTCTTACATTTTTTCACTTCCCACTTAATCTCAATCTTATGCTCCTTCTTTTGGTAAAGTATAGAAAATTTTTAGGCTGTTAACAGACAGTAATTTGTATATCCAATTTACTACTAGTGATTAAGCCTTCATTTGGGTATAATGTTGAGAAAAACCACTGCCGCATCTTACAGGCTGGATTTATGCAATTGACATTTAATGTTACTTTAAATTTATTTCCCAAGCATGCATGGGGACAGAAGACAATAATAACCACGTAAACGATCTATTGGATTTACTGAACCTCCATATAACATAGTAAGTAATTAGTTACTGTATATACTTATCTGTAATTCACACAACATTGTGAGGAATAAAATGTGCAAATTGGCACCATCATTAGCATTTTTGATTATATGCGGAAGCTGAAACACAAGATGCCATGTGCAAGAAAGAGGAAAGCTGGGATTCATTTCTGTGTTCTCCATTCTCCAAAGCCTGCAGTTGTTTACTGTAACTTGTATAGAAACAAAAACTATTGAGTCAGCCTTTATAAAATCATTGTTAAACACATAAGTGTTTATTCTGTCATTAAATCTGTGGGGAGGAAATTCAATTTACCAAGTGCATATCTAGAATATACACTGTCACCATTCTTATGCACATGAGGCTGTAAAATCCACCAATGAATATTTTTACTTTTGGCTTTACTATGAGACAAGTTATTTGTAAGTTAATTAAAATTCACAGATTTGCATGTGCAAACCTCCACACATAAACACAATACATTTTTGTATGTGTTTCTAAATCACAAACAAAATAAATTTGTGTTGTACTTATGTAATTATAGATTATCAGGACATTATGCAGAGTATATAATATGACTGTTCATGTCAATTGATTTCCCCGGTTTCTAATATACAATAAAAAGAGCTCGAGTTAATTTCTTCTTCCTACAAAGATTTAATCTGTAACATCTTAGCTATGCCCTAGTAAGAATTCTACTTTTGTCTATATTCCATGTTCCAATTTCTTACAGACATTAAATTAGTCAATCATAATTCATTTTCTACAAATCAGTAGTGACAACTATACTCAACTGTCAACTGTACTTATTCAAAGTGTACTCTATTTTTTTAATCAATGTATATTCTAGGCATGTAAACTAAGCTAGCTGGCTGACAAAGTTTATTTTTTGGTACTCCCCATGAATGGAAATTAAGAAAAAATGATTATTGTACCAATTCCCCTATTCTAAGTCATATTTTAAGTTTTCTAAGAGATTATAAGAATTGGTTAGACAATCCAGAGGGCAGTCAGGCCCTGAGGATTATGTAGTAATTTGTGTATTAAAAATGTGAAAAGAGAAGCAGCTAGCAAATTCTTATTTTCAGATGATATTTTTTAAACATTGTATAGAGAAAACCCAGGATCATTACAATTGGGTAAGAAGGAAGGGAGGAAGGAAGAATACTCTGAGTATTTGTTGACCTGTCATTTTAATTAAACTCTATTATAGAAATCTGTGGAAAGGTGATCTGAAAATAAAATAATTGACTTGAAAGTTGAAAAATTCTTAAGTCATTATCTACTTAATAAAGCAAAATATTTAATTACTTTTCTCAATGGTATCAATGTATTCATCTTTCTTTTCTTCACCTAGGTTTAGGACCAACTGAAGAGTACAAAGAGCAAGAAGACAGATGGATATGAAACTTTTCCTCTTATAACAGATGTAGCTACATTAATCCAATGGAATTGATGTGTTCCCTATGCCTTGAAATAGAATTTCTCAAGACAAGTAGGTTGATCCCACAGGAAGTGTGCCTGGCAAACGAGGCTTACTACATACTGACCTGAATGTACTATCCCAAAGGTGAGTAGAGTGTGAAAAACTGGGGTTTAGAGAGCTGAGCCAGGCATTTCCAATTTTTTCAAACCAAATTCATCAATAGGATAAGACCAGGTGTAATGTTGGCCTGGTGTATTTCTTGGTTATAGACTTCTTGAACATTACACTGTAGAATACATGAAGTCTGTTTTGTTTATCCCTGCTTCTAAGGAACTATGACAGTGCTTGATACAGAGCAGAGTGAAATATTTATTAAAAAGTAATAAAATAAATGAATGATAATACTCAAAATCAGTTTGAGGAACAACCACTTCTATATTCTAAATTCATTGCAACTTAAACAGAAACAATTATGTACATCAGAACATTACCAATCAAAATCTCATCTAGATAATTATGTACTGCCTCCTTTTCAAAGTCCCAAAAGAATGCAAGTTTTTTCACTTTATATTAAATGTTAATGGGAATAATGTATGAGTACATTGTCATTATAAACTATGTAAGAAACAGTGACATATATTAATAAAAGTAAAACATCTTAATAAATGGTATTTTACCCTGCCATATTGTTGTTATGATATTGTGTTATTTTGTTAATGATATTGGGAATTTTTTCTGTATTTGTATATATACTTCTACTTCAGTATATTTAATGAATTTATCACATTATTCAACCATTCTTTCTTTGACCTATTTTAAATGTATTTTCTAATTATTTTGCAATAATGCAATTAACAGACATGTGCCTGCCATTTTAGGATCATATGACTTTTTTCTTTAAAGAATAGATGCCCAGAAGCTGAATCACTGTGTCAGTTTTGGAAATTTTTCATCAAAATTATGTGCACTTAACCAGTGATTTTGCTTTGAATATTCACTACTTCGGCCAATTCATGGTCAAAATATTTTATTGACAATTTATTTGACATATTCAATATTATCAGGGAATTTTTAACATGTATGAATTGTTTATTGGCAATTTGTAGCTTTTAGTGTATAAGTTGACTGTCTGTGCTATGCCTCATGGAAGGGATCTTCAGTGTGCTTCCTCCTAATAACATTTCCGCAGCCTTCTCCTTAGCTCTGGTCATTGCATCCTGCTCTTCAGTGAGGCAGGGATTTCAATCTCAAGTTTTGCTTCGTTCTCAGAGTTTTATACTTACCCGCTGCCAGGAGGATCCTTCCTTCAGACTGGTAGTTCACTTTCTTTTAGAACACAGTTCATTATTCTGATTATTGGTATTCTTGGATCCATCAAAACAATAGATGAAGAACAAAATGTCCAAGTTTATAAAAATGTAGTTTCTTAGTAAATTACCCCATTAATTGTTCCAAAACTTTCCTTTAATTTGTCATTTCTTTTTACTTGGAATTAGAGTTTCTTATGACCACTTAGATAATTTTTTCTTTCTATTTTTAAGTATGTTTTATTGATTATGCTATTACAGTTGTCCCATTTTTTTCTTTTTTTTGTTCTCTCCTTTATAAGTGCTTGGTTGTGATTTAGTTTGATTCTCTCAGTGTGAGTCCATCCAATTACTTTCCAGAGATGTCTCATAAGTTGTAATTTATGGTGCCTCTTCTGTTTTTTTGTACTAAAAATCTCATTTACATTTTTATGATTTTAAGTGATTTGGAACTAGAGGTAGAGATTGTATTTAACCAGCCATATATACGTAATTTCCAAAATAAAGATTCTAAGAGAGGTATAATACATACACACACATAAAGAGTAGTTAATTCATTTTTAACTTGATTGTATGGAAAAAAGAAATAAGCAATTGATTGTGTACTTAAAACTTTATGGGGGTGGGTGAGGGCCCTGGCAGTCAATACTAGGCAGTCAGCTGTTTCCCTGCTGAAGGTGAGGAGCTCTAAAAAGCCCCTTTGGCCAGATATCAGGATAGATAGGCAAGAGATATAATGATGCTGTGACCAAAATAGAAGAATTGCTCTGTGACTTCCTTTATAAGGATACAAATGCCATTCACTTCCCAAAGGTCCCTCTTCTAACACTGTCACAGTGGGAATTAAGTATCAACATATGATATTGGGGAGACACAAACATTTAACCATAGTACCAGAGATGTTAATGATTATTGTTATCTGAGACAAATAATCCTACAAAGGAAAAAAATCGAGGCTTAAAGATACCATGAAGATGCATCACAAGAAGAGACAGTTCTCAGGGCATTTTATGCCTCATGGGAAATATAAGACCTGCAAACAAAAGCTGTAGAGTAGACATTCTGTATGCACAGTAGCTTTCTAATACCATGAAATGTCTGATACTTCTTCTGCTTTACCAAAACATCTATTTAATATGTGTTCACTGCAAAGTCATTGACACATCATTGGCATATTGGCTTTATTTCATTATTTTCTTTTTGCTTTAATACATTTATGTATTTTATTTATTTTTAGAGAGAGGGACAGGGAGGGAGAAACAGAGGGAGAGAAATGTCAATTTGTGGTTGCCTCTCATGAGGCCCCTACTGGCTACCTGGCCCGCAACCCAGGCATGTGCCCTAACTGGGAATCAAACCTGCGATCTTTTGGTCCACAGTCTGGCACTGAATCCACTAAGCCACACCAGCCAGGTATTTCATCACTTTCCTATCCATATTATACAATAGTAATTTTGGAGAAGTAGTGAGAAGAAAAACATAAAGGAAGAAGGTGAAATAATAATTCTTTATGAAAATGGTCTCAATTAGAAATTTTACACTTATTGGTGATACAGAAGGAAATAAAGTACCATTTTAAAAAATATATAGCTTATCTAATAAAAGTATTTATTAAACAGAATAGGATATTATCAAAATTGATAGAGTTCAGGTCTTTTTAAAGAATAACTTCTCTATAGGAAATAAAAAGAAATAAACTAAGAGGTACATAGTGAAGTAAAATATTTTTGATATTCATGAGAAATGGCAATAGTATTTTCAAGATCTTCATTCTTATGATTTATTTTTGAGATTTTGTTGAATGTTAAAACCTTTTGTTGAATGTTAAACCTGTATAAAATTTATTTAAATTTAATATTTTTACTTTGACACCTTCAGAGTCTAGGTGTAATTATATTATATTTTCAGCATATTTAGCTGCCTAGCATTGGACTGTGAGTGGAATTCTTACCCAGGATTTAACCTAGCTATGATCTTTTTATTTTAAATAAGGTCCACATTAGCAAAATTTTCAGGGCAATTTACAATACAACCTTTGCCTATGTCACTCATGAAAAATGATGTGCATTATTATATTTTGTAAAATTATAATTCTGTGGATATGAACAGAGTTATTTAATATTTTTTGAAAATTTCTTAGCAAATAGGTAACAGTTTATTTTCAGTTAAATAATAGCATTAACAATATTATATCTGCTATTTTATCTGTTTAGGAATATGAAATTTTGAAATATCAAAGTAAAAGCATAGTTTTATGCATTTCTGACAATACCAGAAATGAGTGTTGTTATCTAAATAGTTATTGTAAAGTAATCAATTCAACTTGGGAAAAGCAACATAAAGAGGGGGTGGAATTATTTTTCATTAATTATCAAAATATATCTGAAGGATCCCAAAATACTAATTTAAAATAACATAAGCACCCCTATGTTCATTGCAGCATTTTTTACAATCTCCAAGATATGGAGTCAACCCAAGTGCCTATCAACAGATGAGGGGATAAAACAGCTATGGGACATTCACACAATGGAATACTACACAAATATTAAAAAAAAAACAAGAAAAATAAGAAAAGTTTACCCTTTGCAAGAGTATGGATGGACCTGGAAAACACTATGCTAGTGAGATAAGCCAGTCAGAGAAGACACATACCATATGATCTCACTCATATGTGGAATCTAATGAACAAACTGAACTAAAAAGAAATATGGGAACAGATTCATAGATGGAGAGCAATGACAGCTAATCAGCAGCAATAGAGGGAATGAGCAAAAAGGAAAGGGGACTCATGGACATGGACAACATGTGGTGAGTGCTGGGGGAAGGGGGTTTAAAGAGGACTAAATGGTAATGGAAGAAAATACAGTAATGATTAAATCAAAATATATGTAAAAAATAAAAAAAAAAACAAAAAAAAACCACACAAAATACTGTAGTTCTTATAAGCCCCTTATAAATTCCAAGGCTTTCTAGAATTAAAGTTATTTTCACACATCTGTTAATAAAATACCTATTTAAAATATTAAGCTCATATGGAGAAAATAATACTGTCTATCAGAACAATTAAAGAGATTTATGTATTCTGCTATCTCATGTACCATCAAACTATTTGTGAAATGAAATTTTATGTAAGACACAAGCCCCAACTGATGAAGGGACTGATTAAACCTTGAAATTTTTTAGATTGTATGGCCAAGGCTGCTTTTCCCCAGAAACCCACTTCTAATTCATTGACTTTGGATAAGAATTACCATGATTTCAATTATGTATTGGCCAGCAGAACATCTACAAAAGAATAAAGAGAAAAGCAGTCTTCAGAACAAAAAGAGTGCTTTGGAACTAATTCAAATAACTTGATTCAAAATTACATAAAAACTTAATCTTGGAGTCTGATGAATGTGTAGCTTCACTTCAAATCTGTGCCCCATATATCTAAAAAGGGTTATTTTCTTGGAAGACCTTAAATGTTCTGGTTATATAATTGCATTTTCCTCATAGTTTATGTCTTTTAAAATTGAGTTTTCAAAATCCCAGAGTCTGGGAACTGATTAATGTCTTGCTCTGCCATTTTCCAAGAGGAAAATATCTTTTAACTCTTAACATTTTTACTATCATGTAATACATTTTATACATCATTCAATGTTTAATTTTTATCTTACTTCTCATTATAAAATGGCATGAAATTAGAAAAAAAGCATTTTGCAAATATGTAGAGTTTATCAAATGAAGGAAATAAGCACCAAAATTAGCCAATTTTATATGTCTTTGACAAATCTTAGATTGCTAATACATTTTTTAAAGTATTGCAGAATTTTGTAGTTAGAATGTTGTATTTCAGGTGTTTTATATTGTATTGCATGTTCTATAAGTCCAAAATGTCATTTTATTCTGCTAAAATGTCATTAATGAGTCCCTTAACACACTTAGATTATTAAAGTATTTTTATTATTTATTGTAGATGTTATATTTTTCTCAAACTTGATAATTTTAGAAAGTTAGATGAGTTTCTTTTTCGATAGTTCATTTTTATTGTATTTCTTAATAGATGAGTTTCAAACTAGCACTAAAGAGTAAGAGTGAATTTCAATATAATAAAAGCTAAGAGATATCTGGAGGAACTATTTATTTGCTGAACAATTAAAATAGTCTTTAAAATGTCATGATTATGTGGATAAGCAATCTAGGTTGTAAGTATGTGAAATCATATAAAACAAAATTCTCACTAGAATTTATTATCCAGGATTTTTTTTATTAGTTTTGACGTTAGATACATTCCCTTTGTCAACAAAAGTGCCATGTTTAATGACTTGATGAGTTTAAGGTGCATTGACTTGGGGAAAATAATATTAATATCTCAATTAATTGTTTGGGGTTAAGTAATAGAGAATAAAATCCAAATCTCTGAAACTGTTCTAGCTAGTTTTTTTTTTTTTTTGCCAAAAATGATATCTTACTGGATACTAAATAGCATACAACATTATTCAGATGTTTAAGAAGCTGGCTTTATGTTAATGTTTCAGAAAGGGACCCCAAAGCTATGCTGTAGAACTAAGCCATCAAACAAGCTACTTCTACGGAAACCAGCACGTTCATAGAATCATCGTAATCAGTTAACGTCTGTGATCAGGATGCCTCCACAGGAAACCATTCACTTCCACAATGAGTTCGCCAACAGAAAAGGGAGAAAGCAGGCCCTCCAGCTCATTTCTGACATGCAAATCTGCTAAAAGAATGTCAAAAATAACTACATTGATATCTTTAATATCTTGAAGTTTGGGAAATGTCATTTTTTTGCCTAAGAAGGTGATCATTTTGGGTTTCGTAAGAATATAAAAATTCCATTTCTGTTTTTTATTGTTTTGTAATATGTTATTACATAATTTATAATATTTACCTTATAATAACAAGATACTGTGCTTACATATAAATGTAAATAAATTATTAGGGTTCATGCTAAAAATGTTTAGGCTAGACATGCAAACTTAAAAATTTGTATACTACTTGCCCAGCAAAATCATGAGAGATCATTGTATTCTCATGAGGCAATTTACATAAATTAAACACTTCAAATATTATCATACATATTTAGTTTCCATAGAACATAAATACCTGCATGTAGAGAACATGTATTATTCAAATAATTCCATCCATTGGGCATAGTGTGTACTCATTCTATGTTTATTAATGAATGAATGCACATGTTTAAAGAGCTGTCATGCAGAGAAAGGTTTAAAATTGTTTTTCTTTGATCCAATGTACAGAACTAAAAAGACTATTTGGTAATTAGAGGATACACATATGAACTGGAATTGTCCAAAAGCAAAATAGATTGCCACAATAAGCAGTATTTCGGTAAAAATCAGTGACTATCAGAAATGGTGCAAAAAAAAAAAAGATTCTGTTTAAGTGGATAAACAAGATAACCTAGTTTAAATTCTAAAGTCCCCTTAAACTTTTTGATTATGTGATTATGAAATTATTTTGGGGGAAAGCACAAGTTTTGAAAGTATAACTTTTTAAAATTTGAATGTTGATGCAATAATTTTAGATAAAAGTGGATTAGATACAGGACTAAAATACAATAGGCATCAAGAATTAAATAAAATAAAGCTGAAGTAAATGCTGGCGCTAGATGATAAGATGATCATAGAAATACACTTCTAAATTCTATTTTGAGAACTTCCACACTGCGGTCTTTAAAAATTCAAGAAATGTATCACTACTCTACTTAAACCTCAAAATATCATATTCAAGATGTATGTCTCCTCATCAAATAAACTTTGGAGTTTATCCCACTTAAAAAATATATAAGACACATGAAGGATGTGACTCATGCCTCTCTTCAAAGTTACATGTGGAAAATTTATAGAAGGAAAGATTATATCTGTCTCAAGCTCTGAGACATTTTAAATTAGTAATTGTCATACTTTACAACTATGCAAATAACAAGACTCTGACAATGTACATAACCCGTTTATCTCTTCTCAAAGAGACAGATAATAACTTAAAGTAACTTTTCAAAGAATCCTGCTATGACAGTACAGACAGAGCAAATACACCTGTCTTCCTTTCTATCTTTAGCTGAGTTTGAGTCTACAGAAGATCTATCAACACTTGACAGATCTGGCTGTATTTCCAATAGACTCACAGCCCTGTGTGTTTACCTTTCCTGTGATGAACACTGTAATTGGTACAACTAGACCATTGTTTGTAAACAAATATTGAAACAATTATAACTAGAATAGATTTTAATATTTTTTCTGAATGAAAAAATAAAATTTTGTTAGTTACATATTGATAAGAGTATTCACAAACATAGTAAGAAGAAAATGGTAGAAATGATGGCTTCTATTACTTGTTCCATTATGGTCAGATAAGAAGATTTGTGATTTAATAGATTGCTCCCATATCTATTGCCTGTCATACTAAGTATAGAGGCAAAGATACTGCTGCTCTTTCTCCCTGTCACTCTCTCTTTACCATAATTTTGCATGTTTTCTTGCTACACACATCAAAAAATTCATTTTTTAAAGAACTCCTTCAATTCCTGAGAAGTATCAATTTTTTTAATGGGTGAAAATCTCTTTGTGCTTATAAATACCATTTCTAACAGAAAATAGTCATTTTACTGAGAACCACATGGAAGATGAAAGATAAAAATGTGTTTTCCTACTCTCTTTGCAGGATTGGTGCAAAGGCAATGGAAACTGTATTTAAAGAACAAAGTGTCATGAGTAGAGTGTGGTTTAGAAAGGGATTGGTCACTATGGTGCCAGGATGCCCAGGAAGAATATTTACTGGAGATCACTAAAGTAAACATATTGGAATATATAATCATAAATATCTCAAAGTAGAACTGAAATTATATCAAGTTATGACTAGGTAAAGTGATAAATTTGGCCCAAAATCAAGTGTAAAAATATATTAAGAAAGCAATTCAGGACTAAGGCTATAATGGAAAAATGTCTGTCAAATCTTTATCATTGTTATGTTTAGGACTTGTTGGAGTGAGTGATTGCAATGACAGGGGTGTATATGTACAATGTTTAATTTACAACTATCTAAAGTAATTAAAGTGCACTATAAAGGATTCTGATTTCACATGTGTGTGTTCTATTGAACAACTTGTGCCATTAAGGAAGAAACTTACTTTGTTCTATTTTATCAGGCAATTTATACTTAGTGACTTGATATGTCTACCTCACATTTTCTTCAGTAAGGTTCTGTTTTGTTCAACACATTTGTCTTGATCACTTATTATATTCTTGTGTTTTTCATTATGTATTTATTTTTAAATTATTTATTATTTATTTATTGAATACCTCTGTTCTTTTGGTTGGTAATTATTATAGTTATCTACCTAATGTTATCTGTCTGGTGTGCTGATTCCTAGAAGGGCACTCAGCATTATATTTCCTAACAGAATATAGGGAACTAACTATGATGTGTCTGCCATTTGCCAAAAATTGGCTTCTGTATATGTATCAATATATGTGTATATATTTATTAATACATATAAGTATAAAATTAGCATGTATATCTCATTTAACTCCAACTATAGTTCTATAGGTCTAGCATCATTTTCTATTGTCTTCAATTTCCTTAGTAAAAGTCAGGTACTTTGAAATAAGTTTTATAGTACAAATGATCTTATTCTTTTATTTGAGATTTTATTTATTTATTTTTAGACAAAAGGCAAGGGAGGGAGAAAGAGAAAGAGAGAAACATCAATGTGCCCTTGCCTCTCCTGCACCCCCTACTGTGGACCTGGCCTGCAAGCCAGGCATATGTCCTAGACTGGGAATCAAACTGGCTACCCTTTGATTCCCAGGCCTGGCACTCAATTCACTGAGCCATACCAGCCAGAGCTGATCTTTTTCTTAAATCCAGGAAAATCCTTTATATAGAATGCTCCATATAATTCAGTCATGGGGTACTGTCCTAGTCAATGAAGGATTTCAAATAAAGTGCACTTTATCTCCTTTACAGTATCTCCCACCAATTTAAAATAATCCAAAGGTAAAACTATAACCAGTCTGAAATTCCCTAAATTTTCTAATACCATACTATCTCAAAACTTTGGAGGATTTTAACTCTTGCTCCTCAAAAGAACCTTCTCCCCTACCTCTGGCCTTATGTCACAACCACTAGTCTCTCAATCACTAGTTCATCTCTGGTCCACAGGTTCATGGCCTGTGTGATCTTAATCCTTAAAACCATGGAAACCAGGAGTCTAAGCAGAGTAATAAAGGCTATTCCATACCCCCAATCAACTGGGTCATTTCCATGGAAAACTCCTCCCACATGAGGCTTTGCAGTATTTCTTAACTTACTTCTGAACATAAAAGTTGTCTCAGACTGTGACACTCTGCTTAAGAGATCATCAATATTTAAACTTAGAAAACCAATTCACTAACCATTTGTATATTTTGCAAGAAATACAGATATTGATATGTAAGGAGACTGCCTTTTCTACTGAAGTCCATAGTGATACAAAAAAAATAACCAATATCGGTCCTAATTAATAATTACATGATGTAATCTAATGCATATAAATATATTCCAGTTCTTCTAGATATGACTTTCTGAACATTTTTTTATTTCTAAAATTATTACAATATTTTTTAGCAATAGGTAGGTAGGTAACTATAGACTTATAATTTATAAAGAAACCACCTATCAGCAGATTTCAACTAGAAAATCATTCTACTGAATGCTTTGACTTTTGGTTTGTGTGTGACAGTTTCTATGTCTAACCTTAGCTTCTGCTGGTCCTCCAAAATATTAATTATATCACCTTTACTATTATGTTAGGTATAGTTCTGTGAGTTCTATAAAATTATTACCTACATTTTTATTCTTGAGTATTTGCTTTTGCTTTTCTGGGTGCTATTTCTTTTCTTTTTTTTTTTTTTGACAAAGCATCTATTTCAAATTCTTCTCATTGACTTCCTTTTTTTTGATGGGATGTTGTTGTCAGTGAAAATAAGATTCATTTATTCATAGTAGAAAATAGATTCATAAAAAAAGTCTTCTGTTTCAGAGGGCAAGGAAAAATAACAGCAGAAAGATATAGTGCAGAATAGCAGAGTAAGAAAATTTAAAAAATAACTAGCATATATCATATATTCAAGTTATATTCTCTTAACCTATGCACTGTATCTAAAGTTCTTTCATTTTCACTAAAATTTCTTCACAATTTAACATTCAGATAACATTAACTTTAAATTGTGTTTGTGTGATTATATGTTCTATGCATCTAGTCAACACCTGGTTAATTTGTACATATGATAACATTTCTTATGTGATTCTATTTTCTATATCTTATACATCACTACCGAAAGGCACGTTATATAAATAAGTGATTGTAATTAGCTAAGGCTGCTATAAAAAATACTAAAGACTGAGTGGCTTAAACAACAGAAATTTATTTTCTCACAGTGCTGGAAGCTGGAAGTTCAAGATGAAGGTGCTGGCAGGGTTGATTTCTGGTGGGACTTCTCTTCCTACCTTGCAGGCAGTCTCCTCCTCACGTGTTCTTACAGGCCTTTCCTCTGTACAGGCATACTCCTGGGGTCTCTTCTTGTGAGGACACAAATCCTATTGGATTATGGCCTACTATAGACTACATGTTTGACTCTCCCTAACAATCATATGGTGAGACTTAATTCCCAATATGAGGGTATTTGGAGGTGGTGATTAGGTCATGAGTGTCTGCGTGAATGAGGTTCGCTTACATATAAAAGAGAAGCAGAAAATTCCTTTGGCCTACAGACATCTGAGGACCCAATGAGACACAGTCATTTATGAACCAGGAAGAGAGTCCTCACCAGACACTGAGTCTGGTTTTGGGATTGGATAAAGTCAAACAGCTTGCAGTCTGTATTATGGGCTAAATTTCCTGTCTATTACATAATATATGGGTTAGTTTTGTTGTTATTTCAAGATGTATTCTGAGACTGAAAAATCAAGACATGTTAGTTTCCTATGCTGCCATAATAGAGTACCACAAACTGGGAGTATTAAATATCAGAAATTAATTGTCTCACAGTTCTGGAACTTGGAAATCTAAGAAAAGTGTTTTCAGGATTTTTTTTTTTCCGGAGGACCAGGTGGAAGAATCTTTCCCCTGCCTCACTTCCATACTCGGATGGTTTTCTAGAATAGTTGTTCTTCATTGGCTGCTGCTTCTATAATCCTGATCTCCACTTTCATATTGACATGGCGTTAACTCTGTATACATGTCTGCATCCAAATGATCCTTTTCTATAGACGCTAATTATATTGGATTAGGGGTCCAGTATGACCTCATCTTAATTAATTACATATACAATGACCCTATTTCCAAATAAGGTGGCATTTCTTAGGTACAAGGGTTTAAGACTTCGAAATAGGAATTTTCATAGAACACAATTCAACCTATAACATAGTGATCGTATGAACTAAGATTCTTGACCAAAAGAATGGCACTCCTATTTGCCACATTCAGCTCTGACCTTAAATCAAGCTCATTTTTCTTCACTCTATGTAAATTAATGAATAGATAAAATTTAAAAAGTCTAAGTTTCCTTCTTCATGTAAGTAAGAGAACTTCTGAATTTCTAGAACACACAGCATGCCAAGAGTGATTAAAATGCTACTGAAAATTTCTCCAAACCTAAAGCAGTTGTGGAGGGGTATCAAGGAACAGATGTTTGCATTGTGAGGGGTGTGTCAAGGATGAGGATAGATATTCCTGCTGGGTATTGGGAGATGATCCCTGAAATGGAAGCCAAGTAGAAAAGGCTTCTCACTCCAGAGAGAATTGGGGGTGAGCTAGAAACAGAAATTCTTCACCTATGGGGACACTGGAATAGGAGCATGGGTTTCTAGGTCTCAAGGGCTTCCAGGGTTTTGCAGCAGGTCCCGTGGAGGAGCTGAGACAACTCATGCTAGAACTCGCCAAGAAAAGGAACGACTGACCCGGAGTGCTCCAAATGCATTGGTGAGGCCAGGAGCGTTCCAGAGATTTTAAACTCCCTGGTTAGAGGAAAGGGGCTGACCTCACGGGAAGCCTTTTACTGACTAACCCTCCTAGAGACAGCTCCTCACTCAGTACTTTTCTGACTAAAACAACCAAAACTATATTTACAGAGGCTGTCACAACTTCCACCTTCATGGGAAAGACTGATTCCTCTCAATTCCAGGCAGGTATGGTCCAGGCCCAGGCCCAGGCCCAAGCCCATATATTTATCTCTCAAGTCTAGCCTACCTAGGGCTTCAATGTTTTCAAATTGGCCTGTTAATAGGTAGTAGATATTAATCGTACACCCTTGCCAGTTACCAATGTAAAGACCCAGTAAAGATTTTTTTGTAGACGCACTCAAATTAGGAATTGCTGATTCCAGGACATGGTAGCTAAATAAGGAGAAACCAGGGTTCATCCTGGGTCTACGAGGGAATTCATGGAATAGGTAATGGCTCACATGTGCCTGGATTCAACAGTGGGCTCCGCAGCACAGGCCCAGGTCCCTGCTCCTGGCTCCGGTAGATCTTAGCTGCTCCATGTCGGTGTGCTTCAGAATCACAAATAAGGAACTTAAAACACCAGTTTCAGGTCTTTTGGTTTAGAATGTTCAGTGTCAGACCAGATGTGAAAAATTAATTTTGATATTGCTACATGTGAAAGATTTACTTTGTGATTTAGTTATTGGACAGTTTGATTAGCTTAATGGGCATTATCTTTCAATACTCTATACTTTAATTATGCTTATCACTGCACACCAAATGCATAAATAAAACATTGTTTTTTAAATCAATAGAAATTAAAACTTTATCTATGATCTTGCTCAAACCTAGACCCTTTTCTTTAGTTTATTATTTGTTATATAGCTTTTAAAGATCCTTTTGAAAGTATTCATATACTTATTTATGTTTGAAACATTATTTTGTTTTATTGAGGTGAATCTTTTTATATGTATAAATAATATATGTATTTCTGGAAATTGTTGGACTTACTTTTATTCTCAGTCTCAGATTGGATTTTAATGAGTATAAAAAACACAGTATTATAAAAAACAATGCTTGGTGTGCTCCCATGTTTTTCATTTGGTGTTTTTATTGAACTTTTTATACGTGAAAGTGAGCCCCAAAGTCACTTAATATTAGTGCTGGTTTGTACTAATTTTCTGGCAGGCAGTTGAATAAATGTAAACATTAATGTCCAGATGCTATAGTTCTCAAAATCCTGGTTGCTTTGGGAATGTTGGCACTTTATTAGGTGGCTGACAAGATAAAATGTTACCCACTTTATATTATTATGGAGGCATATTATTGATTTTATTACTTGGGTATTAATAGTAGAATTGGCAATTTTATGTTAAATATGGTAGAGACTCATGTTCAATTATAGGAATTTTCTTCCAGAAGCAACACTTTTCAAGTAAATTATGATGTTGTAGAGAGAAATTATGTAAATTAAGAATTATGTAAAAATTATGTAAAAACTATATACCATCTTTGAAATAGCATAGTGAGACCCTGGAAGATGATTTTATTCACAATGTTGTTTTAAATAAAACTGCTCTCTGTTTCTCTAATTCTAGCACATTTTTCCTATATCAGTATGTAGTTATTTTATTTTTTCTGTGTGGATGACATTTTCCTAACAGTCTGTACACTTCTTGAGAGAAGAATCTTTATTATTTCTCTAATAAACCCAAGAGTGAATTCCAAGCACCGTACTTGGTCTACAATGGCTACAGAAAATGTAGTGATTTTTTCTATAAGTGCCTTTTATTTGTAAAGTACTTAACACTCAGTCCTCAGTGGGTCTCTTTGAATGCTACTTGTTGTGCCATTTAGAACTCTCTCACATCAGAGAGTATTAACAGTTCATCCACAGAGTTTTTAGACTTAGCACTTTCCTGTGTGCAAAAGACTTTAAACTGCATTATTGTTTAATATTTTATATATTTGTGTAACGTATACCCTATTTTGTTTTGTTAGCAATAGTGTACCTTCACCTCACCCTAATCGGTGCCAGCCCTCTCTTTCCAACTACACTGCTGCATCTATCCTGTCTTCCATAGACATTATTGTAAATCATTTTTCATGTAAGGAACCTGAAATTACTGGTGTTCAATGGATTTGCTGAAGTTAGCCTACAGACAATGTTTTAGCTTTATCTTGTTTCCCATAGATGTCAAGGATACTTTTACTCCATCCCTACACTGTGATATATAAGTCATCCTTTCTAAGATTAATAACCTTTGCCAAGATTGGAGTTGATTTATGCTCTGGATAGGTTGGCAACAGAGGTTTCCCTACCCCAGCCCTCATCAGCTACATTGATTGGGCATCAGAGCTTCCCCCAGCCTGCTGCTTAAGCAGATGCTAATGGGCAAATGAGCAACAGCAGGGGAGCTGGCTGGGGTGATCTTCATTCATTAGCAACTGTTCAAGCAGCAGGCTGGGCTAATCTGCAGATGCTGAGAAAGATACTAGGATAAAAATTGACCTCAAAGGTACTTGTGAACAAAACTTGAATTTTCTTCCAGAAGGTTATGTTGCTGTGTTTTCTAAAACTCACATCCTGTCATATATGATATTAAATAGGTACCCATTCTTTTTAAGCCCCTGTTTTCTCATATCAATGCCAATGCATGTATGGAAGTCAGTCAAGGTCAGATTCCAAGTCAGTGTCTTGCGAAATTGCCTAATCATAACAATTGCATCAGGTCTTACAAACCTCAGATTCTAATTCAGTGGGTCAGGAGGAAGAATTGGAGAATCTATATTTTTAAGAAGTGTCATGAGATATTTTTATGATACAGTAAGATAGAACATATTTTTATAAACAATATACTTCAAAATGCTGTCCAGTACCTTCTTTGTCACAATCACCCACAGGACTGCTAAAGATGCAGCAAACTCACATCTCCCCAGGGCTACTGAATGAGAGTCTCTGGGGAAGAAGTGAGGAATCTATGTTTAAGCAAGTGTTTTTAGATTGACAAATGTGGGTGAATAAAAATCAAAAGTCTGGACAAATGGAAGATTCTATATAATATTAAAGAACTGAGAATTCTTCTTTGAAATGAGTTTTTCATCTTAAAGGTCAAATTAGACTCATAGCACCAACTGTTAAATTATTAGCTTGCCTTCTAAGCATTGTGTTAATCTTTCCCCTATTTACCTAATGTCTTTTTTTTACTTTTTTAATTGATGTTCGAATACAGTTGTCTCCATTTTCCCACCACCACTTTCTTCTGCCCTACCCACACCCACCTCCCACCATCAATCTCACCCCCGCTTGGCTCAGTCCATGGGTCCTTCATTCATGTTCATTTACACCCCTTTCCCTTCTTTGCCACGTTATTGCCCTCTCCCCTCCACCCTGGTTACTGTCAGTTTGTTGTTAATTTCAATGTCTCGGGCTATATTTTGCTTGCCAGTTTGTTTTGTTAATTAGGTTCCACTTATAAATGAGATCATATGGTATTTGTGATGTTTTTTTTTTTTTTTTTTTTTTATGAAACACTGCAATGAATGCAGCATGGAAAATTCTCTGGAAACATTCTCTGTAATCACCCTTGTAGTCAATATATGCAGATCTAGGAGATGGTTCCTGTTGGATTATTTGGATTATAATATACATTTTATCCTTGATGTTTGAGATGATGCTATTTAAAATTGTGATCAGTTTTAATTCCTTTAGTGCTAGATCACTGTAATAGTTTCCCATGGCTGGAGTAGTAAGTTACCCCGAACTTGGTGACTTAAACAACATAAATTTATTCTCTCACAGTCTGGAGGCCAGAAATCTGAAACCAAGCTGTCAGCTGGTTTGCTTTCTTTGGGAAAGATTTGAGGGAGAATCTGTTCACTGTCTCACTCCTCTCTTCTGGAGCTCTGACAGTATTGGATATTCCTTGGCTTGCAGATGGATCATTCTAATCTCTAGCTTTGTCTTCACATGGCTTATTTCCTCCTGCCTCTGTGTCTCCAATGTCTCTCTCCCTCTTTTCTTATTTAAGGACATTCTTCATGGATTTAGGGCCCACCCTAAATCCAGGATGACATCATTTCAATATGCAGTGACTTCACATTCATAGATACCTGGGGTTAGGATTTGGACATTTTTTAGAACACTTTTTAATCCACTAAAATCACTACATTCTAAAGATCTATGTCTAAGGAATGACATGTATATGCTATTTATCATAGATATGATAACTATGTTCATTATTCCTCTTATGCATGTTTTTCAAGCCTTTCTGTTAAAGCAAAGTTGAAATAAAATGTCTGTTATTTTTTGAAAGAATTTAAATGTTCATCTAACTTTAAAGACACTAACCACCTTTACATTTGTATGTGATAAATGCATGAATTGCAAATGAAGTTGGAATTTCAGAACTGAAATAAATTTAGCATGTGTATTTCCTGTTAGATGCATGCAATTATCAAATTTGGTCAGCCACTGTACTGAGTTTTGGTGCCGTTCAGATTTATCTATATCTTGTCAGCTTTTTAGAAGTGAATAGTTTTCAAATTTAACATTATGTGATTTTTAGAGGGAAAAGTTTTGAGCACTATATCTGTTTGTTCAAATCCATGTCAGCCTTTGCTATTCAGAATACACTTAAAACCAAAAAATAATAATGATAATTCTTATCTCAGGAATGGCAATGACTATAATTGGAGTATATAACCAAATTTTTTTGGTTTTTGTTTTTAAATTATTTTAGTTAACATAATTCTACAACAAGCAGAAAATATCAAGGCAGCCATTATTAATATGTACCTGTATTCTCATTTTCTCTTTCTCAGTATTAGGACTCTGTGGCACCACTTTTTGCATTCTCTGTTGGTTCAGTTGCTGAAGGGAGAAAATTGGTCCATAGCATACCCTTTGCCAAGCACTGGGAGTATAGCTTTCCCATTTTGAATTTACAAAGTGTATTCCTTCTGGCCCTGTGGGGCCTGGGCTGCTTTACCTCGCTGCCATAATGAGAATATATTGACACATTTTCATTATTAAATCAAAGGAAAAGGACAGTACATGAAGTCACTTGCAAATGAAATATCAAAATTGGCTGGAGTATACACTTTCATTCTAATCAAATACCATTCTCTTTTCCCAGAATCAATAGAGGAAACCAAAGAAAGGAGACATGTGGTCTGAAATTAATACAGGTGGTGAAATGAGACTTAAAGCCGGTCCATTTATTCACAGTTGACTTGAATAACGGAAACAAGGATTTTATAATTAGAATGTCTTGGCAAAAGCAACTTAAATGTATAGGAGGGGCACAAAAAAGTAGCATGTTGACTTAGTAGTTTTAGTATCAAGTTCTACTACACTCTTGATTTGGTAGTTCAAGGTGAAATAGATAAAACAGATTGTTTCAAATGATCATTTTCTTGTAAAATATAGCAAAATCTCTTTCAACTATTCATACACGTTAAAAATCTAAGTAATTATCTTTTAAAATATTGGTTTATCTTTAGTGATCCTAATTTGGAAGAGATTGGATGTGTTCAGAGTGGTGTGGCCATAGACTAGTGATCCTAATTCAAAGTCAACTTGTAACAGGGTGCAGGCAAGAGGGGGGCCCCAAGTAGAGATTTGGAATGGGGTCCAGAACTCAAGGTGTCCAGGAAATATTAGGATGTCCTCACCCCTTCACCCCACAGATGTGAGTTGGGGGAAGGGACACATGGAGCAGGAACATGCAGAGCTGTTTTGTACAGCTACAGCTTTGCAGCTAACCTCTGGCATGGTCATTTAACATATCTATAAACTTTAACTGGTTTCATAGATATGTTAAATAGCTGTGGCCATGCTTAGAACAAGGGGGATGGAAGTGACTCCCACCCAAGAGGCAACTCCCTGTGATTACAGGGCCTGTGTGAGAGCTTAGATGTGATTGGTTCCAAGTCAGGGGGCCATGCCTGCCCAGACTCACTATGGCAGCCCAGTAAAGCTGGAAGGATATGAGAGTGCTGGCAAGTGTAGCCAATTGTTAGAGGAGTCAGAAATGGGACTACAGAGGAGGATGGGCACGACGATTTAAAGGGAGATACGGCAGCCATTGGAGGGAGAACCATGTGGCTTTGGCAGAGTGAAGACCCTCACAAAGCTTTGCCGGAGAGAACCGTGCAACTGTGGCAATAGAAAGGAGAAACACTCGGCTTTGGCCAGAATGGGGACTCCTGCAGCCCTGTGAGGGAGAATCACCATGTGGCTTTAGCAGAGAACCACCACTTGGCTTTGGCAGAGTGGAGTCCCCCTCAGCTTTGCAGAGGAGAACCACGTGGCATGATCCTGGCTGATGACACAGCTGATGGTGTTGGGAGCCTCAATTTACTTATTTTTCTGAGATACGATACCCCCGTTTAGGGCAGAGGGAGAAGGAAGCACTGTGTGGGTCTATAGGTATCCTAAAGGACTTTGAAATTTTAATGAAGACTTCATTAAATTTAAGTATGTATAGCTTTAAATAAACATTTCCTTTCCTCTTCACAGATCTCTGGCATTGAGAAACATCTTTCCTCTGGTGACAGATAATCGAACCTAGTGGGGGGTCCTTTCCGTAATTGCATATTGTGCCCCCCTTGGCCCCTGTGTGTTCTGTAACAAGCTGAATTCTTGTTCATTACTACAGTCATTGGTCCATGATTGGGGTTACCAACTATAACAAATCAACAAAATGTTTTATTAGAGAAAGGTGAGACTTAGTTTTTCATGCTGCTCAGGGTTGATAAAAACATATCACTTCTCTCAAATTTATATGCCAAATCTTTAATGCCTTAGGGCATGTTCTCTGAAAAATTGCTTACACTGCAGCAAATTGAGAAGTCTGTAACTTGCTTAAGGCATCTTTTCTTCACCAATTGCAAAATCTAGATCATCTTACATGTGAATGCTTGCATTTATATGAAAATAATTTGTGGCATATGTAGGGGAATGTACTTACCCTTGTACTTTCTTAGCCACACATTTTTAAGAACACACTATACATTTTAAGGGTACAAATATATATAGTACCTCTTAAAATCTGAGCATAACTATTATGTATTTATGAGTGTAAATACTCAAGTAGGTTAGAATAGATACGCTTATGGTTGCAATAGCCCTGTTGCTCAGTTCCCATGGGTACTATAAGTTTCCTCCTAGGGTCTTTTTTCTCTTAAACCTGACCTTCCCCACTGAAAGTCAATGGACAGATAATTATATTCAGTAGTTATAGGCACGCTGCCATATCTATGGCCTTGCCAAGATATTGCTATAGTCACCAGATTTGCACAAAATTATAAATAATATCAAAAGTTGGCAATGATAGCTATTTCTGTGTTAGCAGGTTTCATTTCATTCTTATAAGAGTCCTCACATAAAGTTCACAACAAGTTCCTATACTTTCAGAAAGGAATATTAAAGTAAGCAGCAGTGTCATCTTCTAAAGTCTATATTCCTAACAAATTAGTTCTTTTTCAGTGGGAACCCAAGAAAGAGGTCAGAAGAAACACCTACAACTTGGCCTGTGTGTTTCTAGGCATCTTAGCAAAGTATGAATTGCCACTAAAGTAGTTAACATGGGCATTTGAGACTAAATCAAGACTGTGATTTCTCTTGGTTTCTGTCCAGCATTAAAAAGATAACAGTATAACTGATATATGGATTATATGTAGTAAATGTAAACTACTGGCTCCCTAAGTCTACATTTCTAAATAAAATGTTGAATAGATATTTTAAAAAACAGTTCATAGTCTACACGTATTTTTGGAGAAAAAAATATAAATCTAAATTAATGAACAATGAGGGCACTAGAAGATCCAATAAAATTTTAGCCGAATTGTCTCCTCTGGAAAACTCCTCATCGAAAATTATTTTAGGTTATTATGGCTCAAAAATAATATGGCAAAGACATTTGTACTTGGAATATTCTATTATAGAACAGTTACCCTTTGGCTAAATTCTAAAAGCAAGGAATGATCATAGCCACTCAGCTACCCTGTAATAACTTACTCATAATATAATCTTCATTGAAGTAATGCTAAGGAGGCTATTTTCAATGTGAAATTAAGAGGTTTCAACATATGGATTCATTTTATTCTTAATTGTAATCACATGGCTCTAGTCTCAGGCAACATAAAAAAAATGTTCACCCAAGTGTTTGCCAATATTCTCAAATGAACTGGGTCATTACTTTATTGTTTTTTCCTCATTTGGAGTAGACATTATGAATATTTAATAATTATAGATCTGATAGTTCTCCACAATACCTAAGAATTAAATTGTCCTGTGCTTCATTTAGGGCCATCTGAAATTTGCAATAGTTCTTTAGAAACACTTCACCAGGATTCATTTAATTAATGTGGCAGACCCATGAACAATCTGTTTCAGGAGACCAGAAACCATAGAGTCAGTGTAAACTTCATAAATGCTTTTTGGATCAAAGATAATTTGTCTGCCATTGAATGCTTCAGCTTCTGAAAGTTTTGTTTATTTTATTCAAATGTCAGCCTCTCATGAGTGGCTGGCCTAGCATGCTGTGAGATCACTTAACCCAAATATAAACCCTGAGTCATTTGGTTTTCTTGAGCTGACTGAAAATTTAGGTAAGATCTAGTCACTTTGGGGAATGCTAGGGTGATTTTAGATTTGGGTGCTTTCCTTTGTTTTGAATAAACAAAATTTATGGAATTTTACCTCTCTAAGATCTGAAACTATGGGATAATTTAGTTGGATTTGAACTTCTAAACAATTTCCACAGATGAAAAAACAAAACCAAAACCTTCTAATATGCATAAATTTTCTTAATGAGATTCACTTCCTCTAGTAGTTCTTCGGACTCACCATGATCATTACTTCATATTTCAAAACAAATTTGATAAAGAAGAACAATGTTGAAAGAAAATTACTACTTTGTTCTGAAACACTATAATGCTACAGTGATCCTGACAATTTGTTATTGGTATGAAGACAGACTAACAGATCAAACAATGAATTGTACTTTAGCCAAATTAAAGACTTCTACTATATAAAGCACACCGGCAAGATAATGAAAAGTCAAGCCATAGATTAGGAGAAAATACTTACAAATCACACACCTTTAAAGGGTCTTAATATCCCAAATGTATAGACAGTCTCCAAACTCAATAATAAGAAAAAATTATGTAAATAACCAAGCAAGATTTGAACAAACACCTTACCAAAGAAGATGCGGGGTTGGATGGAAGTCAGCACATGAAAAGATTTTCAACATCATTCGTCATTAGGGAAATGCACATTAATTCCACAATAAGTTACCACTACAGATCTATTGGACTTTGAGTAGGTGGTGGACATGTCTATTTTTTTAATATACAGTGATGATTTCAAAGATCTATTCATGTTACAAACTTATCAACTTGCACCCTTTAAATATAACCAATTTATTGTAGGTCAATTATAAATTGACATTTATAAATTATAAATTAAAATCATTAGAAAATCATAAGATTTTCTATGGATGAAGATAGGCCACAGAGCTTATTATAAGAGAATCAAATAAAACTGGCATTAAAACAAGCTCCAGTTAAATGTGATCATGTATCTAAGTACCTTATATAACACCTAGCACATATTGGATTCTCAATAAATATTAATTGCCTCCCCCATAGTATTTGCCATCTCTAATGGTCATATTGTGCCCCAAGTAAAAAACACTGGAAAAAGACTAAGTTGAGAACTGTATAAATTATAATTTTTATTTTCTCCAGAAATGTCACAAACCACAAAGTGGATGGCACTAGGCATCTACATGACAGGCACCACTTAGCAGGTAAGTTTGAAAAATCATCACTTTCATTTAAAATCATACCCTAAAGGAAAAAAAAAGAAGTGTCAGAAAAAGCACCTAAATAAGAAGCACCTACAGACCCAGATGAAAAGACAAGGTCTAAAACAGGCAACAGACCCTGTCATGAACAGGAGGAATTAGGTTATGACTAGAGACAGTAATAGTCCTCCCCTACACCCTAAGACTCGGGAAAGTTTAAGCACTCTGAAACTGCCTATGTGATCACAAGCACTGGAATGACAAATGGCTGAGTCAGTGATTTTGGCAAAGTTAGTGACAGAACTAGATCAACTGAAAATTCAGTCTGACCTATTATGTAAAGGTGGATCATTAAAATATCGGAGAAAATGACCAAACTTCTTAGCATTAATATTGTGATTTAATTAAATAGATCTGTAAATACAAAAGCACCATTTATCTAGTAGCTCTAGAACTAATCAATTGTCTTTGTTACTAAGAAAATTAAATTTAATAGATTATGAGAGAGTATTCATTATACAAAGCTTTACAATGCATAAGAAAAAAATGAGATAACTATTCAGATGGTATGATGACAAAAAGTCACATAAGAATAAAGTTAAGTTCCTATATCTTTTTATATAAAAGATACATTTTGTCATCAGTTTATATAAGGAAGTTTATCTTTTAAAAAAGCATATTAGATTATGTATATAACATAATTCTCCAAAAACAATCTAGGTGATCACCATTTACTGGAATCTTATAGTATGCAGTACTTTGTAATACTAATAATTTTGAAAAGAACATAATCACCTCAGAATTATCTTTTGTTAATTTATATTTCTATACAATTTGTTGCATTCATATAACATTTTTTAAATTATAAATACCTTACTTCTACATTATCTTATTTAATGAATTTTGTTTATTGGAAAAGGTAAAAAGTCCAAATATGCAAAGTAACTTTTAAAACTCAACAATAAGAAAATTAACAACCAGATTAAAAAGTGGACTAAATACATTATTAGAAATTCACTAAAGAGGGTGTACAGATAAAAATAGGCATATAAAAAGACGCTCTGCATCATATGACACCAGGAAAATGCACATTAAACAACGAGATACCACACCACACCTAGCAGAATGGCCGAAACCCAGAATAAGGACAGCACCAAATGTTGGCAAGGATGTAAAGCAACAGGAGCTCTCATTTATTGCTCGTGGGAATGAAAAATAATACATTTACTTTAAAAGAGAGTTAAGTGGTTTCTTACAAAACTAATATGACACTCTGAAAGATGCCAAACTATGGAGACAGTGAAGAGATACGTGGTTGCCAGGGCTTAGTGGAAAGTAAAGGATGGACAGGCAGAGCACCGAGGTGTTTTTTAGGGCAGAGGAGCAATGCTATATGATACTGTAATGATATCATATGTTATACTTCTTCTAACATACTTCTAACATATTGATATATATGTTATACTTCTTCAACCTGATAGGATGTATCCATGCAACACCAGGAGTAAACCCTCATGTAAATTATGGACTTTGGATGATAATAATGTGTCAATGTATATCCATCAATCATAACAAATGTACAATTGGTGGGGGTTACTGCTAATAGAGGAGTCTCTGTATGTGCAGGAAAAGGGATACATGGTAAATATCTGTACCTTCCCTTAATTTTGCTGTGAACCTAAAAGTGCTCTAAAAAATAAAGTCTGAGTGATTCTGAAATATTTTATTTGAGTCATATATGCATACACATGTTTATACATATAATATTATTCATCCATAAAAAGAATGAAGTCTTACCATTTGTGACAATATGGAAGGGCCTAGATGGTATAATGTTAAATGAAGTAAGTCAAACAGAGAAAGACAAATACCATATGACACCATGTGATTTCATTTATATGTGGAATCTAAAGAACAAAATAAATGAATAAATAAAACAGAAATAGACTCATAGATGCGGAGAACAAATTGATGGCTGCCAGGAGAAGGGAGATTGGGGGACTGGATGAAAAAGGTAGAAGGAGTAAGAAGTACAGATTGGTAGTTACAAAATAGTTATAGGAATTTGCAGTTCAGCACAGGGAATATAGTCAATAATATTGTAATAACTATGAATGGTGCCACGTGGGCACTTGAATCACTTTGTAAATTATAAAATTATTTAACCACTATACAGTACACCTGAAACTCCATATAAATAATATTGAATGTCAACTGTAATTGAAAAATAAAATTTAAAAATAATAAAAACAGTATATTTTACTTAAAAAATTAGACTTCAGAGATAATCATATAAGCAGAACTCAGTAAATCAATTTAACAAGTAATAAAATCAACAAAAGGGGTAAGAAAAATACAAATTATATTGATATATAATATACTTAACAGAACAAATATGTATATAAAGATAATAAATGAATTTATAGCCTAATTACATGATAGGTGAGGAGAGAAAACACAGATAATGTGGAGGAGTAAAGATTATTTCAGTAGCCAATAGGAATATTGACTCTCTCTGAGCAAGGAAACTATATATCAGTGGTTTGCTACTGATCTAATTGAGAAAAGGGCCTGGTGTCACTCTTTCCATGTGGGTTAGCAGAAATATGTCTACCTAAGGGGAAAGGAGGATTCTTAAGTATAACATCCACTTTTAACTGATGCTTCAGAGGAAACTTGTTTTCCCAGCACTAGCAAAATTGATCTTATTTTCAGAAATTCTGGGAAATATATGATCCCTCTTGTAGGAAGCTGGTACTATACCCACAGCAGAAGGAGGCACCCATGTAAGAGTCTGTCCAGTGTTATGAATGATTTGCCTGATGGATTTCCTCCCTTGATGCTACTCAGCACCTGCATGCTTAGAACATTCCCTGGATATGGTACATAATCTATGGCCGGTTTTTTTTTTCATTAATTAAACCTAACAGAATAAAACAAGATTGATCCTGTGACTTTACTTCATTAATAATGCACTTTAAAACAGGTAAATTAAGTAACTCAAATAAAGTAATTCAGAGCATACAGGAGAAAAGACATCATCGCATCAGTGGTTAAGAAACCAAGTCCCTGTCCATAACTCTGTGACGGAATGTGTGGGTCCTGTGACAAAATGGAGCACTCATAGTTCACCTGCATGTAGAACACAAAAGACCTGATTCAGCGACTTCCACGTGCAATCACTCGCTTCGACAGTAATATTTGTCAGAATTGCATGTCAGTGGCGAAGAAAACCTTCCTCTATGAAAGATGATACATTTTAGCAAACTATCCTTTCTAACTGAACCTTTAGAAAAATAATTTGATGAAAAATATTGAACTTTTCTGACACAGTTTGTTTTCCTTTCATAGTGAACTATATTGTAAAAAAAAAGGGTATATATGTGTGTGTTTAATTTAATTGAAAATGTACTTAATGCATTTAATGGCTTATACCAAAATATCTTGAATTAAGAATTTGTCAAAAAGTGCTAACTTAGGGCGGCACTGGAGAACTATAACACATATATAAGTATTTACATAATTTAAATATTCAGTAAATACTTTTGGTTTGGAGTAATCAATTGTTCAAATCTAATTTAGCATTTATTATCTCTAAAATATAATTTTAATGCACTTGTTTTTTATTTATTGTCTTCCTTCCTTCACTAGACTGCATGATCCAGGAAAGCAGAAATTGTTTCTTTAACAGTTAGAGTATTCCAAGTATTTAGGGTGTGTCTAGCAATACTGAATGAACAAAAATAAATATTACATGTATTTGCCTAAATACATGAAGAATGGATATAAATCCTTATCCCTTTAATGCAAATATATTATTTTGGTTTTTAATTGTTTCCTACTGTATTTTTTTCTATTTGAGATGATTATATAAATCAAAGAAAATTAAATTACTATACACCTTAGAGGGAAGTGATTAAGTTATAAATTGCTAAACATTCCCCAACACTGTAATTTAATGCAGTTACTGCCCTGTAGGTAGCTTTTAATGGTTTCCATTCTCTGTAATTATCGCAGATCATCAATTTGTGTTTAAATATTTCTTTCTAACCACTTAAACTTAGTTTCCGTGTCCTATTCAATGTGTGTATGTTTAGAAGCAATTGTGTGTGGAGTACCAACCCTATTTAGAAACATTTTCAAATTTAACATAAAAATTATATATATATTGAACTAATTTAAGCTAAAAGTCCTGTTCTTAATTAGTTCTTTCATTATGATGTTTACATTGTATATTCATTTGTTTAAATAAATTAAAGTGATTTACTAAAATAGGAAGCTTGAACTGTGTTCCTTGAAAAAGTACAGGAAATTGGGCATTTATACAAAGTATAAGCAGCGTTTGTTCAATCTTATTGAATATATAATTAAAATTGTTTCAATGTGCATGCCCTGCATGTGAAGATTATTATGTAGCTAGTTTGTTTAAATAAGAAAATAATCTTGTATAATGGAAAGAATATGAGATAGTTTCTATGTTTAGTTTACTTTAGCTATCTAAATGCTTTAAAACACATGTATTTAGCAATTGCTAGAATATTATTTTACTAAGTGAAGCTAACTGAAGCAAAAAAGGAATAAAAGGAAGACACTGCTGAAAATATTTTTTCAATTGCTAATATGATTTAGAAACTCTACTTGTAAATTACTAAATTGTATGACTGTGAAATTAATGATACAGTAGAAAAGGTGAACTGTTCTAGAAATTTATAATGATTAGTCATTTTTTTAATGCTATACATCAAAAATCAGTGTTGCTCTCTAGAAGACACTCTGTGCCCCCAGGTAGGAAAAAAACTGATTCAACTTTTTAAAATTAGTCATAAAAGAAGGGAGCAGTGAAGGGCCAGAGAGGGTCAAAGATTACATAAAATAATAGTAGAAAACTTTCCTAAATTTAACAAAGTCAAGGAAGTCAATAAACCCCGACACAATACGCCAAAGAAAGTATATTAAGTTGCTTCACAATCAAATAGTTAAAGTGAGTGATTAAAGAGAAAAATCTTAAAAAATAGCCAGGAAACAAAAGATACATTACATACTAGAAAAAAAGAAGATATCCATAGACGTCTCTTCAAAGACAGTGCAAGGACTGACATTGAGGAATCTGTCAAACTACAATATTATCACTATTTAAACTATTATTTGAAGTTTAAAAAAATATTTTTACACATACAAAAACCAAAGAAATTTATCAGCAATAAATCTGTACCAGAAGAAATGATAAAGGAAGTCCTCCAGGCAGAAGGAAAATAATACCTGGTAAACATTTGGATCTGCACAAAGAAATAAAAAGCAGAGGAAATAATCATTATGTGCATAGCATAAAGAAATATTTGTATTTAAATGTCTTTAGAAAGTACTGAACTTAAAGAAGAAAATAATAAAAATGTATGATTTTCATAACATTTAGCATTAAAATGTATGGTAACAATTGGACGATTATAGTAAGGAGGAATTGGAATCATACAAAGTTTATGGTTCTTATACTATATAGTTGACCTTTGAGCGTTGCAGGGGTTAGGATCACCAAACACCATGCAGTTAAACATCCATGTATATCTTTGCCTTCCCCCAAACTTAGCTACAGTCACCCCTTGCTAGCTGCAAAGTATTGGTTCCAGGACCACCATGAATATTAAAGTCTGCAGGTGAGTGGTGGGGTGAAAATGGAGACAATTGTACTTGATCAACAATAAAAAAGATACAAAACTAAAGAAGACTAATCATTAAAATAAAATAAAATAAAATCTGCAGATGCTCAAGGCCCATACATAAATTAGCATAAAACAATTCATGCAGTCAGCCCTCTTTTCCACAGATTCCCAACTACAGATTAAAAATACTGTTTCCTATCCAAAGTTGTCCAAATCCATGGATGCAAAACCCAGAGATACAGAGGGCCAGCTATATATTCATTTAAAAAAAAATCAACATGTAAGTAGATTTGTACAGTCCAGACTGTGCCGGTCAAGGGCCAGCTGTCTGCAGAGTGGTGCGCTGTCCCAGGAAAACAAGTTACACAGCTGTACTGTTCAACTGCAAAGTAAGCACAAAAAGATTTATAGCTAAAATTAACATAATAGATAAAATTTAAGTTATAAATAATTAAAAGAATAAGACATAGAGATACCATCAAACATTAAAAAACAATTTATTAGGTTTAAATTCTACAATAAGTAATTAAATGTATAAAGTCAAAACACTCCAAAAAATGACAGAAATTGTTTGGTTGTTAAAGAACAGGTCAATGTAAAGAATATAAAATGATATACCATGCCAATACTAATTAAAATAAAGGTCAGATGGCTACATTAATATCAGGTGAAAATTTCAGATGAGTGTACATTATCTGGAATAGAGAGGTTCATTCGATAATTACAAGGCGGACTTAAAAATCTTAAACATTTTGTACTTATTAAGTGACATTAAGTACATGAAGCAAAATCTGTTTGAACATCCTTAATGGTGAAAGACTGAATGCAATTTTCCTGATATTGTGTATAATTTAAGGATGTCTGCTCTCATCGCTTCTATTTCACATTGCTCAGGAGGTTACAACAAGTGGTATCAGGCAAGAAAAAAGATACTATTCACACTAGAAAGCAAGAAGTGAAACTGTGCAGGCTCACAGACAAATCTGTATAGAAAATTCTACAAAATCTGGTAAATGCTACTGAAAGCAACAAGCAAGTCTGAAGGATATAAGATCAATATATAAACCACTTGTATTTCTACATACAAATATTTTAACACATGCATAAAGCACAATTCATGAAAATAAAATATATAAACTGGAATTCTTCTAAATTTAAAATGTCTGCTTCTTGAGTGTTACTGTAAAGGAATTAAAATACAAGCCATTGACTGGAAGAAAATATTAACAAACTACACTTCTGACAGTAAATTTGTACCTAGAATATATTAACAAAACTCAAAATTCAATAATAAGAAAACAAACACCATTTTTTAAACAAGGAACTGTGCATTACTAGTTTGTGGGTGGAGGGGCTAGAATTCAAGCACTTGGAGGACTCTGGAGCTGTGCTGGGCAGCTCAAATGAGCTTTTCCTCCCACAGCTTCCATACCTTCTTTTTGAATTCTTCTAGCTCTTGGCAATTGTCTTTTCCTTCTTGGGTGACCACAGCTCCCTCTTGTGCTGTGTTGCATAGTCCTCAAACCCTGCATACTGGTTAGCAATCTAAAACACAGTCAAAGGGAAAATGAGGCATAGGGGGTGAAGCTGGAAGTGCAGCTTCACCCACACAATGCAGAAACCACCAGATGTTTACGTCTCAAAGTATCTCAAGGTGGCTTTCCTTCCAGGTCCTATAGAGAGAGTTAGAGCAATTATGTCCTTTGCAGCAAAGAAAAAAAGTTGATGAAAGATGGATTTAGATATTTATTTTCTGTTCTGTTTAGAAGACAAGAGTTTACAAACAAGACAGCTGAAGGAGAAGACACACACCCTTTCTCCTGCCCCGCCTCCACTGAAACATCAAGGATCACCTGTGCCTCTTCGTATTTGATGATGGTTCTGGACAGGCAAGGGGAGTTGATATGGTTGAGGATGAAGACAACAGCCATAATACTGAGGTTGCCATTACTTTTCCTCTAAAGTGACTAAAGGTAGGCCAAGCGAGTGACCAGGACCAACTGCTCCCTGCCATGGCCAATCTCATACTGCCAGAAATGCTTCTTGCTTTCTAGTGGCAGTGAACACCTCATTGCTTCTCTATTTTTTCTTAGCCATAGCTGGTATTACCAGCTGTCAGGGTTATTTTAGCTGCCAGGGTTTTGTACCCACCAGTTCAGACTTTGTGTTTGGTTGAATACATTTTCATTGAGTTTTGCTTTAGAACTTGTCCACATTTTCCTTTGGGACGTATCGAGGCAGTGGTACATTTTGCCGCACTGTAAGCTAACAGCCAGCAAATAGAAATTCACCATGATTAATAGTGCATTAAAATGGAGACAACTGTACTTGAACAACAATTTTAAAAGTTTAAAAAAAGAAATATATTATTGGAAATTTCTTCTGATTCATGAGATATTATAAGAAAAAAGAAGGAGGAGAGACAGAAATATGCAAGAAAGTTCTCTGAATAGTTTTTCATAGATGTTACCTAAAATATTCTTTATGCCTTTGGAAAAATAACTATATTTCTGAACCTATGTTTTGATTCTTAATTAACACTGACTTGGTTACTTTGAGCTAAATCTAAGTTTTCAATTATAGAGTGCTGTATGGTCCCAAACCCTATATGACTCTGAACTTAGATATTTTAAAAGATATCATGGAGAAGATGAATACCAAACCATGCAGTAAAGTGTATATACTTATCTAAAAGTTAGTCTGAGAAAAAAAGATGAAGTTGCAGTAATCCTTCATATAATAGTGTAGACAAGAAGAACCCAATAAAAGGGTTTTATTGCATGTAACAAAAATAGCATGATTTAGTGACTGAATTGTAAAACCTTGAGGCAAAGTCACCTATGACTTTCTATTTTTCTACTGAAAAAGTATTTCAGAGGTAAGAATATGACCCTTAGAATTTATATTCTGATCTTGTCACTTATGGGCTGCTTGACTCTGTTCAATCATTCTAGCCAGAAATTTCTGTTGTGCAAGATGCTAATAATGATACCACTCTCCAGGGTTAGGCCAATGCTCAAGTACAATGTCTGGCAGAGAGTAGGCCTTAATAAATGCCATTTGGCTTTCTTTCCTAACAATGTTCAGAATTGCAGCATTATACCAATTGTGAATTTTCAATCTGGTTCTCAAATATCAAATAATGAAAATGTATTTTGAAAGATTGTACATCAAGTATAACATTTCTCTGATGGACTTCAGCTAAGGAAAACAAATATGAAAGAAAAAATGTTTTTGACATTTATGGAATTTCGAACAGTAATGTTTAGACAGTTGACAAAATGGTAGATATTTAAAAAAACAAAAATTCTTTAATAATGTATCCAAATAGAAACTATTCTAAAATGCATGTATTAATGAGGTTTAAAAAGTCAATGGTAAATATTCATAACTGGTTATTTTTGATATTTAAAAAGCAGATTTGTAGTAGACTACACACATGAACAGGAGGAATCATCTCCTGTGGGAGGACAAAACTAAGAATTTTATAAAGTAAGATACACAAATGAACTCTTGTTAAATGACATAGTCCACATTTGGAAGCCCTAGCATAGTGCAATTCATCTTTCTCAATAACTGTTCACCCAGTAGCTATAGTTAATTCTTCTTCTTATTGTCTTCACACCAGGAAGAACTCTTTAAACCACTTTCCAAATGACTGGAGACATAGGTAAATTTTGTGTTAGATTGTCATATTTAAAATGGAACACCCTATAGCACCTGCAGAGAGTGTGTTATTTAAAGATATCATTGTCATTAAACTAACAGGACAAGTCATTCATGGACAAGTTATTGAGTCGGACCACCAAACATCATCCCACAGGTTACTGAATCACTCTTCATTATTTTTGGTTTTCATGTACTTCCTGTTCTTCAGTTTGGAGTATTTTTATTGCCTTTATTTTCAAATTTATAGATCCTTTGTTCTATATAAAATAAAATGTTTAAATTACTATTATTTAATTGCTTACTCTCACCCTTACATTTATCATTTCAGATTTTGTGTTTTCCATATCTTAAATTTCTATTTGGTTTGTTACTATTCTCTCCATTTGTGTACAGTGACCCCACTTATTTACTCATTTTGTTTTTTTAAATTTTCTTCTGGATGTTTGAATACTTTATTTTATTTTATTCTATTCTCTCACCAGTTGTCCTCCCCATATGTTTTTACAGCTACTTTGAGTTCCTTCCTCTTTAGTTTGGATGCCTCTATTATCTTTGCCTCTGTTTCTGTTAATTGCTTGTTATCTGGGTTATGAGTCATTTTCCTGCTTATCCCCATGTTTAGTAATTTTTTCTTGTATATACAGGACCCTGTGAATTCTATTTTTATGTGTGTGTTGATTTTGTTTTCTTCCACTTATGAGTGATTCTTTACCTCTTTTTCTGGCATTCAGCTTTCTGAGGAATCAGCTTGGACTCTTCTGAGGACTCTATCAAGGCTTGTTAGTAGGTTTGGTTATGGTAGATTTAGAGTAATCCCACTGCTAAAGTATAAGAGTATAGTGTTTTTCAGTGGGCAGGAAGGTCTTAATTAAATTCCTGGTAGATTCATCAAGGGCTGTTGCTCTTAGCTACTTTGACTGTTCAGAACTTCCATTTTAAACTTTGTGACTTCAGAATCCCTTGTCAGCTCCAGTCCTCTCTCCTTGTAGGAGCTGGCTTCCCCGACATGTTGTTGAAAGCATGCACACATATGTGGTAAAAGACTCAAAGGGATTCTTATGCAGATTTCTAGAGTGTCTTTTTTATTTATTTACTTTTTCCTTTTTATTGAATTTATTGGGGTGACACTAGTTAACAAAATTATATAGGTTTCAGGTGCACAATTCTACAACATATCAACTGTACACTGTATTGTGTGTTTACTACCCCAAGTCAAATCTTCTTCCATTACCATTAATAACCCTATACCCTCCCCCACCTCCCTCAATCCTTCTCTATCCCCCACAATTATGTCCACAAATTCTTTCTCTTTTTAAAATATTTTTGCTGGATCCCTCTACTCTTCCCATTTAGCCCCCCAATTCTCCCTGCCACAGCTGTCAGCCTGCTCTCTAATTCTGTCTTCTTTATTTTGTTCTCTCCTCTCTGTTACAGTAAAACACAAATTGTTGCCACCTCTTAGCCCCAAACTGTCATCTTAGTCTCCTCCACCTAGTAGGATTGCACCTGTCTGTAGAGTGCTCCAAGGGAAAATAAAATAAATAAAATAAAATAAAATAAAATAAAATAAAATAAAATAAAATAAAATAAAATAAAATAAAATAAAATAAAATAAAATAAAAATAAAATAAAAAAAATAAAACAAAACAAAACAAAAAGATTAACAGATGAATATGAACTTTTTCTCATGTGTTTCCCATACTTCTAAAAAGTACTGCCTTGGGCTAGCTGTTGTCTAATGTGTCAAAATAGGTGTTTTTAAAAATATTTTATACAATTTTATAATTGTATATAATGGACACATATCAGAACTCCTTCAAAACTCTTGACATACTGCTAATTTGATATTTTTGTAGAAGAGAAAAATGGGAAATAAAAAACAATGTGAAGTTCTCATTTTCAAAATGAAAACAATTGTCCCAAACAAGGTTTAAAATGAGGTTAAGTAGCTGAAGAAGAAAGTGCAGAGCTCTAGACTGAACTTTGTCCTTTGGAAAAAGTTAAAGATGGTTTAACCAAGTATATATTTTAATTAAATTACTTGGATGACTATACCATTGACCTAGGTAACAGGATCCACAGAAAGAGACAAATTTTAGAGACTGGTGTTTTAATCTAAAATTTTGAAGTGAGACAGAGTCAGCCATACAGGAGTAAACAATATAATTATGAATTTTTACCCTACAACATTAACACATGAATATTTTTATAACTGACCTACTTCAGGCCATGTATGTGTGTATCTCTCGAGCCATTCCATAAACCCTTGGAGAGCATTGACATAATTTATTCATTTAAATATTTTTAATACCTAGTCCATGACCTGGTATAGCAAATGCATTTTAAATGTTGTTTCAAGGGAGATGTTAATTTTGTATTTGATGTTAATATATAATAATGATTAACATACAGTGAATGATAAAAGTTTGATTGTCACTTTTCTATTTAAACCTTATCATGATCTTAGTAAGTAAGTCACAAGAGCATAGAATAGTTAAGTGACTTACCCAAGGTCATTGGCTAATGAACAGTGGAGATTCAATCTTTAATATGCTGATACAAAGCTCTTAACCAGTATGATATGCTACTCCTGAAGCAAGAAAATAGGATATATCCATTAAAAAACTCCCATTGTAAAAGTGCACTAACATATCATATCTTCTGTGTTGAATGCTGATAGATAGTAAAGGATATTTTAATGGGAGTAATTATAAAACATTAACATCTGCTATCCATTAGTTTGGCAACAAATCTAGCAAAAAGCAGAGGCTGATGTATGTTTAGAGGCATTACCTTATCAGTGAAATCTGCTTCCTAAGGTAGAAAATGTTTCTGTAGGCAACAGAACAATTTTGTAAACCCAACAACAATTTGAGGTGGGTTGGGAAGGGCAGGAAGTGGAGAGTAGAGGGACAACTTTAGAGTTTATGCTGCCCATTCATTTATTAAGAAAGTAGGATGATTTGGTGTTTGAAAGTTATCAAGTTGATAAAACGATGAGTATATATTTCTTCACAGTTATTTTATTTTTACTCTAAAAGTTTGTGCCCTTTAGTATTTCTGTTACAATAATATGTACTCAGAAAGGTTTTCTAATGACATCAATAAATGACCTTCCTGACTTTGGGTCCAGTGTGGAAACCCAGAAGACTATGTAGCTTCTAAAATTAAAGTGAAGAATTTCACAAATAAACTTTCATCATTTCTGTCATTTTTATGGAACCTAATCTAGTAAAGGAGAATATTGAAGCTAAATGACTGACAGGGAAAGTGTCTTTTTTAATTGGCACCGGGCAATTTATCAGACTCTGATGTCAGGAACACTCCATTAGGCTGTGAGAAAGTGATTGGTGGGATAACATTCAATTGGAAATCCCTGTGGATGATAGTTCATGCCACCATTACATCAACTTAATGAATGAGGCCCAATAGCGTCCTCCTCTTCCTAGAAGGAACACATCCATCATGGAACAAAAGGGTCCCCAGTGCCAATAAGATGTCATGTTTTTTTTTTTCTTTTTAGTCTGTGTGAAGACAAAAAGATTTCAGAGTCTAAATTGAGAAAAGTACTGACATCCTTATCCCACTGAAAATAATTGCCTGGACCATCTCAGCTCATTACTTTTACTGTATCTAGGAGTTTATCTACATGAACATAATCTACCTTAGGCAAACATAAAACTGTTTCATGTCTTTTCTTGGAAGATATGAACAATCTCCTGATAGTGAGTTTTGAAAAACTATATAAACTCTTAATTGGTGCCATTGCTATGATCCTTAGCACAGCATCTGAATTATGCAAAAAAAATCTGGAAAATATAATCAACCAAAATCAGCAAAGGTATCTTACCATTTTTACAAACTTTCAGATATTGTCCTCACACTTCTAAGAGAAAAAAAGGGGTGAAGGGAATAGGTGGAGTTCTCTTTCCATCTTTTTTATTATATATTCTTCTTTCTTTTACTTTTCCCTTTGTCCTTTTACTCCTTGTTTATTTTTCCCTCTCCTTTGCAGTACATAAGAAAACCTACAAGAGATTATGTGGCCTGAATGTGAATGGCCTGAATTAGAATTGACATATCACATCTTAATCGGCGGAGACTGCTCACCACAAAATGGGTGTGTTGAAGTATGCTTTATTTTAGGAAGAGAAAAAGTCCCTTATTTCTGACATAGTGTGATATATGCATTATATTTGTGTTTTGATCTGGCCCAAATAAATTCTTTCAAATATCACATTTCATATCACATATTTTGCATAAGCAGTTTTAACTCACTACCTCAACATCTAACTACACCGATGTGTACAGTTGATGTGACAGTGTTCACAATCAACTTATTTGGTGTCATACCCACCTATTAATACCAATGGACAGTGTTTTAATATTTATTTTACCATTTGTTTTCATCTTTAAATATTTTGTTGGTATTACTATCACCTTGGTTCAAATTTCATAAAAATCATATTAGTCTGATAGTGATCTAAGTATAAGAGATGTTCACTCCAAAACCAAAATTTATATATTCTATATTATATTCAGGCTTACTTTAATAGCAACTATTCAGTACTAGAAAGAAAAAAAAGATTTCAAAGTATGTTTTTAATCTTTGTGGCAGGAATGGTTCTACCTAGGATAACTCAAGGTTATTTTTTATGTACTTCATTTTACTTATTCTTTTTACTTTTACTGCTGATAAGCTATTCTGTCTAGAATCAGAGTTTAATGAAAAATAAACACCACCAGTGGAGTCTTGCCAGAAAAGTTGTTACAGTTTCTTAGAATTGATGTAAGTTACTGTTATTCAAGCCAAGGTCATTTCTCTTTTCTTCTTATCTTTCTCCCCCATTCACACAGTACATACACAGTTACATATTGAAAGTAGAAATTTCAAGTTCAGATAAGTTAAAAGAAATGTTATAAATTTATGGTGAAACCATTTAATTATAATAAATAGCATTCATTTTCCATTAAGATTGAGTCCAAATGTTTTATTTTCTCAATGACAGCCCGTAAAACCTTTATTGAGAATATACCATTTCCTATGGAATAATTTCAGGCACTTAGAATTATAAAAGATACAATTGCTTAGGGTCTAAAATATATCATACTGAATGCAGATTTCAAGCACATCATGGTCTTCCTCATAGAATTCTAACCATTTTATAAGAATATCCTCTGCCTGAAGGACCGGCTTGGCCTAATATTTTGTCTGCATTGGCCATTACCATTTGTCACATTAAGAGGAAAACATTAAAAAGACTAAAACAGGGCTTGGCAATCTATAACCCACCATTCAATTCCTGTCATCCACCTATTTTATTTTATTTTTCTCCGAATTTATTGAAATATAAATGTCCTGTAACAGTGTGTGAGTCTAAGTTGTACAATGTGATGTCATACATAGTGAAATGATTACCACAAGGTTACTTAACACATGCATTACCTCATACAATTACTTTTGTTCTTTTAATTTGTGATGAGAACAAAAAAGATCTGCACTCTTAGTGACTTTCAAGTATATAATACATGAGCTATAATGATCATGAACTATAGCCACTGTACTGTATATTAGAACCACAGAACTTAGTTCTTTATATCTGGAAGTCTGTACTCTCTCACCACCATCTCCCTTCCATTTCCCTAATGTCTTTTTCTCTCCTATTAGTTTCCTCAGGTGATTGTTGGCTGGCTGTTAATATTTATAAATGAGCCTGGAAAGCTCATTGAAAGTTTTATGCATATGGGTGAGGCTGGTAAACTAAAGGTGACTATGTTGGAGGAATTCCCGCATTGGTATATCATGTCTTTTCTCTTGACCTGGTCATATTCTCCAGAGAAGAAACCTTCAACCTCCCAGTTGGATTCCAACAATTTGTGATTTGGGGGAAAAGATACCTGAGTATTACAATGTTTAATATGAACACTTTTATTTAATTCTCCACTTTCAAATGTACCATATTTTCTTAATTAAAATAGTCTCAGCCTCTCAATTCCCCTGATCTTATACCAGCAACAAAGAGAGAGTGCTATAGACTGAAGTTGTAAAACCCCCAAAAGCCATACGTTGATTCCTAATCTCCCATGCATTGGCATTAGGAAATGGATAGTTTGGTAGGTGACTAGGTTATGAAGTTAAAGACTTCATGAATGGGATTATTGTCCTAATGAAAGAGACCCCAAAGAGCTCCCCTCCTCCTTTCACTGTATAAGAACAAAGCAAAAACATGGCCATCTATGAATCAAAAAGCTGGCTCTCACCAAACACTGAATCTACTGGTGGCTTTGTCTTGGACTTCTAGGCTTCAGGACTGTGAGAAATAAATTCCTGTTGTTTATACGCTACCATACATATACACATATATATTTATATATGTATATATAAGTGTATATAAGTATATATAAGTATATATTTATACACTTAAGTGTATATATAAGTATATATACTTATATATAAGTGTATATATAAACATATATATACTTTATATACTAGTATATAAAGTTTATATGTACTATATATAAAGTATATATATAAAGTGTATGTGTGTGTGTGTGTGTGTGTGTGTGTGTGTATATATTTTTTTTTGCAGCACCAGCCCAAACTGACTGAGGTATAGAATCTGTTGTCTTTTCAAAGCAGGCGAAGACATCATTAGGCAGTACATTTCTTCTTAAAATGATGTACCAAACTCCCAGTTCCATTGTTATCTTTACCCCTGAAACACCCAGGACACACCTAATGTCAGCAATTACTGCTAACTTGGGGGAGTCTGCAGGGCAAATTGGGTCTTTTATTGCTGTCAAACCGTTGTCTCAGGATTCGGTGGTTTCAGGTCTGCTTTCTAACCCTCCTATTTTTATTTTTGTTTTGATTTGCTCTCCCAGCCTTTTTCTTTGCTCTTTTTATGCCTTTAGAAACACTTAAATATTGAATTAAAATATCCATGTATTTGGAGTAAATGGTGTCGTTTCTTTCAGATTTTTTGAGGTATAGTTAACACATAAACTTTCATGTATTTAAGGTGAACAATTTGGTATTCTGAGATATGTATGCATTGGGAAATTATGACCACAGTCAAGTTGACTGTTATATTCAACACCTCAAAGAGGTAATATTTTCTTTATTTTTCTGGTGAGAATGCTTAATATCTACCCTTGTAGCAAATTTCAAGTATACCATTCAGTATTGTTAGCTCTAGTCACCATGCTCTACATTAGATCTCCAGAGCTTATTCAGCTTGCCATGCTGGAACTTTGTAACTCTGACCAGCTTCTTTTCTCCCCGGTCCCTGGTAACCACCATTCTAATTTATGCTTCTGTCACTGACTATTTTAGATTTCACTAATAAGTGACATCATGCCTTGTTTGTCTTTCTGTGCCAGGAATGTGTTTTAACATATGAATTCCTAACATCATCCTACCGAATGTCAAAAATCTTCCTTTTTGTTCCTCCTTTTCCTTATTTCCAAAGCCTCTGTCACTATTACCTCTCCAAGGAAAAACAGTAGCAGTGTTGCAGGGTAAGTCCTGAGTACACCAGGGGGGCATCATTTAGACATCTCTACTACACATGTGCCATGAGCAAGACAGGCCTCCGTTATTTACTTGTGCAGTTAGGTTAATAATGTCTACTACTTACTATTGCTCTGGAGATAAAATTAGATAATATGTACATGAGTGATGGGTAGACATCAGTTTCCCAGCTAGTGAGGTGTTTGCCCCTGATTTGTCTAATTTTATGTTGATTAGAGATTGAAATCTGTCCTCTAGCCTTGATTCCCACACAAAGTATGAAAAATCTGACTTTGTTTTTGGACTTCCAAAGGTAAATGACAGTTAAATGGTGTGTTATTCACAGATGGTGCATCAGCAGGAGGTACACACTCAAAATTAATTTGGTGCTGATTCTCTGTATAGTACATGAACCTCACCATAGGTGGCTCTTCTTCTTCTTCCCACATCAGAAATTTGGCTCCCTCTTCACCATGTTCTCTAGGTCCGTTTAGCTTTTACGTTTCCCCACGCCACACTCTAGCACAGTTTTAAAATAAGTTTTTTAAATTCCCTCTAAGAGTAAATCTATTTAATTATCTCTCCTGAAAAATATTTAGCTATTGTTTGAGTCTTTATTTGTGGTTTTATTTAACTAACACATACTTTTAATTAACAATAACAGATCACATAGAAAGGAATATTCATCAAGTGGCTAATAATTGTGATATAACACAACTACATTCACAAATCGCTCAATAGAATGTCTGTTATAGATGTGTGCACTCTAGAAATTCCTAGGTTTTGCCCCACATGCTATTTTAGAATGATTGTAATTATAATGATGATATTGTCAGTTAACACATATTGTAGGACTTCTAGTGTATTTTCTACTTAATCCTCAGAATCACCCTGATGCAGAGATGTCTTAATTTTTTTTTCATTTTCTGAATCATAAGAAAATTAAGTAAATTCCTCAACATTACATACACTTTTACCAACTGGCATTTCCAATTCCAATGATTGTAAGGTCTGTGTGTTTCCTCACTGCACCACACTGCCCCATTCGGAGTCCTTTTCTATTTCTGTTCACATTAGGATGCTTGATCCCCATATACCTCTGTGGCTAATGATACCACATAATTGCCCATACCTCAGGAGGAGTAGAAAACCACCCATATGATATGGTTGATGAAGACTAGATAAATAATTGCTCTCCAAAAATGTTTTTAAATGTCTACTATCACATTTTTTGTAACGACTATGCTTAAGTATAAAACAATTTGTATAATGGAAATTAATACAAGTTTGAAATTCTATGAATTTTTGGTGTAGGGGGACCAGAATCTTAAATAGCATTATTTCACACAAAACAAGCTAGAAAACAATTAAATCTAACCTCTAGTGCAAATACTTGTTTGCTACTTTGTTCCATAATTCCTCAAAATGAAAACAACTAAATTGAAACTATTGCTAGAAGATGTAATAAAATTGAATAATGGGTTTATCCACTTTATCTGATGTGAGCCAGATGGCAAAGCTTTGAGGGTAAAAGACTCCAGCGTGTGTGTGTGCATGCACACACAAGCATGCGGACATGCACAGATGTGTATTAGTTGGGAAAGGGAATTTAAAAAGCTGTGAAGATGCTAGGTTGCATTTGGTAATTCTTTAATAACCATGTGTTCTCTAGTATCTGCTAACGATTACATAGAGATTCAGTGCATAGCAATAAACAGATACCAGAGAGGCCAGAAAAAAAAAAGTAAAAGAAAATGAAATCAGTGGAAAAGCAGGTATATAGTGCAGAATGGGACACTGGTGAGCCATTTGGCACCAACCTAAACAAGGAGAATCAGAGATTGTATTCCAAAATGAGCCCAGACCTCGGGATACAGGCAGCTGTGCACAGTTAAGAAGAGCATCCTAATTTTCTGTAATGTAAAATCTAAATATGATGGCAAAGTTAAGAAGGTAAACTTTTCTGTATGCTTACTAAATATTAGACACAATTGCTAAAATGACCCCTTCTATAATACTCACATTTGATACTTTCAAAGTCATATAGTAGTTTACCTTTGCTTTGGTTTGATCAATTTTAGTAGTTGATATTCTGAAAGTCCAGCCACCTGGCTTAGATGCTCCAATTTTTTTTTTAATCCTCACCCAAGCATGTGCTTATTGATTTTAGAAAGAGGGGTAGGGAGAGAGACAGGGAGAGAAACATCGATGTAAGAAAGAAACATTGATCAACTGCATCTTGCATGCCCAACAGGGTCCGAACCCACTGCCTAGGCATGTGCCCTACTGAGAATCAAATTCATGATGTTTTGGTTGATGAGATGATTGCTCCAACCAACAGCCACACTGACCAGGGCAGTAGTGCATTCTTTGTACAATACAGAGAGGACACATTTATGATTAGGACAATCAAACTCTCCATTTTAAAAGCACAATTAATATATGTCAAAAAGAGACTGGAGATCTTTTCTGCTTCCTATTTCCCCACCCTCCTCCATCATTATACTGACATTAAAAATTCCCACTAAGGGCTATATATTTGACTTGGCCAGACACGACTCTTACTAAACAGAAGTTTCCTCTTTCTTTATAACTGTTGAAGGAGTCACTTAGCCACTTACACTGTAGTGTGAATGAGTTTTACGTGAATGCATATGTGGAAGAAAAGGTAGCTGTGGGCTTCTAAGCTTCCTAAGACATTAGAAGGTCCATGAACAGAAAAGGAAATTATCATTTTGAGTGACGTTCTAGGCAACCAATTGTCTTGGGTGATATATTATTCCAACAATCTTGTGAATTACTTATGTCAAGTTTACAGATCAGAATAATGAGGGTCTCTAAATACAAAATTTATATTTTTACTCATATATTATGAAAGAGAACAGCAAAAGTATTTAAAACATATAGAAAAGAGAGTCCAGAACATCAAATGATATGGTTTACTTGCTTAAAAAATTTGCATGGGAAAAGATCAATACCTGCCAGAACATGTATATTTGTGCATTGTAAGCCAAGTCCTAACTTGTTATTTGTAGTAAGTGTTGATCAGTTACTTTTTGCCCCCCTGGCTGGCGTAGCTCAGTGGATTGAGCATGGGCTGTGAACCAAAGCATCGCAAGTTCGATTCTCAGTCAGGGCACATGCCTGGTTGTGGGCCAGGTCCCCAGTGGGGACCACATGAGAGGCAACCACACATTAATGTTTCTCTCTATTTCCTTCTCCCCACCTTTCCCTCTCTAAAAATAAATAAATAAAATCTTTTTTAAAAAATAAGTTAAGTTACTTTTTGCCCTGTTATTCATGTCTTATGTGTCAGTGTTTTGAAAATAAAATAGGGTTTTGTAGTAATGATTCTGAGTTGTTAGAGAGACCATTGGGCTTTCTTACAATGCAGAACGTCAGCTTTTACTTCTTCAAGAACATACTGATACGAACAAGGCAACAATGGAATGTAGGTGTGAAATAATTGAATTGTTTATAAAGTTTTCTTCAGGCATCCTTTTGGCAACTTCTTAACTTACCTGGATTTTGTTCCACTTGGAAGTTAAAATACACTTTTATTCTTTTGTTGCTATTACTTTCCTATGGTCTTGTTTGTCCCTGGTATAAGTTGTAACAAAAACAAACACATAGTATATATTAAGATATGAAAGACTGACAATACTAAAAATACAATATTAGTTCTCTCCTGATTAATATCTTCCATTGTTAAATACAAGTACATATCTTAATGACTGTCCCTGCTACATCATTCTTCATACAATACTAATTCAAATCAGATCTTAAATTTTAGCTTTCAGTTTACTTCTAAAGCTATATCATAATGCAAGACTATCTTTGGCTCTCATTACCATCTTCTTTTATTTATTTATTTCAATCGTGTTTCTTGGCTTAGTTGAAGCATTATTCCCTCCAGAAAACCTTGAGCCCTAAGCTAGGAGAAGCACTTTTACTGTGTCTTATTTATGAGGAATTTCATTAACTTAGTATATGGTATAAGACTTTTTAACAAGGTTGTTTTCTCAGATGTATATAGCTCTTTGAAGGCAGACACTAAATTTTATTTTTCTTTGTACCTTCAGTGCACAGTGCTGGACATATATAGTACATAGGTTTATTGAAATAAGGTATTAAATTGATTAAAGGACATATAAGAACTTTCTGTAATTATAAAATTATCTTGACATTGGAGACAGGAACACTTATGATGGGTCACAATTATAAATTTTAACTTGTTTTAGTTGAATGCATTGCTTCCTTTGAAGCTTTCTATAAAGACATTTAGAAGGTTTTAGAGATAAAAGACAGTGAATGCATGAATAATGAAGAGAAACTTTATGTTACAGAAAGGACAGTTATGAAAAGAATGATTGAATAGTTTTAGCATTTTTTTATACACATCTATTGTGTTAGGTCCCCCTGCCATGTTGTTAAACATCATTGCTTATGTTTTAATTTTTATGCAGAAACATTGAAAGACATAGGTCTTCTATCAACTGTATTAATTTTTTTAATTTTATCATTTAGTTTTTAATATAATTACAATACTGTGCGCAATGTTGCAATGTCTCTTACCCTATTAATATTGTGAGCTCTCCTGATACTGAGAGTTGGCTTCTATAGGCAACTACTTTTGCCAAATGACTCAAAAATATTCAATAGGTTATGTTTGCAACTTCAAGAAAAATTGAGTGTAACACAGGTAAATTCTCAAACTGTAGTTGTCCTATGGACCGAGGGGTGGGAAGGAACAGCAAAGTGCTCCAGGAACCGGCTTGACTGCACAGCTGAAATGTTAGGAACAAGTACGACAGCCTTGGCCCCTTTAAGTATCAGTTTTTACTGGCTACTGTTTACCTGATCACCAAAATGTGACACTCCAATCATAATACCCAAATTCCTCTTGACACAAAAATATCAACTACTTTTTTTTGACTCAGAATATCAACTTCATATTTTTTCTTTAATTCTTTAAAATATCTTAATTAGACTTTCTTTAAATGAGAAAAAATAAACTCAATTATATAATCATGTACATATCATTAACTAAAGAAATATCTTCATCTAAAATATATAACAAAAATGTGCTGGTGTAATTAAAATGTAATTAGTTACATTTTATTGATTATGATGTTATAGTTGTCCCAATTTCCCCCCCCCCTTTCCCACCTCTACTCAGCAACCCCTACTCCCTCAGGCAACCCCACTCCTTTGCTCATGCCCATGGGTCACAAGTGTAAGTTCTCTGTTAATTCCATTTCCTATACTTCCTCTTATTGATCCCTGCCTGCCTCAGTCCTATAGGATTAGGGCAGCAGGCTTATGACCTCATTTAATCTTAATCATCTCCTTACAGGCCTTATCTCCAATTACAGTAGTACTGACAGTTAGGGCTTCAACACATTCACCTTGAGGGGACACAATTAAGTCCATATCCATCCCAAAACCACTTATGTGGAAGTATAGCCTATTTGGTTACGCTCACAGTGATGAACTAACACAGATAAGCATCACTTATCATTGAAGAAAAAAAAGCTGGAATCACTACATATTGTTAAAAAATACTTAAGAAGAAAAACTATCTTTTATTTGCCTCAACATTCTTAGGGCTAAGTGAAGTACTATGCCCACAGTGGGACTTACAAAACACCTATTTGATGAACAACTCCAAAGAGCTAATTTTATGGTCCATATTGTTTTACACTGGTCCATGTCAAACTGAATATTATTTTAAAGATTTTATTTATTTTTACAGAGAGGGGAAGGGAAGGAGAAAGAGAAGGAGAGAAATATCAATGTGTGGTTGACTCTTGCATCTGCTGGGGACGTGGCCCACAACCCAGGCACGTGCCCTGACTGGGAATCAAACCTGTGACCTTTTGGTTTCACAGTCTAGTCCTCAATCCACTGAGCCACACCAGCCAGGGCATGAATATTATTTCATTTATGTTGGAATACTAATTGCAGCAAATTCTCAGTTTCTTGATATCTTTGCTTAACCAAATAGCTTTTAACTCCATTTCTACCAGTAATTTTTACTCAGATCTTTGCAGATACCAAGGACACTTCTTTTACTCAAGTCCCTTAACAAGATGTAACATGTAAAAAATGCTACACAGACTCTACTGGCTTTTGGAAACTTGAAGACAGGTTCCTGTCAATTACTGGCCACAAGTGTTTATGAGAAAATTTATTATTTAGTTAGTTTCTATAAATGTTCCTTATACTGCTAGAAGCTTAAACACACATACAAATAAACAGAATTGACTTTCTAGGAGTTTTGTTGCTTTAAACTTCAACTCCAAAACAACGACTTGTCACTATTTTTATGTATTTCTTGCCTTTCATTTCATATTACAAAGAACACTGAAATAGGGTCCAAGCCATACGAGCATTTATATTGCCATTGCATTCATGTTAGCACATGGGGTGAAGAAGAATAAGCATACCAAAAATAATTATGCCACCTTCTTAAGGCTAAAACATTTACTTGTTTACTTGTGATTATTATGATGGAATTCAGTTTAAAAAATAATGTAAGATATATATTGATATATATAGTTCTTTCTAATGAAATTTTTTTATCCTCTGTATTTAAACTGTTTTGTGACATCTTTAGGAGAAAGAAATGTAAGTATTCAAAACTGGAATTTTGGCAAGATTTTTTCCAAGAACATAAGTTGATTCCTTTTAATAATATCCACTCTAATAAAAATGGCAAGACATCTTTTTGAGATCCTGATTTGAATTCTTTTGGCTATATACTCAGAAGTGAGATTGTTGGATCACATGGTGGTTATGTTTTTAGTTTTTTGAAGAATTTCCATACCATACTCCATAATGATTGTGCCACTTTACATTCTTACCATCAGTGTATAAGTATTCCCATTTCTCCATATCCTCGCTGATACTTGTGGCTTCTCTGCTTCTTGATAAGAAGCCATTCTAACAGGTGTGAGGTGATGTGCCCATTGAGGTCTTGATTTGCATTTCTCTGATGTTTAGAAATGTAGAAGATCTTTTCATATACCTGGTAACCATTTGTATGCATTCTCTGAAGAAATGTCCATTCAAGCATCTTGGCTATTTTTAAAGTTGGATTATTTGGGTTTATTTATTTATTTATTGCTATTGAGTTGTAGGAATTATATTTGCAATATTGACCCCTTATCAGATAATATGATATATGGTTTACAAATATGTCCCCCTGCATAGGTTGCTTTTTTATTCTGGTATTTTCTTCCTGTACTGTGCAGAAACTTGTTAATATAATATAGTTCTGCTTGTTTATTTTTGTTTTTTGATGACTATGCTTTTGGTGACCTATCCAAGAAATTATTGCTAAGACCAATGTCAAGAAGCTTTTACTCTCTTTTTACTTCTAGGAGTTATAAAGTGTAAGTCTTTAATTCATTTTGACTTTCTTTTTATGAATGATATGAGATAAGTATCAATGTAATTCTCTTGCATGTGGATATACAGTCTTCCCTGAAACATTTGTGGAAGAGATTTTTTTCCCTTTGAATATTCTTGGCACCATTATTGAAGATCAGTTGAACTCATATATGTGGGTTTATTTCTGGGGTATTTTGTGCTATGCTATGCTATGCTATGCTATGCTATGCTATGCTATGCTATGCTATGCTATGCTATGCTATGCTATGTATTTTTACCTCACTCTTCATGGGGTGGCAATAGAGAGCTACATCACTTTGTTCAGACAAAACAACAACAACACACACACACACACACACACACACACACACAAAACACTGGATGGCCAGGCCTACAGAGGGCGAACTGGAGATTACAATAAAGCGAGCAGAGAACTAGTAAGGCAGGCTTTCCCTCAGTGAGGTGGAGATACTCTACACCACATATACCACTGGACTGTGTATTTGTCTATATGTCAGGACCATACAACTTTAATTTCTATAGTTTTGTAATATATTTTGAAATCAGGAAATATGAAACCTCCAGCTTTGTTTTCCTTTCTCAGGCTTCCTTTGGCTATTTGGAATCTTTTTGTGGTTCCATATGAATTTTAGAATTGTTTTTTTTTCCCTAGTTCTATAAAACATTCCATTGGGATTATTGATGGGAATTACATTAATTGTTGATTACTTTGCTTTTATGGTCATCTTAATAATATTATGTCTTCCAACCCATGTTTTTCCATATAACTGTGCTGTCTTTAATTTTATTCACTGGTGTTTTGTGATTTTCAGTGGGAATGAAGTACAGATAGATAGAATAGAATAGCCCAGAAATAAATCCACACATACAAGCCTATATCTTAAACCATTCATAAAAATCAATGAAAAATTAATTAAAGACTTAAAGTGTAGAACTCCTAGAAGTGAACGATCTCTTACCTCCTTGATTAAGCGTATTCCTAAGTATTTTATTCTTTCTGATGCTAATGTAAATGAGATTGTTTTCTTAATTTCCTTTCTCAAATAGTTCATGGACAGTAAAAGGATGAAGTTGATAAAGTCAGGATTTTGAGAAGTTGTCTGCATTCACATATTTATTGTACTATTATACACAATAACCAATATATAGAATCAACCTAAATGTCCATCAATAGCTGAATGGATAAAGAAAATGTCTTATATGCATACAATAAAATAGTATTGGCCTTAAAAATAGAAGTAAATACTTCTATATGCAACAACATGGATAAACTGGATGATATTATGCTAATTGAAATAAGCCAGTCAAAAAATAACATATGATACATGATTCCACTTATGTGAGGTATCTAAAATAGGCAAATTCATAGAAGCAGAGAGTGCTTAGAACTGGGAAGGAGGAAATGGGGAGTTGCTGTTCATTGATTACAAAGTTTCATCTATGGAAGGTGAGTAAGTTCTAGAGATCTGCTGTACAACATTGTGCCTATAGTTAACAATGTTGCATTATGCAACTAAATGTACGAGGGTGGATGTCAAGTTAAGTATTTTATTTATTTTATTTTATTATTTTTTGGAAAGAGTGGAAGGGAGGGAGGAAGAGAGAGAGAGGAACACCAATGTGACAGAGGAACATCTTTTATGCCATCCCTACCAGAGACCAGGCCCGCAACCCAAGCATGAGCCCTGGGAATTGAACCAGAGAACTTTCACTTTGCAAGACGACACCCAACCGAGACAAACAGGTCAAGGCTTATGTTATGTAGTCTTTCTATAGTTAAAAAAAATAGAGGGGAAGCAGGAGAAACTTTGGAGGTGATGGATAAGTTTATTACCTTGATTATGGGGAATGGCTTCATAGGTGTAGCCATATGTCAAAACTCATAAAAATACTTCAAATATACACAATTTTTTATATATCAATCATACCTTAAAAATAGCAATCATACCTTAAAAGTTGCTACTTAGTTCTAAATGATTGAATTTGTAAGCACATTTTTGGAATGCAACATCATAATACAGGAAGCTTCTTATTTACCTTGGCAAATGTGCAGTTTAACCATTATTATTATTATTATTATTATTATTATTATTACACTGTTGTATGCAATACCTACTCCCCGACCTGTATTGTTGTCTTTATTCCTTTAAATTGAATTGTTTAATCTTAATGACTGAAATTCTTTTCAGTTAAACTTGGCTAAGGCCATCATTTCATTAAATTCTTCTGTAGACATTCCATGTAATAATACATCAGAAATAAGTTCTGTTATAAAAAGCTTATTATTATGAGCATTGCTAAATGCATATTCTAAACCTGCTGCCTCTCTGAAGGATGAGATCATGTTTAGAAAAAAAAAGATTTTGGCTACTTAAACTTGAGTCAAGATCTAGATTGAGCAAATATGTTATGATGATATTAACAAACTCTGCAAGTGAGACTTACCTCTCTCTTCTCCATGTTACCCCAGAAGGTGGGTTTCAAATAAAAATAAAGATCTGACATATACATCATTATTATATAGCTGGGTCTACATACTATATAGTATAAACTACATAATGCGTAGAAGCTTAGTATCCAAAATCTTTATACATTAAATCACTGACAGAGAAATACAAAGTGCTACACATTTAAAGATCAAATAATAGTTAAAATATTAAAAATAATAATAAAACTGCTATCCCTGAAACTATATATATGTATAAATTTCATCTTGTATTTTAAAGAAATATCTTTTTTAAAATTTATTTATTTATTTTAAAGAGATTGATATTGTCATTCTATCTATATACATTCACTGATTGTTTCCTGTATTTACCTTAACCAGGGATTGAACCTACAACCTTGGTGTATGTGGATGAAGCTCTAAACAACTGAGGTATTAGGCCAGGGCCTTAAGAAAATATATCATAATATATTAATCTCAATAAGTATTAATTTTAATAATTGTATTAATGAAATATTGAATTACATTAATATTTATTAACATTGACAAATATTATTATGAAACTCCTTGTCAATATTAGTTGACTCTATATAGTTGGATTTATTGCTGGGCTCTCAATTCTTTTAATTCTTTTTATTTACTTTATTTAATCTTTATTTTATTTTTTCCATTACTATTTAGCCCCCTCATGCTCCCCACCCCAACCAATCATCACACTGTTGTCCATGTCCATGAATCCTTTTTCCTCTTTGCTCATTGCCTCAACCCCATAACCTCCCTCCTCAACTAGCTGTCATCCTGCTTTCCACCTACTAGTCCATCCACACTTTCCTTGTTAGTTCAGTTTGTTCATTAGATTCCACATATGAGTGAAATCATATGGTATTTGCCTTCTCTGACTGGCTTATTTCATTTAGCCTAATGTTCTCCAGGTACATCCATATTGTCTCATGGGGTAAAATTTTTATGGCCAAGTAGTGTTCCATTGTGTACATGTCCCATTGCTGTTTTTTTTTTTTATTTTAATCATTTCATTGTTATTCTATTATGGCTATCCCAATTTTTCCCCTTTTGCCCCACTTTGCCCATTCTAAACCCCCCTCCCACAGTCAATTCCCACACCACTGCCCATGTCCATGGGTCACGTATGGGATACATATTCTTTGACTAGTCTCTTCCCCCTCCCCTCTGGTCACTTTCAGTTTGTTTCATATTTCCGTGTCTGAGGTTCTATTTTGTATATTAGTTTGTTTTGTTCATTAGAGGTCTCTTTTTGGTGAGATCATATGGTATTTTTCTTTCACTGACTGGCTTATTTCACTTAGCATAATACTTTCTAGTTCCACCCATGCTGTCATGAAGGGTAGGAGTTCCTTCTCTTTTTCTGCTGTATAGTATTTCATTGTGTACCAAATGTACCACAATTTTTTGATCCACTCCTCTACTCATGGGCACATAGGCTGTTTCCAGCATTTGGCCATTGTAAATAGCACTGCTATGAACATAGAGGTGCATGAGTTCTTTTGAACTGGTGATTTGGGATTCTAAGGGAATATTCCCAGCAGGGGAATTGCTGGGTCAAAACGACGATCCATTTTTAGGGTTTTTTTTTTTTTTGAGGAAATTCCATACAGTTTTCCACAGTGGCTGCACCAATCTGCCTTCCCACCAACAGTGCACTAGTGTTCCCTTTTCTCACATCTTCAGCAGCACTTGTTGTTTGTTGATTTATTAATGACAGCCATTCTGACAGGTGTGAGGTGATATCTCATTATGGTTTTAATTTGCTACTCTCTGATGACTAGTGATGTTGAACATACTTTCATAAGTCTATGGGCCCTCTGTATGTCCTTCTTTGAGAAGTGTCTCTTCAGGTCCTTTGCCCATTTTTTAATCAGATTTGTTTGTCTTCCTGGTGTTGAGTCACATGAGTTCTTTATATATTTTTGAGATCAAACCCTTGTCTGATGTAGCATTGGCATGTATGTTCTCCTATACAGTCAGCTCTCTTTTCATTTTGATGATGGATTCCATCAGCCATGCATAAGCTTTTTAATTTGGTGTAGACCTGTTTGTTTATTTTTCCTTTATTGCCTTTGCCTTACAACAAAAATATTGCTACATGAGATATATGAAATTTTCCTGTCTATGTTTCCCTCTAAGACTTTTATGGTGTCGTAACTTGTACTTGTCTTTTATCTATTTTGAGGTTATTCTGGTGTAAAGTTTAAGTTGGTGGTTGAGTTTCATTTTTTTGCATATACCCGTCTAATTCTCCCAACACCATTTATTGAAGAGTCTATTTTCACTCCATCGTATGCTCCTGTCCCCTTTCTCAAATATTAATTGACCATAGAGACTTGGGTTCATTTCTGGGCTCTCTATTCTCTTCCATTGCTCTCTGTGTCTGTTTTAATGCCAGGACACTGTTTTGATTTCAGTGGTCTTGTAATATAGTTTGATATTGGTGACTGTGATCCCTCCTACTTTGTTCTTGTTTCTCAAGATTACTGAGACTATTCAGGATCTTTTCTGGTTCTGTGTAAATTTTGAAATATTTTTTCTAGATCGGTAAAATATACCATTGGTATTTTAATAGGAATTGCATTGAATCTATAGATTGCTTTGGGTAGTATGGACATTTTAATTGTGTTAGTTCTTTCAATCTATGAACATGGTATATGCTTCCATTTATTTGTACTTTCCTTAATTTCTTTCAGCAGGGATCTATAGTTCTCCAAGGAGGTCTTTTAACTGCTTCATTAAATTTATTCTTAGGTACTTTATTTTTGTTGTTGCTACTGTAAGTGGGATTTTTTTCTAGTTTTTCTTTCTGATTTTTCATTGTCAACATATAAAAATTCCATCAGTTTATAAATATTAACTTTGTATCCCAGTATTTTGCCAAAATCACTTAATAGGTCAAGTAGTTTGTTAAAGACAATAGGGTTTTCTATGTATACTATCATGTTTCTGCTAATAATGACAGTTTTATTTCCTCCTTTCTAATTTGGATGTCTGTTATTTCTTTTTCTTGTCTGATCTCTGTGGCTAGAACTTCCAGTACTATGTTCAATACAAATGGTGAAAGTGGACACCCTTAATTTGTTCCTGATCTTAAGGGGAAAATTTTAGCTTTTGCCCATTGAGTACAATGTTGGCTGTAAGTTTCTCATATATGGCTTTTATGATATTGAGGTATACTCCCTCTATTCTCACTTTGATGAGTGTTTTTATCATAAATGGGTGCTGCAGCTTATCAAATGCTATTTCAGCATCTGTTGATATGCTCATGTGATTTTCATTCCTCATTTTGTCTATGTGGTATATTTTGCTTATTGAGTTGTGAACACTGTACCACCTTGTATTCCTGGAATGAATCCTAATTGATCATGATGTATGATCTTTTCAATGCATTGATGAATTCAAATTGCCAATGTTTTACTGGGGATTTTAGCATCTGTGTTCATCAGAGATATTGGCCTGTAATTTTTCTTTCTTTGTTGTGTCCTTACCTGGTTTTGGAATTATGATGATACTGGCCTCAAAAAAGAGTTTGAGTGTTTTCCTTCTTGAATTTTTTGGAATAGTTTGAGAAACATAGGATTTATTTCTTCCTTAAATGTTTCATAAAATTCAACTGTGAGGCCCTGTGGTCCACAGGGATGACTTTTGCATGATTTTTCCCACACCAAGTTGGGGAAATTTTCTGTCATTATTTTTTCAAAAAGATTTTTTTTACCCCTTGTTCCTTTTCCTCTTCTTCTGATATTCCTATGATGCAGATGTTGTCACATTTCATGTTGTCTTGAAGCTCACTTACATTATCCTCATTCCTTTTCAGTCTTTTTTAATTTTGTTGCTTTGACTAGTTATTTCTTTCTACCTTGTCTTCCAGCTCTGTGATTCAGTCCTCTGCTTCATCTAGCCTGCTTTTAATTTATTCTAACATATTTTTCATTTCAGAGATTGCATTCTTCACTTTTTCCTGTTTCTTATTCATACTTTCTATTTCCTTTTTCATGCTGCTGTAGTTCCACTAAGTTCCTTGTAGCTCCCATAAAGGTCCTTGTAGTTCTCATTACATTCCTTGATAATCCTTATAACCATTTATTCGAATTATATATCTGATAGATTGCTTGCCTCAATTTCATTTAGCTCTTTTTTTTTCTGGAGAGTCCTTCTTTCCTTTCAGTTGGGGATCATTTCTTTGTCTCCCAATTTTAGGTAACTTTTTTGTTTGTTACTGCATCTCAGATTGCTCTGCTTTGCCTGCCAGTCTTCGTGGGTTGGACTTCTGCGGTAGAAGTTCTATGAGACAAATGTTTCAGTCTCTTTGATCTCCTAATCTGTATGTTCTAGGATTACCCTTTATTCTGTTTATGTGGGCTCTCTTGTTGTACTTGGGCTATGATTATTGATGGTTCATTCATTAACATGTTCTCCCCTCTGGCTGGCTGACTTCGAGTCACAATCTCCAACATGTATTGTATGCTGTTTTACACATGCTGGTTAACAAAGCAATACTACCTATAAAACAAAACCTACACCAGCAAAAAATACTTCTTTATTCCATCATTAGTATCAACAGCAATTTAGCAAAGATTAATAAAGGTGGAACTAGATTAAGAATATAATAAAATAGGAAAAAGGGAATGTGATTTGACTAAAGGAGAGAAAAATGATTTTGAGAAGGAAGAGGGAGGAGAAATAATAATAGTAGGGATAAGAAACAAGGCAAAGAAAGGAATAAAATAAAATTTAAAATGTAATTAAAATAGGGAATGGCAATGGCAAAATGGAGTAAGAAAAGAGAAGAGTATAATATGAGATTTGAAATAAAATTAAAAAATAGTGAACTAAAGGGGACAAAATTGCAGAAAAACTACAAGACAGTCAATAACAAGAACAGTTGAGTGAAGATTATTAAAGGTGGAAAGGGAATAAGAATATTATATGAAAGAGAAAAGAGAATATGAGGTGTCTACACTAAAGAAAAGAATTTTAAGAGAGTAGGGGGATGAGAGTGATAAAAGTAAGGAATCAAATCCAGGTTAAGGAAGGGGAAATAAAATTTCAAACTCAAATAAGCAAGGTCAGGAGGAAGGCAAAATGAAGTAAGACAGAGGGAGAGTAACCTATGAGATATGAAATAAAAATAGTGAACAAATAGGAATGCAACTGAAGAAGAACAGTAATAACCATAATATATCCACCAAACAAGATTAATTTATAAAGGTGGAAGGAAAATAAAAAATATTTTAAAAAAGGGGAAAAGAATGTGAACTGATGAAAGGAAAGAAAATGATTTTGAGAGAATAGAGAGGAGAAATTGTAAGAGTAAGGAATGGGAACAAGGCATAACATAGGAGAAAATAAAATTTACAACAAAAATAATAAAGAGCAGGAGAAGGCAAAATGTAGTAAGACAAGGGTGGGGTACAATGTGAAATTTGAAATAAAAATAAAATGAAAAAATAAATTTCTACATAGAATAAAAAAGACCAATAACAGTGAATTAGTTGGAATACAATTGAAGCAAAAGAAGAAATATTAAAAGGCTATGTGAAATAAAGAAAAATAATAATGCAAGTTCTAAAGAAGAACAAGGTGGAATTCATCTCAGCAGAGTTTGGTGTTTGCCTTCTCTTTCTGGATCTGCCTCTGGCTTTTTATCTGCTCAAGGTCCAGGTGTGGGTTATCCCACTTCTGGCAGCACCACCTGTACCCCTTTCACCTGCATATAAAGGGAAGTTCTATTGCAATTGGGAGGCCAGGACTCTAGAATTCTGAGAAAATTATGGGTGTGTTGCCCCTGCACCACCCATCTTGATCTGCCCCAGTTTATTTCCAATAATGTATAGTTTTGATGAACTAGCTGTCTGTTTCAAGGAAGAGGCAGATCTGTGTCAGAAGGTCAGCTCTTTCCTGCTTGGTACTGATGGTAGCTCTGTATGTAAGCCGAAGACAGGATGGGAAGGGCCCAGGTTCCCCCCTGATGCATCAATTTCTGATCTCCCTTCTTCACTGGCCTCAGCTAACAGGGCCCTGGGAACCAGTGTATTTTGTCTCCCTGAGAGAAATTCAAAATGGGTACTTTAGGCATATCTCTTACTGTCTTTCTCCTGCAGATCTGCACCCTGCAGGAGGTCCTCAAACCTGCCCTGCCTGTTTTGTTGAGCTTTCCCATTGGATGCTGGGTGTGGTGATGTTTACAATCATACAGTAGGTGAGGGCTGGGTGCCTCCCTCCCATCCTAGAAATTTGATCTCTACCAGGTAAAGGGGCTATGCCTGGCTGTACATAATCTCAGGTGCTCAACCCTTGCCTGTCCAGTTCCCAGCTCACTGCCCTCATGGCAGACACAGTAATGAACTCTTCACTCTGCACAGCCAGCCTGCTAGCTTCACCAGGTTGGGACTGAGAAATCCCCTTGCTGTGCACCTTTCTGATCTCTCTGCCCAACTGTATTCCATGGGAACAATACACACTTTCAATATTTTCTCTTTGCTGGTGGAACAGCTGTGCACAGGGTCCCTGCCCAGCATGCATGAGCTCCCTTTCTAAAAAGCCTTTCTGGGCACACCCACTGTATTACTGAATCACTGTCCAGTTTTCCACACACACCACCTCTCCAAAATCCTTAAAGTTTCTCACAGTCACAGTTGTCTGTAGCCTGCCTCTGCCTGACTCAGGTACAGATGGAATCCCTCTCTCTGGAATTCTCCTGGTTGGCTTTTGCTGCTGCATCCATGGGTGTGCTCCTTGCTGTGTGTGTGTAGCCTGCATCTCACTGACTTTGTGTATCCAAGTCACTCCCAGGCCAGGTCTGGGGGTTCTATGTCATGGAGGAGAAGGAGCCACAAAGTTGTGATTTATGTCTAGTCTCTCTGGGGCTACAGGCACCATGCATAGGGTATTTCCCTTTCATCCTATAAAATTTCCTTACCACCTGTTGTGAAGCATCTTCTGTATTCCTTGCCTTCCAAACTTCATATCAGTTTAGATTACATTGAATGTTCAGCTTATTTGTCAGAAGACCAGCTGAGTATCCAAACTGGGGCAAGAGCAAGTAGACTCAGCTTCCACCTACTTGGCCACCATCTTCTCTCTCTTCCCATAGTTGTTTTATCCACTCGTGTATTCATGGGCTATTTCTATATCTTCGTGATTGTAACTAATGCTGCAATGAAACACAGTGGTGGTTATATTCTTTTGAAATAGTAATTTGAGTTCCTTTAGATATTCCCAGAGGTCAGGTTGTTGGGTCAAAAGGCAGATCCATTTTGAATTTTTTGAGGTATCTTTCTCCATACTGCTTTCCACAGTGGCTGCACCAATCTGTATTCCCACCAACAGTGCAAAAAGCTTCCTCTTTCTCCACACTTTTACCAGTACTTGTTATTTGTCGATTTATTGATGGTAGCCATTCCGGCAGGTGTGAGATGGTATCTGATTGTGGTTTTAATTTTCATTTCTCTGATGATTAGTGATGTTGGACATATTTTCATATGTCTGTTAGCCACCTGTATGTCCTTTTTGGAGACATCTCTCACTTTTTAGCTGGGCTCTCAAGTCTTTATCATTGTTTTATATGTTTGTTTTTACACAAGAACCATACTGCTTTGACTACTGTAATTTTATAATGGAGCTTGAAATCAGGAAGTATGATGCCTCCAGGTTTCTTCTTTTTTTATAAGATTGCTTGACTATTGAGTGTTTTTGGGGATTTCATAAGAATTTTAGGAATGCTTTTACTTTTTCTGTGAAAAATGTTATTTGAGTTTTGATAGGGATTGTATTGAAGCTACCCTATAGATAGAACACAACCCCTATCAAAACTCAAATAACATTTGGGTAGTATGGACATTTTAACAGTATTAATTGTTCTTATTCATGAACAAGGTTTTCTTTTCATTTTTTTGTTATCTTATGTGTTTTCTTCATTTCTTTCCTCAATGTGTTATAATTACATCAAGCAGATCTTCTACCTGCTTGGTACTTTATTAAAAAATCTGTTAAGTATTTTATAGATTTTGATGCTATTATAAATATTAAGGTTTTATTTTTTGGTTAGTTTATTGTTAGAAACATAACAGATATGGCATGTTTCTTTTATATCCTGAAACTTAACTGAAATCATTCATTAGTTTTAACAGGTTTTTAGTGGAGTGTTTAAGGATTTTTTAATATATAAGATTGTCATCTGCAAACACAGATGAGTTTATTTCTTCTTTTTCTTCTCTGTTTTTAAAATTGAGATACAATTGACATAAAACATTTTATTAGTTTGGTGTGCAACATGAATACACACACACACAGAATGATCACCACAATGAGCCTAGTTACGTAATAACTAGACTTATTTCTTCCTTTCTAATTTAGATGCCTCTTATTTCTTTTTCTTGCCTAATCATTCAGGCTAGGACTTCCAGTGCTATGTTGAATAGAAAAAGAAAGAGAATTCAAATAAAATAATAAATGAAAGAGGAGACATTACAACTGATTTCCCTAAAATACAGAGGATCATAACATACTATGAGCAATTATATACCAACAAACTGAACAACTTACAAAAATTAGATAAATTCCTACAAACATAAATAACTTTCTAAGGCTGAATCATGAAGAAATTAAAAATTTTAACATACTAGTAGTTAGTAACCAGATTTAATCTGCAGTCAAATTTTTTAAAACAAAGAAGAGTTTAGGAACAGTATGGACTCTCTGTTCAATTCTACCAAACATTTGAAGGATTAATGCCAAACTTTTTAGTCTTCCAAAAAAAATAAAGAAGAAGGAATTTATCAAACTCATTTTCCAAGGTCAACATTATCCTGGAAACAAAGTTAGGTAGCATAATACAAACAAATTTTTTTCTGACAAATATAGATGCAAAAATTATAGAGAAAATAGTATCAAACCAAATCAAAGCACATTAAAAAGATCATACACATAAACATGTAAAATTTATTCCTTGAATACAAAGATACTTCAACATGCAAATTAATTAAAGGTGGGATGTTACTTAATAGAATGAAGGATAAAAATCATATGATCATATCAAAAGATGCAGAAAAAACATTTGAAAAATTCCATTCCATTCATTATAAAAACTTTCAACAAATTGGGTATAGATAGAAAATACCTTAATATTATAAAAGCATTGGAATTTATTCACTGAAATCTCAATATTTTAAAGTAATTTTCAGTATAAAACTAAATTTGAGACCTAGTTTCCTCCTCTTCATCACCACTTTTGCTCTGTGGTTAATGAAGTATAAAAGATACAATATTGAGAAAAATATAAGAAATCATAAATAATTAACATAAAAATGCCTTGAATAATGAGTTTGCTTTATAGAGTCTATCTAAACTTTTACAATAATTCCTTATTTTAGGGATTTTCATCAAATGTTGCATGTATTGCATAATTCTGTGAAAAGATTATATAGTCATATATAATAAAAGTAGACCCATGGACACATATGGATATTGAGCATTTGAAATGTGAATAGTGTGATGGAAGAAAAAAAGTTTACTTTAATATTAATTGATTTAATTTTTTAATTTAAATGTTGAGGCACTATAATTGTTTTTTTTTCCATTAACCAAAACTTTGTTACAGTAGGATTTCATTTCACGTTATCTAGTGTGTCAGATTTTAGTGTTGTGTTTTGGGAATGAGTTTACTCTTTCTAAGGTTACATATAAATACATCATTAAGTTAGTGTCAACAGTTTGATTCAGTTCAATTTATTTTTTCCACATATATGCTATCATAATGTGTTTATTTTAATATTCTAGAAGTCAGTATGAGTTGCAGTAAAACTTATATAAATTATAATTTGTCATTAGAATGAAATATGTATTATTATGTTAATTATAAGGTAAATAATTTTGTAGTTTAAAGGACTAAGGAATATTATTAAAAATTAAAATAAAGGCATGGCACTGAAGAATTGAGTGGAGGTGCAGAGACCAGTGCAGTCACCAGAAGAGTGAAACAAGATCCTGGCTGAGGCATGCATTCACAGTAAGGACAAAATGAAAGATAATTCTGAACTTTCCATAAAGGTGAAAGAAAATAAAGAATATTAACAGGCATCTTTAACAGTTATATAGTGAATTTGATAAGTTTTCTTACAAGTAAAAAGAAAAGTCAATGAATTTTCTGAAATTAGAATTCAGTATCCAACAAAAATTTTAAGTGATTTTTAAAAGTGTCTGAGCTGGTAATTTTGGTAAGTTATAAAACTGCTTGAATTCTTGCATAAAATAGATCATCATCATTACCCAGAAAGATGGTAAAAGAAATTTTAGGAATGAAAATTTTGTTAGAAAACTATGAAAAAATCTAAAAGTATTATTTTCCAAAAAGTAACTAATCTTTGAGTCATAAAGCAAAAATCCATAGTATTTCAAACTTTCTAACTATAGCAAAGACAAATTGATTTAACTTTTTTAAAATTGCAAATAATATTTTTATTAAAGCACCAGCACTTATTTTATGAATTCATTTGATCTCAAAAGCTTCAAAATTCACAACGAAGTATGCCATTTTTAGCCTAAGACATCATATTTGTGAAACAGATTTTTTTATATCAGTCAACAGAGAATTACATTCAAAAAGAAAATTAGTTTCAATCATAGTGTATGCTGCACCAGTTATGTTAGCTGAAAGATCTGGATATATAGAAACTGTAAAACAAGAGATTGGTAATTCTCTTTTTGCTTTTAATACTATAGGATCACATTGAAAATTTAACATGTTTTATGAAGCAGATTCTTTGAAAGTTGTCATGATTATCACTGTTAATCATTTGTTATATGCTTGCAGATGCTGTGAAACATTGTCAGTTTATAAAACAACTAATAAATTGAAGACATTGAATTTAATGATCTTCAATTGTTCTATGTTTATATTCATTGTTTTAGTCATGGAAAAGGTTTTCATATATTTATTGTAGTACTAACTCTAATTCTTGATTTCTTTGGAACAGAATATTCAATAGTCAAAGACAAGGAAATATCTTTGTGATATATAATTCTATACCAGTATCACAGTGCACATAAATGAGGTAAATTTGAATCTCAGAAAAGGAAAATTTATTCATGACTTAAACAGGTAATAAAACATGACGAAATGGAAACTTTCCATAATACCAATCACTGATACTGGATTTACTTTTCTACCTCAATCAACGTGCAGAATATTAATCATAATTGTTAGTATAATACCAATTGATTATAAAATCTATAAGAAAAATTTGAAAAACTTTGTTACTATTAATATATTTAGAATTGTTTTTCATTATATACAATGATCCTTTGAATTATAAAGTAATTAAAACAAGAGTTAATTAATTTACTTAATTTGGACAGATTAATCTTTATTTTAAAATATTTTATTTATTTATTTTTAGAGAGAAGGGAAAGGAAGGAGAAAAAGAGGGAGAGAAACATCAGTGTGTGATTGCCTGTCACACATTCCCCCACTGGGGACCTGGCCCACAATCCAGTCATGTGCCCTGACACCAGCCAGAACTGGACAGATATAATCTTGAAAGTAATGTTTTGCTTCAAAGTTAAACCAATTTTCTAAAAATACATTAACCTGTTTTGTCAATGTGTATATAAAATTAAAGAAAAGTGATTTGGGGGTGTTCATTAATTAATTGGAAAACACTTCAGTATGTTTGGAACAACTTATATAATATGTGAGGATGCTTCTTCAACCATAAATTTTATGAAATATGAATAGAGATAATATATTCAATGAAACTATTGTGTCTGATTTGATATGTGCTGTCATTATAAAATACATTTTGATTTTGCAGAATCTGTATAAAAATTAAAATATTATAACATTTCTAAATAGATTAAATTTTGAGATGCTAATGTTTTATATATATGTTATACATATATGGTTATATGAGGGGGCACAAAAAAGCTGAAATTTATTTAGAAAAAGTATGTATTTATTCTTACATGTTTAAACTTCAGTCACCTTCAGAATACCCTCCAGTTGATGAAATACACCTATTGAGATTTTTTTTGCACTGCTCAAAACAGTTTTTGAATTCATCAACTTTGATACCTTTTAGTGCTTCTGCCATTTTTTGTGTCATCTCTCCACATCAGAAAAACATTTCCCTTTGATGATTTTTTTCATCTGGGGATAGGTCGTTTGGTTGGGTGTATTCTTAAATCACCCATCATGAAATGCCAAACACACTGAAAGAATCTTCATAAAACATCCACTGAAGCCAGATACAGCCTCTCACAACAATGCCAGCTGGTACACTGATACAGACGGGTTCCTAGAACACTCACCTAGCAGGGAACTGTACTGCAAGGGATTCTCCCTCCTCCAGAAGATAGTTTCATTTTTTTAGGGCCCCATCATATATACAAGGTTTTACATATATTATAGTACTTAATATAATTTCATTTATCTCTTTTTTATTTTGTTAATGTAGATGCTAGAATATTTAATGTTAACATTTGGCTAACATATCTATTGGATAATGCTGTTCTATAACTTTCATATTCTAAAAGAAATCACAGTCTCAAAGAGGCTAAGAACCACTGTTTTGGGAAAGAATACTAAAATCATAAATTCTTTACTAGGATAAGCCTATAAACTTTTGGATATTAATCATTTTACTCTATCCATTATACATTCTTCAGTGATGCTTCTACCAGCATGTACAGAATGCATACAGGTAAGAAAGGTAATTTGATACAGCCAAGACTGAAAAAATAGGGATACACAAAGATCAAAGTCAAAACTTAAATTTACACTTAGAACTAATTTTCAACCTGCAAGTCAGAGTCCAGATGTTCACTGATTCACATGGCTAATGTGCTTTGAAAACTGAGCAACTGATTTCAGCACTTGAGGCTGCCAGGAGGTGTGACACTTCATCTGCACAGAGACAGCAGCTCCAGTGCTTCCAGCTTCTCACTTTGTCAGCGCATTTTATAATCATCAAAAGAGCACACTCAACCAAAAAAAACCCTCCTTTTTGAAATTTTTAACTTGTGTATATACATCACTTTCAAAATGATGTTACTGCAGCTTCCAGTTCTAATCTGGCCAAAAAGTTGGAGAAAATGACATATATTTTTGTAATAAATCTAAGCTTTCAAAGATTGCATATAAAAATACATCTTCAATTGTTTCTGAGGACCTCTTCAGCTGTTCTTTCCCACTCTCACAAATACAGTTTAGTTATCACATAAACCTTAGGAAACGATCATATTTAAATGTCAGGTGTTTAAAAACACAATGAAAATAAAAACAGTGCCTTGAAATACTAAAATTAATGATAACAAAAGAACACATTAATTTTTTTTGGCATTTTAGTACAACTACTTTGTGTCAGACTTATTTGTTTTACCTTTGTTGGATGTACCCCCCCTTCAGTTTTAGCCCAGAAAGTTGTTACATCAGCAAAAATATAAATAGAATTTTACCAGAGAACATGAGATACAATTTTAACATGTTATAACTAATCTTAAATCTATTTAAGAGCAAGGAATCCAGGAAAGTGGACTTAAAAATGAAATTTAAAAAAACAAATGGCAATTCAGGAAGCTGACATGAGTTGCCATTAATAGAAGAATAGCTACATGTTTAAAAACCAATTATAGAAACATACCATTTGCTATATAATTGAACTACCAATTTGCAGGACTTAAACACAAAAATCTGTGTAAAATATATTAGTCTGAATAATCTAATCTCTTTTGTATGATTCAGCATATGATTCAGAAAATCAATCTCTCTAATTCATCACTATCATATAGTATCAGTAAATACATATTGAATAATATTTTACTTCATAAAAGCTAATTAGTGATGATAGAATCTTGAGGAAATAAAATATATGAATTTCATAGGTTGAAAAAGATTATATAGAGATTTTTGCCTATTTATTAAAAATTTACCTTTATTGTACTTTTTCTATTACCTTTATCCCCCTTAAATCATCTCCCCACAAACAACACACTGTTGTGCATGTCCATGAGTCCTTTTTCATTTTCACTCAGTTCTACTTCCTAACCCCCCTCCCAGAGCTGTCATCCTGCTCTCCATCTATGAGTCTGTCTCTATTTTGCTTGTTAGTTCAGCTTGTTGATTAGATTCCACATACGAGTGAAATCATATGGCATTTGTCTTTCTCTGACTGGCTTATTTCACTTAACATATAATGATCTCCACTTATTTTTGTTATTCTTCCTAGAATATTAAAGAACTACAAATTACTCTTTGGTTATTTCATTGGTTGGCCCTTGATTTATCCTCCAAATCCATTGCCCAGATATTTTCTTGGACTGGATTTTTTTTTTTCAAAAAGTAAAGGCAAAACTAAAAGTTTGACCAAAGAATCTCTTCTCCAGTGGCAGTTTTGAAGTAAACAATTAGTGTTGCTTTTGAATGAATAATTATTTAGCAAATTAAAATATACATTAAGATAAGAATTATATAACATGCTCACAATTTTGAAAAAGCTTCCTATTCTGTTTTCCTGAGTTACATCATGTAATTTGTACTTAGAAAGTCTTTCCATGAAAACATTTTCCAATTCAAACTTAAACCCGATAGACTACTTACTACAGAATCTGACCTCAAGAATCCCAACTCAGAATCTGAAACTCAAGAAAAGCAAAGATGATTAAATCTTTCACTGTGGATTAATGCATAAAGAAAATGTTAATTTAACAAGTAATCCATATGGTAGTGTTAAGGAATAGCTTTTGTCTTCAACTGGTTTAGAACAGAGTATTGGCAATTAATTATGTAAAATCAATGTAAGCAAATGGCAGATCTAAATATGGTGGCATGTGTTCTCTTCCTTTTTAACAGAAATTAATGCAGCGTGGATTGTCTGGGCAAGTGTGAATTTCTCAGACAAATAACAACCTCTAGTTTTTGTCTCATTACTTGACCTCCCTAGTGCAATGGCACTGATAGTCTGTTATTGGTGCTATTGCAAACTTATCTGCATCTGAGTGTTATAAGTAGAACTGTCAAAGTCAAATGTCTCATAATTATAAAACAATTTATTTTCTCATATGAAAATTATCCACAATTTACAGCATCTTAAAAACAGCAAGTCTCTCCAGGTTGACTTTATGAAACTGCAAAAAGGTTGTATAGGTAGACTAGATTTGAATTACTACTTTAAAAGCTTCCACTTTAGTGACTTGTGCCAAATGCCTTTTACCAGCTGAATGCCTGTTGTGGAAATAACATTCTAGGTTCAGGATTGGGCTATTCCTGCCTGGGGTGCCATATCAGCAAAATGAAACACAGATAACTTTGAAGTCCCTGTAAATGTTTTGCTTGACCAGAAATGCAATATACTTAGCTCATTCCCAAACACCAAGATAACTATGGGTCTTCTCACCGCAGCCAATAAAGTAATTTCTTTTTGTCCCCTCCTTGTTCTTTATTCTTTATCATATGAAAGCTTTCTGCCTTCCCCCACCATTCTACAGTTTTCTGAAAGGAGACTGAACACTTGAGGAAGTCTTAAAGTTTGTTTGCATTACCTAAATTGTCTTCTTTAATCATTTTTAAACAGTTTTTGGTGATGAGGATGGGATTGGAAACTGACTGCCCAGTCCCCCAGGACCAGATGCAGCAGATGAGATGCAAGCTGAACCCTTTGAGTTTACTCTGCACCTCTGTCATTTACGCATGACCAAGGGGAAGCCTCTCTTGGATTTGAGCTCCATTGCCCTGTGTGCGACTGCCCAATTCAATAAAACTTCATTAATATATATGTGTGTGTGTGTGTGTGTGTGTGTGTGTGTATTCATATTCCAGAAATGTTATGGTTTCCTGAGAAAATCCCAGGGTTTATTAAAATTCCAAGAAATATTCTGGATCCTAGAAAGATTCTGGGGGTTACTGAAGTTCTCAGGAACGTTCTGGGATAATGAAAACGAGAAGTGGTTAATTCCGTTGGGTGTCTGTAATGGCTGGCAGCTGTTAGAGAACTCACAAGGCCTCAGGGTAAGTCCACAGCATAAACCACAGGAGGACTTAAGAAAATAAATTAAGATGAAAGCCTCTAACCTCAGAGCATGGGAATCTTTTGATTTCTACTGAGTGGAAGATCTTCTTCCTGATATAAAGAAGCATATTGAAGATATTGTAGTGGATGGTTGGGTCAGTGCTTTGATATAATGCAGGTTAGAAGCCAATTCTTTGAGGAATTGAAAGCAACTGTCTTACAAATTGAGAACAATTTATACAACTTGTCTTACAAATTCAGTCTTTACCAGAATAGAAAAAAACCACCTATGTTTTACCAATCCAAAAACTCCCCATACTCATTTCAAAAGGCTTGTAGTTATTGTAAAACTTCTGCCCTTAGGAAACAAAAGTGTTTTTTGAGGAACCTGCATTTCTTTCTGTATACCTTTGATAGTTAAATGTTCTACCTGGTTATTCTCTAGGAACTGAGTGCAAGCTCTTTAAAGTGCAAAATTTGGTTGTAAGACTGAAGCCCCGCCTTGTTTCAGGTGTCAGCTGATAGGCCTTCCCAGTTTCCAGAGGCCGTTTGCATTTCCTGGCTCATGGCTCCCTCCTCCATTTTCAAAGCCAGTGATGGTTGCTTTTTTCTTGTGGCTTATTCATATCTCTGATCCACTTTACTGCCTCCCTGTTCCACTTTTAAGAGTCATTTGATAAATTAGGCAACCCAAATATTTTGGAATAATCTCTCCATTTCAAGCTCCTAGATATTAATCACCAAGGTCCCTTTTCCATGTAAGGTAATACATTTGTGGACTCCAGGGATAAGGGCATAGACATCTTTGGAGGGGTCATTGCATTGCCTACCACACTGGGTATTGAAGAAGACAGAAGAATCAAAGTCAAGTAAGAAAAGACATTCAAGTGAAGGTCAAGAAAAATCATCCACAGTATTGGATTACTAAGATTTTGTGGCTGAAAACATGTCAATAATTTAGCTTAATTGTGGGCATTTAATAATTGTTCTTCAAGTTTAAAGAACATGATACCCTCAACATAGTTCCACTTTCTAGTTTTTTTTCCCATATATACTGCAACTATTTTCTTAAAAATTATTGGAATATAGCCCTGGCTGGTGTAGCTTAGTGGATTAAGCGCGGGCCTGTGAACCAAGAGATCACGGTTTGATTCCCAGTCAGGGCACATGCCTGGGTTGCAGGCCAGTTCCCAGCAGGGAATGCACAGGAAGCAACCATACATTGATATTTCTCTCCCTCTCTCCTTCCCTTCCCCTTTGAAGATAAATAAATAAAATCTTTAAAAAAATTATTGGAATATAAAATATTGTGTAGGTTTTAATGTTGAGAAATTCGTTTATTCTATGAAAAAATTGTTTTTTGATTGAAGTATTTGGAGAGGCTATATCATAAAATTTTTAAATGTGAATATCTATCATTATGATGAATATTATTAGAGTAGCAAAGGATTATGGGGAAACATGCAATTTCTAGGATATTTAGGTTTCAGTTGAATTCAAGAGTTATAATTTACTTTTATTTCTATAATATTTTGTTCTTATTATTGATTCATTTAAGATTATATTGATAATTAGGCCATTAATTGGTCTGAATCTTCTCCTAAATTGTTGTACTGCTGGAGTGTTACAGAACAGACCCATCAGGGAGGGGCAAGATACTATTACCAAATGGATCCCCCCTTCTCCCGGGGTCCCCTGTACTAGGTTCACCTTGCCCGCTGCCAGGGAAATTTAGCTCTCAATGCCAGATATTGGTGAAAAGGAAAGGAATTATTGATTCAAAAGTTACACAGACTTAGAGTAATGACTTAATGTCTTCATTAAATATCCACAAACACACACAGTCCTTCCTTCCCCTCTTTGCCCAGACCAGGGTACCATATCTCAGGAAAAGCAATAGAAGTCTGTGGCTCAGGTAGCACCCATTCTTCCCAGTACCCATGCTCGGTTGGCAGGCCTCCTGTGGTTCCCAGCACCATCAGCTATGTTGACGCCTTGATCTCCAGTTCTTAATCCAAACCCAGGTGGCACCTTCTCCTGGCCCACCAGCCAGAGTCCTTCTACCCCTTTACTTCCCTGCAAGGTCTCTCCCGCTTCCCAAGCCACATGGCAAAAGGAGCACCCAAAGCGCCGTGGTTCCAACCTGCATGGCTGGCACACCTGGGTTTAAATCCCAGCGCCAATCTTCCTCTGCATCCCCATTTCCAACTCCTCCCACAATTGGCTATACCTGCCAGCATTCCCATATGTTTCCAGCTTTTCTGGGCTGTCATAGTAAGTCCGGGCAGCTGTGGCTCTGTAGCATGGAGTCATCTCCAAGCTCTCATGCAGGCACTGTAACCAGGGGGAGTTGCCTCCTAGTTAAGTCATGGATCAAGTCACTCCCATCTCCCTGGCTCAAAGCATGGCCACAGCCATTTAACATAGCCATGAAACCAGTTAAAAGTTGTAGATATGTTAAATGACTATTCCTGAGGTTATTTGCAAAACTGTTGCTATGCAAAACAACTCTCAGTGGCTGTGCTCCATGTGTCCCATACCTCAGTTCAGACTTATAGGGGTGTGGACATCCTGTATATTTAATATTTCCTGGACAACCTGAGTTCTACATCCCATTACAAATCCCTCTTTCACTGTACCCTGTTACAGGAGGATGCTAATGTTGCCTTTACCTTTTTTTCATTGACTTTACATAGTGCTTGGCTTGAAGTAAGCACTCATTTATCTATGCAAGTTGAATTTAGAGTCAAAGCAAAGCTAATATTTTTCTTTGCTTAGGTTTTAATTAGTTTACACTGAAGCAGTTATATCAGCCCAGCTAAATACCTATTAGTATGTTTTATACAAAATAGAATAACCTCAAGGAGCCAGTTTCACTTTCATTTAAACAGCTTTATTACTTTTTAGTGTGGAGTGGTAATGCTTTAGGGTAAAATGGAGCCCATTTAGTTGCAATCTTTTGAAAGCTAAGTATTTTAACAGATGAGGAAAACTTTATAAATGTGTGCAAAAATATATGTAATAAAATCGTCCTGCACATTTAAGATGGTAGTAAGCAAACTTTTATTTTTAATCTAAATTCAGATATTGTTATTTCTTTTTTATTATTGTTCAGTTATAGTTGTCCTTATTTTCTCCCATTACTCTACCCTGCCCTAATAACAAAAATAAGCAAGTGTATGTTATTGAAGCTTTTATCAATAACTTCCTTCAGATTAATTTCAACAAAAACCTCAAAGGAGAAAAGTGGCATAAACTTGCTCAGTAAATTACAGGTCCACCAGTCTAATATAAAGATATGATATTTCTTACACTAAAGAGAAGTGACAGTCTGCAGCCCAGTCTTGTTCCATAAATTCCATTTTTAAAAGGGCCTCTTTTCTACACTAGTATTGAGTGTACTGCTGGGCCCTCTTGGAGATCCTCTTGCTGTTATTTTTGGCAATGAGAAAGTGGACTATGCCTCCATACTGGGTTAAATGTTTATTTCTAGGTGTGCTGTTTCCACATTGAGCCATCAGATACACTGTCCTACCTGAGCTCAGTAGTTTTTTTTTTAGTTTTGCACATAAGCAAGATTGGACTTCAACTAGTTCATAAAAATAATTTACTATGAGGGTAATGGTACATTTTATAGATCCAAAAGGATAGCCCAAAGTTGGCCATTAGGAGGAAATGGGACTAAGAACTGCAGATCTCCAGATTCTAATGATTTTGCTCATCTCTGCTCCTATGTATGCTCAGTTCCCTTCCTTCCTCTTTTCATATCTATACATCTACATCTACACCTACACCTACACCTACACCTACACCTACACCTACACCTACACCTATACCAAATGGGCAAAAGTATGTTAGAGTTATTCATATGGAAAAAGGCATGCAAGTTATGATTATTACTATAGCTTATTAACTCAGTGTTTTGCACACTCACACTGTAAACCAGCGTTTGCCCATATACACATCTCCTCTACAGGTACTGTTTTACTGGAGAACTCTGACTAGTACACCTTTGCTGGAGGCTGAGACTACACACTAGCCCTACATAATATTAATACATTTTTGGTTCCCATTCCTGCTCTATTTTGCACTATTGACACTGACCAATGCATGGAATTTTCTACTCTAAAAATAGCCAAAAGGACACTGAGCAGATACTGAAATACATTCTAATTCCTAACTGTCTTCTCTGGCTCAAATTCAACAAAGCAAATTTAAAGAGGATGGTCATGAAGATTTCATTCAGTTCACACTGCCCCTTTCTGAGGGTAACTAATGTATTCCCAAACCCTACTAGAAAGCAATTCTAGGCAAAAGTTACCTATCCACTATCTATCAAATGAGACTGGCATCTCTAGGGTTAGGTAAGTCAAAACATAGGTTAATCAAGTCAAAATATAAGTTTATCAGTGACTATCAGCTTTAAATGAAAGCTCTACTTAATTAATAATAATTTAAAAAAGAGAGACTAGTTATGATCAGTAGATTCTGCTTTGGAATTTGAACGAGAGATATACCTATAAGATCATTCAGTTATAAGTAAGGACAGAGTAGGAGAGTCAAAGAAAAAGATAGGGAGATAATTGTTAAATCATATTAATTTAATGAACTTAAGTAAGCCCCAACAACTCCTACTGTGATTAAGGGACCCTCAAAGTATAAACCCACTATGTTTCCATTTTGGAGAGCCCTGGGTGTCTCCAAAGCCATCAGCTATGTTTCCATTTTGGGGATAACTGGGTCTCTAACTATCTCTGGGTCCTGTAATTGTTTAGTTTCTTTTACTGACACATGCTTCTGATAATAACCCTATTATTAGAGAGAGTCTTGAGTTTCTGACTCATATTTCCAAACAGGAATAAAACATATCCACTAAACACAAAGAAACAAACCAATTTAAAAAAAAATAAAAAAAAATAGTGTTCATGCATAACCAAATAGAATTCAAGGAGAATATAACATTGTGAAAACAAAGTCTTTGGTAATTCTCCCTGTGTACTGAAGTCTGCACTATAAATAGGAAGATATTGAACAAAGTTAATAACATCACATAAGAGCTACATAGTGTTTGGAACACTTTGCCCTTATGAGACTAATCAAAAAGTCTTATCAGAATGAACAGAGCAGTGAGGGTAATTAGTTGAGGATTACCTTTAATAGATATTAATTTCATTTAGATCCATTAAATGTGGGTACCTGGGTGGGTGATGTGGACTAAAATGGAAAACATGGCTAAGTTGTGTGTAAGCAAAAGATTTATTTTAATGAAGAAAATCGACTGGATTTTAATGAAAATCTAAAAGGTAGATTTCTATAATTTTATAGAAATCTAAGCAATCTTTTAAATATAAACCTAGCATTCTATTTTCAAAGTTTAGTTATAATTTATTGTAAAGTTTTACTTGATTTAAGTACCGGAATTCTTTTTTTTCACATTTTTTATTGTTGTTCAAATACAGTTGTCTCCATTTCCCCCCACCACCACTCCCCCACTACCCCAGCCATCCCCACTTCCCACTGTTGATCATACCCTGCTTTGGTTTTGTCCATGTGTTCTTTATAGTTGTTCCTGAAAACCCTCCCCTCTTTTTTCCCCATTATCCCCTCCAATCTCCCCTCTGGCTGCTGTCCATTTGTTATTAATTTCAATGTCTCTGGTTACATTTTGCTTGCTTGCTTGTTCTGTTGATTAGGTTCAACTTATAGGTGAGATCATATGGTATTTGTCTTTCACTGTCTGGCTTATTTCACTTAGCATAATGCTTTCCAGTTCCATCCATGCTGTCCCAAAGGGTAGGAGCTCCTTCTTTCTTTCTGCTGCATAGAATTCCATTGTGTAAATGTACCATAGTTTTTTGATCCATTCATTTACTGATGGACACTTAGGTACCAAAATTCTATATCTTTAAAAGATGATATTTTTGTTGTGTTGATATGGAAATAAAATTTATTCTTTATGTACAAAAATCAAGCATTTATTTTACAATTAGTTTATGCTTTATTTCAAGCTATGATGCATAATAAATATAGTGATGTTATCTAAAAGTATTTGTTAAATTTTAAATAATTATTTGAAAGTAGCCTGACCTTTTATAGTCATATGGGACAATACCATCTCTAGTTATCTTTATTTGAGATCAAAGGGCTGGGCAAAATTTTCTAGTAATATGGTCAACATTTTTCATGGGTTAATCATTAACATTTTATTTGTTAAATTATTTCAGCAATCAAACTATATTTATTAAATAAAAATTATGTTCATTGATTTATTTATTGAGTGCTTACATAGTACTAGGCATTATTTCTACTTTTTCAATAAAAGTGGTAACTGCTTTTTATTGAATTGTTTATATGTTGCAGGCAGTGTATTGGGCTCTTATAAACATTACCTCATTTAATTGTTATGACTCATACACAAAGAAGGCACTAGTGTTAAAAGAACAAATAAAAACAAGACTTGGTGATATAAACAAACTTTATTTTATGAAGTGGACAGTCTCCTTTGGGAGAAGTGCAAAATAAGATGGAAGGGTAAGAAACTTTTACAGGATAAAAATTAAAGAGCAAAGAAGAGAGAAACAGAAAATTTGTAATTGGTTGGGGCTGCGGAGCCAACCTGGTTTGTCGGGAGAAGGCCCAGAGTTAGCTTGGCATTTGGGTAATGACTGCACTTCTGGTCAAATGGAGCATTTATAGGGACACAAACGTTATCTAAGTTTCAGTTTGTTGACTTTACACCCTGGGCAAGAGTGGCTCCATCTTTGAGAAAGTTCAGCAGCTCTCCACTTTTGATCATCCTCTTTATCATTCAAATGTTTGATAAAAAATATGCCTTAGCATGACTCTCAGTTACCATTGCCTCTTTGGATCTCAGTGCAGTATTCACAAATGTTGATGTCAGACTCCTATTCTTGGATTTGGGTACATTCTTTTGTCTTCTGTTGTTCCAATTAGTGAGACCATGTGTATTTCACATGCCTCTCAGCCCCTTTTTTTCTTTCTATTATTTAATCCATCATGCAATCTACATGTATTTCTTAAACTCCTATTATGAAACACATGAACTCTAAAGTATCTATCAGCTCTAAAAATTTTTGTGTGCTAGGGTTCTAATCAAGAAAACAAAAAGCAAACAAAATATAACCAGAGACACTGAAATAAATAACAAACTGACAGTAACCAGAGGGGAGGGGGCAGGGGGATAATGAGGGGTAGAAGGGGAAAGGTCATCAAGGAATATATATAAAGGACCCATGGACAAAGCCAAAAGGGGGTAGGATTGAGGGTGGGAGGTAGTGGGGCAGGGGAAAGTAATGGTGGGAAAATGGAGACACCTGTATTTGAACAACAATAATTTTTTTAATTGCAAGAAAAATAAAGAAAATTAGATTACTAATTCTTAGTAATAACTTCCAGAGAACTAATGGATTTATCAGGGATATGAAATGTATGCACAAATAATTCTAACACATAACAGAATGCAACAAATGTTATAATTTGCAAAAGTAAATGTCATGGGAGTTTAGAAAAAGGAGAGCTCAATTTCACTGGAGGGATGTTAGACTTGTGGTGGAATTCAAGTTAGGCCTTGAAATGAATATGATTTCTGATATTGACAAAAGGAACAGGTTCATGGAGGTAAAAACTATTTGCGTGTGCATAGTATCAAAAAGACAGAGGGAATGGTGTGATTTTAGACTCCATGATTGACCCATTTAATAGTATTTTGAGACAAAGAAAAATTAAGTTGAAATGGAAGTATTGGTTTAGGGTAGAGGGTAGCTACTTTTTAATAAATCACAAGAGTAATATTTTAGGTTTTGAGGGACATACAATCCTTATCACAATTACCACTTCCATTATAGCAAGAAAGCAGCTTAGATAAAACATAAACAATTGTGCAGGGATGCATTCCAATAAAACTTTACAAAAACAAGAAATAGTTGAATTTGATCCATGTGGTTTAGTTCCCTGACTCCTGACCTAGATCATAAAAGTGATTTAGATGCCAATATAAAGTGTTGATGTACATACAAGAAAATATACACAAAGTGGAGGTGAGGTGGCAGATGGCACTTTGATGGGGACGCTTGGCTGAGAATAAGAGGTAAAAGAAGCTATTTTCTTTTTATGAGCAATGAAACAAGATTCTCTGTCAACCAAACTCAAATCAGGTTCCTCCAAGCTTTCTTTCAACTATGCCTTAACTTTTTAGCAAGAAAGCTGTGAAGTTAGGTTAGCCAAATATCCAAAATGTCTGATCACCCTCAATCAGGCCCCTTACGTTTTACCATCCCCTCCAGTGCCAGCCAATCACCCAGGCCTGTTTTCCGCCAGAATCAGGTTAGGTCAGGTTAGCCCAAATGCCTGCTTACCCAGTGTTTCCTCCTAGTAATTTTCCAGTCACTAACCTTCATCTGCTCTACCTTCCCACTTTTCCTTGTTGTATTTGGAGATGAGCCCAATTTCTCCCCCACATGGCAAAACCTCATTGCCCCTCCTTGCTTTAATAAAATCTGCCTTAATGCTCTTTAACAAGTGAATGAATGGTTTTTACCATGTATAAGTGACAAAAATTATAAATTGTCAAGATTCTATCTCTCTATCATCTTTCTATCTACAGTTGCAAAATAGTGACAACTGATACAATCAATAAAAACCATGTTTACTTATTATACCATTAGTCTTAAAACAATTGATTTTTATTACTAGACATATCATCTAAAATTATTTAACTGAATTTTCAAACTAAAATGGAATACCAAAATAATTTTTTAATATTTTGTAGTTCACTCTAACAAGGGGAACTTTTGATTTTACAGCAGTGACCATATTTGCTCTCTGTGGTTAATGCCATTGTTATTCAAAAGCCCAATTCATTGCATTATACCAAGTAATTTGTCTTTCCTCTGAAAAATGATATTACAGCAAGACAAATAATCCCAATAATCCCCTAAAATATGTTTTAAATGAAATAGTTTACTTAATAATTAAGGGTATAGGTATCTGAAATTGAACTCCAGTTTAAGAACAGGTTTTAGATATGGGCATTTGGCACAGACATTCTTGCTAATGACACATATAAAATATCTATAATTCTGAAAGTTTTTGTAATTTTTGGACATGAGATTGGTTTTAATATAAACTCATAAACTATTGATTAAGTTACATGAGAATGCCTTTAATCTTTTCCAAGCTATGACATGATAATTAACTTCTGTGTGACAGATCCTTTTTAATTTGGGAAGGCTTTTTTTTTTTTAATTAACTGTATAGGAAGTTAGAGAGTGGGAGGCATATCATACCTTTTAAGTCTAGAAAGTGAAAATTGATCATTTCTAATGTGTTCTATGTACGTTCTATGTACCAGTACAGTACAACATGGTACTTGTTTGTATGCACACAGAATTGCTGAAACTGGTCATTAATGTGTACCTTGTTTTCTCCTCATTAGTTTGATTCCAGATATTTTCCTCTGGCATATCCAATCATTGGATAATAAAACAAAAGGTTTGTTACTTTAAAACATAAAAAGTGCATTTCAGTGATGCCGAACGACTTAAGAAGCATATCAGATAAGAAAGGTTTAAGTTATCTTGACTCCAAGTTAAGTGCTCTATTTGAGAAAATTAATATTCTTCATCATTCAGAGAGCCTTTAGCAGACATATCCAATAAAAGCAGTATCCTTCCTTTCTGTTTTAATCTTCCCAGTATAACATTAAAACATGTTGTGTAGAGTGCTGTTAAACCCTCAAACTTGCATTACATAGTAATAACATCAAGGCTCTCTTTTGTTCGGCAGTAATTGGATTCTCTAACTGTGATAAACTGCTCTGCCTTTGGCCTTCTAGGTTAGCCATTTAGGAATTGGATTATGGTCTCATAAACAGAGGAGCAATGATATCATTGCTTAATTATATTCATTATTAAAAGTTCTGAATCATGTTATTATCAGGGAAAGGACAACTGATAGTAGTTGAATGAATGGCTCACAAAAACATTTCAATGTATTTTGTGTCAGGAAAAAATAAAAACATATTTGGAGAATAACACACAAAATGGAAAACAGAAGCATGTGCTGTTTAAGAGTCTGGGGATTGGAAACAGAAATGTGTTGACCTCTACTACAACATCTACTCATCGTTTGACTCTGACTCTAGGTGTTTCATCTGTAAAATATGATGTATCATAGAATGGTATGCTCAGAGCCTATGTAATTACCAATGCCATCCAATAAATGTAATTAAAATTAATTTTAAAAATAAATCAAATTATTATTCATTGTACACTTTAATGATAACTTTTCTAAACAAACTAAAAACAGTTTCTCTGATAAATTTAAAGATTTTGTTCACAAAAGTGAACAAAACATGCATCTAGTAATAGTCTATAGTACTGTTAAAATGAAATGAGATTTTGTGTATTTCATGTTTAATATATACCTGACATCTAGTAAGCATGTGCCCACTTGTTATACTTTAAAATAATATTTATAATAATGATGATTGGATCTTAGTCATTTCAACATATCTTTAAGTTTACTGAAAAATCTAAAATAATTGGAGTACTATTATGCTAGTTTTTCAAACATAAATATACAAAATTCTGGGTTTGGTATTATTATATTATGTAATACTCTGTATTTCCAATCGACTTACATGGGTGCTCTGTACAAAGTTCTGAGCTAGCGTCTATCAATCTTGACAAATTCATTCAATAAATAATAAAGATTTATTTAATGTCAGACAAGATGAGGTGAAATATAAAACATAGTTTATAATTTCAATAAGCACCAAAATGTGATTAGTGCTATGAAAAGAATGAGATGAATAAGACAAGTCTCAAATATGAGGGCCATTATCATAGGGGAAAGTACATGGGAAACTTACTGTAAAACAAATAAGTGATGGAAGAGTTTGAGTTAAAAGGGAGCTATTGTTGGGAGGCTGGTGACATTCTACCTGAAGGAATCAGAGACAATGTACTGAGAGCTGTGCCTTTTTTTAAATTTTTTTAAAAATATATTTTATTGGTTATCCTATTACCGTTGTCCCATTCCCCCCTTCACTCCCCTCCACCCTGCACAACCCCTCCCACCTGCATTCCTCCCCTTTACTTCATGTCCATGGGTATTACATGTAAGTTCTTTGCTTCTCCATTTTCCATACTATTCTTAACCTCCCCCTGTCAGTTTTCTACCTACCATTTATGCTACTTATTCTCTGTACCTTTTTCCCCCTCTCCCCCTCCCACTCCCCCACTGATAACTGTCCATGTGATCTCCATTTCTATGATTCCGTTCCTGTTCTAGTTGTTTGCTTTGTTTGTTTGTTTGTTTGTTTGTTTGTTTGTTTTTAGGTTTGGTTGTTAATAGGTGTGAGTTTGCTGTCCTTTTACTGTACAAATGTTTTTTATCTTCTTGTTCTTAGATAAGTCCCTTTAACATTTCATACAATAAGGGCTTGGTGATGATGAAGTCCTTTAACTTGACCTTATCTGGGAAGTTCTTTATCTGTCCTTCCATTCTGAATGATAGCTTTGCTGGTAGAATAACCTTGGATGTAGGCCCTTGCCTTTCAACACTTGGAATACTTCTTTCCAGCCCCTTTTTGCCTGCAAAGTTTCTTTTGAGAAATCAGCTGATAGTCTAATGAGCACTCCTTTGTAGGTAAGTGTGCCCTTTTGTCTTGCTGCTTTTAAGTTTCTCTCCTTATCTTTAATCTTGGCTAATGTAATTATGATGTGCCTTGGTGTGTTCTGCCTTGGGTCTGACTTCTTTGGGACTCTCTGAGCTTCCTTGGCTTCCTGGAAGTTATGCCTTTAAAGTTAAAGTTTTCAACAGGTAAATAATAAGGGAAGAGCATTTCAGATCAATTAGTAATGAGCAAATATAAAGAGTTATACAACTTTGTAAGTTTATTTATAGAGTATTGATATGTTAGATAAATTTAGCATAAGCAGGAAGTGTCAATGTAGAATTAAATTAGGATATAATACAAATTACAAATAAAAGATACAGTGAAATGGACTATGAATTATGTAGAACAGAATTGGAAGACAAAATCAAGGATTAAAAATGAAGTTGAGAATTTTCTAGGAGTGAGAGACTGATTGTATAAGAAGCATATGAAAGAGAGGGATGTAAACATATGTCTACATTCCAAGTTCATGTTGCAGTGGAGACAATAATACAGTCTCATTAATTGAAATATAGAGAGTAGAAGGTGGTATATATGGCATAGGAGAAGATAACATATTTTAATTCAGAAATGTTGAACATCAGATACTAACAGGATATCCAAGAAGAAATGAGTAATAAGTATAAAATACAACATATATTTTATACCTTCCATGTTATAGGAAAATTCATTGAGATCGTATGTTGTGAACGCTGAGAAAAATATAAAGAAGATATAAACTAGAATACATCTTATTGGTGATAGAGAGGGGAAGAGGGACACAGAAGTCAAAAAAATAATATGACAACCAAGATAGCATAAAGTCTCAAAGCCATAAGAAAAAAGTCCAGGAAGAGAAAATAGTTAACACATATCAGATATCTCATTAAGTTCCAGCAATGAGAAATAAGAAAATATTTGGCAATTAGAGAAGTGATTCAAGCCAAATGATAAGATAAAATATATTTTAAATACTAATGAGTGAATGAGGGACAAGGAAGACGAATCAGTAATAATCAAGATAATAAAATCGAGAGTTAAAAAGTGTGTTTTGTTTTGACTTGTTTTAAATAAATGAAGGAATCTACAGCCAAGTGGAAACTGAAATTATGAAAAAGCAATAGTATTTGATTAAACCAATTTATAGAGGAGGCAAGAAAGGATTCAATCATTGAAATATTTTATAAGCTTTCATTGCGGATGTAGTATTTTCAGATACTGGGCTAAGTATCTAATATACAAATTTATTCCGAGTATACAATCTCCTGCAAGAGACATACACAAAAGAAATGATGATAGTATTGTGTAACGTAGCTTAAATACATATACATATGTATCATATGAGGTCATCCAGAAGATATTCAGACATTTAATATGAAAAATAGAGGCATTCATTGAAGAAGATGCAAGGTACAAAAACATTGTACACAGAACAATGACACCTCAGTCCCATTCAAAGTAGGCACCTGGGGACCTCACACAGTTTTCCAAATTGCTATCAGCTGCCCGTAGTATTGTCCCTGAAGCTCATCAAGGATCTGAAATTGCTTCCCTTTCATGGGTGATTTTGGTTTTGGGAAAAACCAGAAGTTGCAGGGCACCAAATCTGGATTATAGTGGGCCTGAGTCACCTGGGTGATTTGATGTTTTGCCAAAAAAAACTCTGCATAAGACATGATGCATAAGCCAGGGCACTGTCATGGTTAAGCTGCCAATCACCAGTTGCCCATAACTGCAGCCTTGTGAATCATCCAATAGTTTCCACAGTGGAATGTTCAAGCTTAATGCAAAATTTGATGCATATTTTGTTCTACTTGCTCAGTAATTTTGAATGAGAGAGTCACATGGTGCACATGCTCACTGAACAACATCTACCACCCCTAATGACTAGTACAGTGAAGTTCCCATTGTTCATGCATGCACATTCCAGTCCACTATCCTTGGCTGCCAGGTTACACTGATGCCATGCAAACTCTTCTACTTATATTAACAAAGCCTGGGCTTTTTCCAGACAGACCTCATATAATATATAATGAATACCAACATGTATTTGTTTATGTCTTCCTAGAGTAGATGAGAGACTTGGCAAGGAAGGATTCCAGTTGGGGCTGAAGTTGAACTAAGTCATAAAGGATAAACAAATAGATATTCATGAGTTAGAGACAAGAAAAGAGGTAATCTAAGTTGAGGGAAGAGCTTCTGCAGTAGTTTTGAGTACTAATGTAGAAGTCAATTTGAAAGTTCTAAGTTTCCCATATGAGGCTAGCACGTGGAAAATTTAGCAGGAACTATCAAGTATTTTTTACAACTTTTTTGAGATATAATTGACAAATAAAGTGATAATACATTTAAAGTGTACAGTGTAATTATTTGATATATGTAAAGCAAATTAACATCTATCACCTCTTATATTTACTTCTCATACTGTTTTTTTTTTTTTTGGTGAAAATGCTTAAGATCAATGCTCTTAACAAATTTAAAGCATAAAATGTAGCATTATCAGTCAATCATAGTCACCATGCAATATATTAGATTATCAGAATTTATTCATCTTATAAATGAAAGTTTGTACACTTTTACCAACCTCCCCTCATTTCCTTCCCTGTGCCCCAGCAATTACCATTCTACTCTGTTTCTGTATGTCTGTAGGTTCAAATATATATATTTATAAGTTCAAATATATATAGTTTTTGAACCTACATACACATATACTATATATAATCACATTTGACTATATATTATTGTCTAATATATACTATATATATATTAGATTCCACATATAACTGATATTATGCAATATTTGTCTTCCTCTAGGTGACATCCTCTAGATTCATTCTTGTTGTCACAAATGGCTGTTGTTTTAAGGCTAAATAATATCCCATTGTATATACATATCACATTGTCTTTATCCATACATCTGTAACAGATATTTAGATTGTTTCCATAACTTAAGGTTGGTTTCTGTGAGTAATGCTTCAAACAACATAAGAGTACAAATATCTATTTGAGATAGGGATTTTATTTCCTTAAGCTATTTACCCAGAAGTGGGATTGCTAGATCATATAATAGTTATATTTTTTAATTTTTGGAGGAACCTTTATGCTGTTTTCCATATTAGCAATACCATTTTACATTCCCACTAATAGTACGCAAAGGATTTGTCAACACTTGTGGTTTTTTTGTCTTTTTGATAATAATCATTTTAACAGGTATAAATCTCTCCTTTTTCTTTTCAACATTTTATTTATTTATTTTTAGAGAGTGGGGAAGGGAAGAAGAAAGAGAGGGAGAGAAACATCATTGTGTGGTTGCCTCTTGTGTACCTCCTATTGGAGACCTGGTCTGCAATCCAGGCATGTGCCCTAACTGGGAATCAAACTGGCAACCCTTTGGTTCACACAGGGGCACTCAATCCACTGAGCCACATCAGCCAGGGCTGTAACTTTCTTTTCATGCAGTGTGCTTGTCTAGCTTTGATATCAGTGTAATTCTGGCCTAGCAAAATGATTTTAAATTATTTTTTCCTCTCCAGATTTTTTAAAGAGTCTGAGAAGAATTGATGTTAATTCTTTTTTTTTTCTTTTTGATTTTTGAGAGAGGGGAAAAGAAGGAGAGAGGGAGAGAAAGGTCAATGTGACAGAGAAACATCGATTGGTTGCCTTCTGTATGGAGATTAAACTTACAGCTTAGGCATGTTCCCTGGCTGGGAATCAAACCAGCAACAATTTTGTCTGTGGGACAACACCCAACAGAACCACACCAGCCAGGGGGCTTTAATTCTTCTTAAATGTTTGATAATATATACCAGTAATGCCATCTGGTACAGAAATTTCTTTGTTGTGAGGTTTTTGAGAGCTGATTCTTTTAACTCAAATTCATTTGTTCAGATTTTATATTTATTCATGATTCAGTTTGGTCAGTTGTATATTTCTGGAAATTTATCCAGTATTTTTAATTTATCCAATTGCTGGTATATCATTGTTCATAGTAGTTTCTTATGATCTTTACTATTCCTGTATTAGCAGTTGTAATGGCCCCTCTTTTATTTCTGATTTTGTTGAGTCTTCTATGTTTTAATATTAGTCTAGGTATAGTTTTATCAATAATGCTTATCTTTTTTCTTTTAAGAAAGTGTTTATTTTTATTGATCTTTCTATTGTTGTTTTAGGCTCTATTTAATTTATTTCATCTCTGAACCTTTTTATTTTTTTTTCCTTCCACTAACTTTGGCCTTAGTTTTGTATAATTTTCCTAATTCCTTGAGGTGTAAGATTAGGTTGTTTATTTGAGATCTTCCTTTTTTTAATAAAGGTATTTATCACTATAAACTTCCCTGTTAAACTACTTTTGCTGTGTTCTATAATTTTTGATATATGGTGATTTCATTTTCTTCTTTTTTCAAGACTTTTTTTTTTATTTCCCTCTTAATTTCTTCTTTAACCCATTGGATGTTCAAGAGTGTGTTTAATGTTCATGTATCTGAATTTTCCAGTTTTCTTCTTGATATTGATTTCAAGTTTCACACCACTGTGGTCAGAAATGATGCTTGATATAATTCTGATTCCCTTAAATTTAAGACTTTTTTTGCAAAAGACTAGCACAATCTGGGTACAAAAGATGGCATGATGTAGTGAGCAGTGCTTCTCCATATCACCATCAGACCTACTGCTGTGTGTCTACAGGAGAAATGCCAGCTGCATTTTCTCCCTAACTCAGCATGTAAAGCTGAGTGGCCTCATTACCCTTAAAAAGCCAATTAAAATGGTATATTGAAAAAAAGAAAAACCATCTGTTCTTAGAAGGGAAGTAGAAATGGATGTCTGCCAAAGTTCTAATATGGGGTTTGAGTTCTTTCAAATATTGGTTAATAGATGTGTCACATTTGATTTTTTACATTACCTATATTTAATCCCACAATGCATCTAGGAGGCTTGGTCTGAGACCTCGTTGGAGAATACTTTCTATAATACTACATGATCGCTCATTGTAGTCTTGGCACTCGCAGCATATTTTTGTCCACCTTGCCCCAATTTTTGTTTTACATCTATTTTAAAAAGTTTACTTCTTCATTCAACCAAGCCTCTATCTTCTTTATCTACCATCTATCATCTATCATCATCTGACATATATCTACATTTACTTTTACTATTCTATTCTATAGAAACTAAATATCACTTCTCTTCTTTCTGCATTCCAGTCATATAGGTTTAACTGGGAATGGTAAATTAAGTATTTGTAAAGAAGTTTATGGCTAAAAAAAAGTTAGAGACAGGGGAAATATTTTTGGTGACTTATTCTGCATATTAAAAGTATTTGCTTTAGCCCTGGCTGGCGTAGCTTAGTGGATTAAGCGCGGGCCTGTGAACCAAGAGATCACGGTTCGATTCCCAGTCAGGGCACATGCCTGGGTTGCAGGCCAGTTCCCAGCAGGGAATGCACAGGAAGCAACCATACATTGATATTTCTCTCCCTCTCTCCTTCCCTTCCCCTCTAAAGATAAATAAATAAAATCTTAAAAAAAATAAAATAAAAGTATTTGCTTTAAATATCTACAGAAAACAATTATAACTAAATGTGCTTTTACATCTGGCTTGGGCACTAATGTATATATGTGTGTATATGTGTGCCCATACATGTGTAGTTGTGTCCCTGTCTAAACTAACATATGCAAAGTATATATATATATACACACACACACACACACACACACAGGAATTAAAACAATCCAGCTTTGTTTTATTTCCCCCAGTGAAAAATGGAGTTATGGATTTTATAAGTATCTAAAATGATCTCTTTGCTCAGATGCATAAAAAAGAATTAAAGTGAATTCAAGATTTATTTTAGAATAAAAACCAACAGTAATTAACCAGTAATGGAAAAGTCTAGCTAATTTTAAACAGGTGAAGTAGTTTTAGAAATCTTGTGCAATATATTCTACAAACCCACAGTAACTTGCATGAAACTCACCCTAGTGAAACTCATATGAAGAAATTAAATTTGCTCTCACCAAGTTGATTTCCCTTATTTTGAAATAAATATTCAGATTTTTATTTACTTATTTACTCTGTTTTAACACATAATTTCACAACTTCTATGTAATTTTTGATCAGCAATACCTTTTTTCCTGAAAAGAGCTTCACTTCTGGATTTTATTTTGAATGTGATATTAATTTTATAACATTTATACTTAGGCACTTTCTTCAGAAGAAGCTAAACACTCTTCACTATGATGGACCCATTTGGGCTCAGGGAAGTCAGTAGTATATGTGGACTCATGAACATACTCTCTTGTCTAGGAAATTCTCCCATAATCTTCACATAATTCATGTTTAACAAAATACTAAAAATAGGTTTATGGGATTTACCATATCTTCTAATAATTTAGTTTACTTCCAATGTGGTTCTGGGGTTAATTTTTTGAACATTTTACCAAGGAGGAATTTTTATTTATAAATTTTTGGTCCTAACAAGGTCATTTTCTTTCCAGTTCTAGAAAATACTTGCCTTGTACTCTGATTTCTCTTATACAACTTTTCTACAATAATTCCTCCCATTTCCCCTGCACTTTATTGACTCCATTTTTGTGGCTCTAGGTGTGTTTTCACTGATTTTTGGAGTCACAACATTTAAGAAAAGCTGTACTCTTCAAAATGTCTGCTACCTGCTACTCAGGGAATAGTATTTCCCATTGGTACCTATTGTAAGCCTTTGTGCTATCCTCCATTTACTTCTCACAAACCATAGGCAAGGGTTACACCTCTACTGGATTTTGAAAAGAAAAAAAAACTACTTAAAAACATTTTTATATTATATTAAACCCTATTTAAAAAGATATCTTTAATAAAAAGTAATACATATCAATAACACTATTTAAGACTTTCAAAAACTTCGCCTTGTTTATAGTATATTGAGATCACCATTCATCAGTTTTATGTAGACAATATCATATTAACGTTGCTTTTGAGATGGCATTTTGCTAAACCCAGTATTTATATAGCTTTATTTTAGGGCACAAAAATATGGGCTCTTATTGGTTGCTTCATGATTATCTATGTATTTCATTTTACTTGTAGTTGGCATTTACTCATTTAAAATCTGGCACCTAACACTGGTGATGCAGTGATCACCAAGAAATATGTAGCCTCAAGCTTAATTGAGTGCACACAATAACTTTGTTTCACAGAGACAATATTGTACTTTCACCAATTCCATGGTTTTTCTGCCACTCAAGAAGACTACATGTACCAGCTCACTTGAATTTGTGTTAGGGGCATGTGATGGAGTTGTGTCCAAAGTTATGCTAGTCAAAATAATGTATATCACATCCAATCCCATCCAATGAAAACCTTGCTTGATAGTTGACATTCTATCATCTCATCCACATAGACATTGAAAGCTCCATGGTAAAGATGTCAGCATTATAAGATGGAAGCAGCCTAGATCTCTGAGTCTCAAATTGTAAGATAGCTTCCAGACATACAATGTGATGTCAATAGAAAAAAAAATAAAATATTATATGTTAAGCAATTAAAATTGGTGTTTGCTTGCTACATTAGCAGATTTCAACTAATGCAAATAAGTATAAGAAGACATCAACCCTTCTTTTAAAACAGTAAAATCTGAAGTTCAGAAGCTATTGTCAACACTGGTAAGATATTTACATAAAGGAGAAGCGAGTACATACATGGCCATGACCTCTTTAGGTAGCTCATCTTGAACAATGTGTATTTCATTTTTATATTTGCTTGGTTTTTGTTCCAGTGAGAAATAAGGTGCTGCATCTGATCTGGATAGCCACCTGGGAGCACTCTCCCCATGGATGTGTACTCTGGGAATACACAAAGGGTGACAGAAAGTGACTCTGAATGTATGGACCCCTGATATGTTAAAGCACAATACTATGAGTGTACAGATGGAACAAATATACAAATATGAATAAAGTTTCATTAAGAATATTTTTGTAATCCTTTTGTAATATTCAGGAAAAAATAACATAATTTTGTACCCTGAAAAATACTTATAAAGCACTTATTTTGAGACAAAGGAAACTAATGTTTACACATTTGTACATATAACTTTGTAATGTGTATACTATAATATAATTTGTATACATTATGGCATGTAAGGCTCAAAGAACATTACAATTTATTATTCCCACTGAAGAGGAAAAAGTAAGTCAGAAAATAAATAATTTACTCGAGAATTAAAACCAAGTGGGTCTAAACTTCCATCTCACAAATTCTAATTATACCACTATTCCTTGTTACTATCAAGTAACCTTTGAAATTCACTAACTGGTGAGACCATTTCACTGCACATGTGGATGTAATGACACTACCTATACTTCATGGTTTGTTCACTGACATTATTTTTTGTGTTAGATAGTGAGATTGTGGGTTTATATATTTTTTAATTATTTATTCATTTACAATTTTAAGTAATTTTTTAAAATTTAGAAGTGCATTATTAGTTATTGATTTTTCTCTTTAATTTTATATTTGATTAGTCATAATGATAACACACAATTGAAAAATTAACATTTGATCCTGAGAATTTCAAGTTTGATTAACAATTTTTGTCATGTACTGCCTACATGATTATTTTGAAATAAGAGAATTATTATATTTACCAGATATACCATAGCCATCCTGCTTTGTTTCATTGCTGTGTTGTTGTATGAAATGTCCCCTGGTCTTTATGAGCTTCTAGGTCTTCCATTACATACATAGTTGTTTTTTATTTGAAAATACTTGATTCCAAGAAATATGTGAAGCCAATGCCAACTTGCTGAGAAATAACAGATAATGGTGAGAACATGGAAAAACAAAGCCCCGGATCTTCATTTCAACTGTCTCATAATTCTCTCCCATGATGCTTTAGTCAGAGTAGGAAACAAGTAGAATGAGTGGATTTATTTGAATATTGTTTCTTTTCACTGTAAGCGTACTCTTTTATAAATAAATGTGTAGAAACAAATAAGTTGAGTGAATAGCTAAATGTCTGTAGGAAGAGGAAAAAGAAGTAGAGAAAACACACCTACAAAATATTTCAACTGATTAAATCCCTGGAGAATCGGCTGATCATGCATTTCCTTGTACCTTTGAACAAAGGAGATCCCTATAAAACACGTTCACACACCAAGTTGTCCTCTTCTTTCTGATGTTAAATTTAAAACTTCAGCTGTATTTTACAGTGTCAATTCAAATATTGTAGTATTTTTGTGTATTTGCAAAATTTGATATAATAGCAGTACTCTTTTTTACCTATATACCATCCTGTCAAAAGCAGATCTTTATAGAATGACATGGTTGAATGTGACAGTTTTTTCACCCGAATATTTGACAGTGTTTCTTATGGAAATGACAAAGAATGAAGGCTCGACAAGCCAATGATGCATTTTTAAAAGTACATTTTATTGATGATATTATTACAGTTGTCCCAATTTTCCCCTTTTACCCCCCCGCCTGATACATCCCTTCCCCCCAGAAACCACCCACCCACTTAGTTCATGCTCATGGGTCATGCATATAAGTTCTTTGGCTCTCTATTTCCTATACTATGAAAACAAAACTCTCCTGGTGTGGTAATTATCTTAAAAATCTCTAAGTGAGTTGACATTAGAGCAGTACTGTCACAGGAGAGCAGTGTTAGATCACATCCTTCTGCTCATAAAACTTGAATAACTTGCAGAGTGAAGTTCTAGCTTCTTAGAATGTCATTTATATTTCTTCAAGGTATAGTCTCCATCTGCTTCTCCATAGTCAGCCTTTACCTCCCTCCATTCTTTACTTGTTTCTGCAGCTGTAGTGGAAATACCTGCCAATCCATAAACCCAATGCACAGTTGAATTACACTGTGCCAAAGTGTAATCTAAAATGCATACTCTTAGCTCAAATCTAGATTAGACCAAGGGACACTAGTGTGGAGGAATAATTTTCTTAGCTAACAAGAGAGTGAATATGACCAGCTGCTCTTCTCTCATTTTAGGTAGAGATATCAGAAAATTATAGCACATGAATTTCAATTCTTTATAATATCAAGAATAATTACTAATCATTAGGTTGCCCTTATGATAGCTATTTTTCAAAAAATTGAATTTCTGTATCTATTCTTGGAAGTAAAAATTCAGTGTATTCTTAACTTCATAAACTTTTATTTTTGGAATTAAAATTCTAAGAATTTTGTTATTTTCATCCCATATTGTTTGCAGGTATCTCATATATAACACCTGTTTAATATTTTGCTATTAATTACTCCCCAGGTAATATTAACAATCCTGACTACTTGGAAAAGCAACATTTACCAGTCATGATAAACTTTATTTCTATCTAAATACAAAACATTTAAAGAACATAGTATATTTCCAATTAAAGGAAAAAATTGAAGGAAAATGTAATTTTATACTTAAAGAAGCTTTTTACATGCTTCACATTTGAAAAGGTCTTTGTGCAATTTAATGACTGACTAATAGGTAACTCCAAAGAATTAACTACTGTCATGTTTTTGTGTCAACAAGATGTACAATGCTTAGGTATAGCTCTAGTTAATCATGATTGATGCAGATTTGTGAATCATCCATGTTTTTTTAGTTATTAATTTTTATTAATAAAAGAACTTTTATTTCTTAACACATTTTTAGGCTTTTAAAGTATAACTTTTATAAAGTTTAAAATATTTTTCACATAAAAGTTATAGTATAATTTACATTAAGACACTGAGTTCATCTGCTCCCAGACCATAAGTGGCTGGCTGAATCCTGAATAATGCTTATCATTAGCTCATAGACTATAAAGAAAATTTAAATATATTTCTTCTATACATTGAATTCTCAAAAAATTTTATTAAAATTTGCATTTCAGATTGAATGAAGGCTTGAGACTTTATTGTAAAGAATTTGTGTACTTATGTATATCACATACAGTGATAAAAACAACTATAATTCAGGTCATAAGCAAAGGTGTTATGGAAGACCCAACAATTGAACTGAATTTGAAGGAAAGATAGACTTTAAGAAGTAAGGGTGAAATAAAAAGTATTTTAGGCAGGCTAAATAACAATGAATAGTGTCTTGGGTTTCAAAACACACCTTGTTATTTCTATTTTTGTCATTAAGTACTAAAAACAAATTATAGGGTGGTGTGTTTGACATGGGCAATTTGGGGAATAGCTGCTTATATATGAAATGATGTTTTCCAAAGATTAATCAGGTAAAATTCTTTTAGATAAGTTCAGAAATGAAGATCGAGACAAGAATTAGAGAGACAATATATCAAATAGTTCAATAATCAAAACATAAAACAATGTCCTAAGTAGTGGAAACAGCAATAGTTCAACACAGATTCAAGTTTAATTTAAAAGAATTGACAGAACTTGGTGATTCATCTTCTGTGGGCTGAAAGTTTTAGTCTAACTGTATAGAAAAATTGTTATTTTAACAAAAGTAAGGAACTAAGAAAGAAAATGCATAGGCAAAGAAGTTAAGCAGAAAGAATAGAAGGTTTGGGTTAAAGGTCAGACCAAGGAGAATACAATTATTTCAACTGTAAAGGGGAATTCTGTATGAAAGAAATTATACAGATGTATAGCTACATAAAAAGACAGAAACAAAATCAATCATGGGCAGTTACAGATAAACTCATAAAAAAAACCCTGTAACAAATAATGAAATAAGTTTTCAGAAAGATTGTAATTAGACATTTTAATGATGTTAATTCTTCCTATCCATGAACACAGGATATGCTTCCAATTATTTGTAACCTCTTCAGTTTCTTTCCTCAGTGTATAATTTTCTGAGTACAAGTTTTATATCCATGGTTAAATTTATTACTAAGTATTTTATCATTTTGGATACAATTATAAATGGAATTGTTTTCTTAGTTTCCCTTTCTGGTAGTTCATTATTGGTATATAAAAATGCATTTTTGAATATTTATTTTTTTACCCTGCTACTTTACTGAATCCATGTATCAGTTCTACTAGTTTCTCAGTGGAATCTTTAGGGTTCTTTAAACACAGTACTATGCATTGTGCAAATGACAGTTACAAATTTACTTCATCTATTCCAGTTTGGATGCTTTTTATTTATTCTTCTTGTCTAATTACTGTGGCTAAGTAAGAGTGGTGAAAAAGGACACCCCTGACTTGTTCCCAATCTTAAGGGATTCAGTTTTAGTTTTTGCCAATTGATTATGATGTTGGCTGTGAGTTTGTCATATACGGTCTTTAGTGCATTGACTTATGACCCTCTGTTCCTACTTTGCTAAGAAATTTTATCATAAATGGGTGATGGGTTTTATGAATGCTTTTCGTGCAATTATTGAAATGATTATTTGACTTTTATGCTTCATTCTGTTTATATGGTACATCACATTTATTAATTTGTGAATATTGTACCAATCTTGTGTCTAAGAGTAAATCCCATAGGAGGAATAAGAGCAGGTGTGACACAGTTGGGCTGTTCATAAGCCAAGACTTTAGAGACCAACAGGTGTAGTGCTGATCATTAGAATGGTGGGAACACATGAGAATGTCTGTCTACAACCTTCCTTCCAGGACAACCACTCTCTTACTTGACCCACAGGATCATTATGGAGCTGCCATCTCTAAATGATGAGACATTACCTGTATGACCACAATGGATATGTTCAAGGATAGGAAGTTTAATCAAGTATCACCATGAAATCCTTGATGATTATAATCTGGGTATATAGCTACTTCTCCCTTTGGGTGTCTGTATTAAAAGATGAAACCTGGTTTTAGTTATATGTCTATCAAAAATGAAGCAAGTGGATTCCTAAGAAAAGTAAGACATTATGACTAATGGTAAGAACACATGTCATCCAAACAGGCTCTGAGAGAGGGAAGGTCAAGGAGGCCTGGGTGACATGGATAGCTCAGCAGAGGTGACACCAGAGGAATCCATCTGTGAGCAGGTTATCTTGTAGTTTCTTCAAGATACATCTGTATATTTTTAATAAATTCCTCTCACTTTCTTAAGCAAAATAAAGTCGAATTTCTAGTTACCAACAATGGGAAAAGAACTCGCACAATGAAAAAGGAACTTTAGTATTGAAGTTCTCAGACAGAATAATGCATTCTTTGGATGCTTTCAATCTCTCTTTATAAAGACATGGTTGTGTTCTCTTCTGTTAATTTGTGTCTTAATTGTAGACCTACTCCACATGGTCTGTAGATTTATTTTGAATGGGCAAAGCACATGCAGAACATGCCTGATTACATTGAAGATAGTCCTGTTAAATAAATTCATTTTAAATAAATAATGTCTATGTGGATAACATAAAAAAAGTCACATTCAAAAATTATAAATAGAACCTATGTTTAATATATTGAATATTGTAGGGAAATTAGCCCATGATAAACCTAGAAAGTTGCTGCAAATTGTAACATAAGCTATTCATTTTTCCTGTTTTATAATCACTCCA
>CM052540.1:52758734-52815291 GCA_028533065.1 Trachops cirrhosus | reverse complement strand
GAAAGAAGGAGCTCATATCCTTTGCAACATCATGGATGGAGCTGGAAAACCTTATGCTAAGTGAAATAAGCCAGGCAGTGAAAGACAAATACCATATGATCTCACCTTTAACAGGAACCTAAACAACAAAACAAAGAAACAAGTAAAATATAACAAAAGACACTGAAATAGAGGACAGGTTGTCAGTGCCCAGAGGGGAGAGGGGAGGGAATTTCAGGGGAGAAGGGAAGGGTTTACAGGAATAAATATAGAGGACACATGGACAAAACTAGGGGGGGTGAAAATGGGAGGGATGGGTGGGTGGGCTGGAATGGGAATAAAGGATAGAAACTGTACTGAATAATCTAAAATTTAAAAAAAAGGAAATTGAACTGAATTGATACAAAGGTGTTTAGTCATGAAAGGAGTTCCACTGTTTTCCTGTGTCAGTAGGTATGCCATATCCTTATATATTTTCAATCTGTGTTAATGTTTTAAATTCTAAACAATATCTTGAATATTGAAAAATCCTCAATACTCACATATAATTTCAAATTTGTTCATTAGGCCATGTTTGCCAAAACCATTTGACAAAATGTAATATAAGAAATAATATAGAGTTCTGGCCAAAATGGAGGTATAGGTATAGAAATGCTTCACTTCCTCACACAACCAAAAGAAGGCTAACAACCACTTTAAAAACAGTAAGTACCAGAAGTGCCAGAAAATCAAATTGCATGGAACTCCGACAACCAAGGAGTTAAAGAAACATTCATCCAGACTGGTAGGACAGGTGGAGACAGGAGACAGGTAGCGGAGTTCAAAACCTCTATGTCTAAAATACTTTAGGGCTTGTGACAGCAGGAGAAACTCCCAGTCTCACAAGACAGTTGGTTGAAAAGTGGGGCTAGAGCAGAGTGAACAAGAGGCATTGTTCCCTCTCCGAACCCTTCTCCGAACCCTTCTCCTAACCCTCCCCCACAGACAGCACCACAAGGTAGCAAAGAGGGTTTCCCTGTCCTAATGTCCTGGTGAATACTTAAGGCTCTTCCTCTTTACAACATAACAGGTGTGCCAAGACAAAGAAATATGGCACAAATGAAAGAACAGATAAAAACTCCTAGAAAAAAGCTAACTGATGAGGAAATAGCCAACCTAACTGATGCAGAGTTCAAAACACTGGTAATCATTATGCTCACAGAATTGATTAAGCTCAGTTGCAAAATGAAGGAAAAAATAAAAGCTACCCAAAGTAAAATAAAGCAAAAAATATAGGGAAGCAACAGTGAAAGGAAGGAAACCAGGACTCAAATCTACAACTTGAAACAAAAGAAAGAAATAAACATCCATCCAAATAGAAGAACAGAATGAACAGAAAGAATTCAAAAAATGAGGAGAGGCTGAGGATTCTCTCGGACAATTTTAAGAGCTCCAACATCCCAATCATAAGGGTGGCAGAAGAAGAAGAACAAGAATAAGAAATTTAAAACTTATTTGAACAAATAATAAAGGAAAACTTCCCCAATCTGGTGAGGGAAATAGACTTCCAGAAGTCCAGGAAACCCAGAGAGTCCCAAAGAAGTTGGACCCAAAGAGGAACACATCAAGGCACATCATCATTAAGTTACCCAAGATTAAAGACAAAGAGAAAATCCTAAAAGCAGCAAGAGATAAGGAGACAGTTACCTACAAATGAGTTCCCATAAGGCTATCAGTGATTTCTCAAAAGAATCCTTGCAGGCAAGAAGGGGCTGGAAAGAAATATTTGAAGTCATGAAAGGCAAGGACCTACAACCTTGAATTCCTCTATCCAGCAAAGCTGTTTAGAATGAAAGGGCAGATTGCTTTCCAGATAAGGTAAAGTTAAAGGAGTTTATCATTACCAAGCCCTTATTATATGAAATGAGAAAGACATTTATCTAAGAAATAGATAGAAAACTATGAACGTAAAATGACAATAAACTCGTAACTATCAATAACTGAACCTAAAAAACAAAAACTAAGCAAACAACTAAAACAGGAAGAGAACTAGAGAAATGGAGATCACATGGAGGGTTATCAGTGGGGAGGGGAGGAGAAGAATGAGGAGGAAGCTACAGACAATCAGAAGCATAATTAGTAGGCATAAAATAGATGGGGGAGGTTAAGAATAGTATAGGAAAGAGAGAACCCAAAAACACATGTTATAAGTCATGGACATGAACTAAAGGGGATACTGGAGCAGATGGGTGCAGGGAAGAAGGGAGATAAAGGGGTGAAAAAAATGGGAAAAACTATAATAACATAATCAATACAATATACTTAAAAAAGAAATAATATAGTCTTCTTTGGAATAGTTATTACTGTAGTGTAATCAATTCATCACCACACAAAATATTTATATTTGCTTTTGTTTAAGAATGAAATGTGTTATTAGCAACCTTCATTCCATCTGATAGAAATTTCATAGGTATTGTTTATATAGTGGGAAGAATGTGCTTAATATTTTCTATTAAATATTAAACATTAACCAGAGTTTTCAACATTTACATGTTACTGCCAGGAGTCAGATGCATAAAATGCTAAGGAACATGTGATGACCAGGAGCAAATATTTCTGAAAACCTAATTTTCAAGAAAAATTGCAGAGTTTTAAGCAGTCAGAAAGTAAAAAGTGAAGAAGAGGTGAGAAAGAAGTTGATCTGAGATACATTATTTTTGTAAGTGGATTGTAGTTAATTTTCACATATGCCCAGCTTCTTGACGGTTGTATCAATCACCACCAGTACCTGGGTCCTGCAAAAGGCCTCAGCTAGTATCTACAAACCATTCAGTGCTCCCATGATTGTGTCTCATAATGTATATGTCAAAGAACCATTAGTGCTCTGTCTAGGTGGCCTCATGAGATCCCCCTTTGATAAAACTCAAATGTCACATGTTTTTTATTGCTTAGTTAGAATGATGCTTGTTTGTAGGGACTTAACTAGGTCCTTGTAGTAGGCTGACCAATGTTCCCCAAAATATGTTCACATGCTAATCTCTTGATTCTATGTTACCTTATTTAGGAGACTAGTGTTTGCAATTTGCCTAGTCATAGATTTTTAGATGATTCTGGATGATCCTGTGGACCCTAAATGCTTATAAGTATGCTTACTAATTTATTTATAGGAGAAAGCCAAGTGAGATTAAACAAACACACAGAAGATATAGCAATGTAAAGGTAGAGGTATAAATGAGTGATGTGGCTACAGGCTCAGAAACTCTAACCCACAAGCTGGAAAAAAACAAAAACAAAAACAAGAAATGGATTATCTTGTAGAGCTTTAGAAGAAGTGTTGTCCTAGTAATACCTTGATTAGGACTTCTGGCCTCCAAAAATGTGTGAGAATACATTGTTGTTTCTTCAAGCCATCAAGTTTGTGATAATTTATTACAATATCTGCAGAAAACCAATGTAGCCCTGACCCTGTTTTGACACATGAATGTTCCCTTTTTCAGTATGCTGAGATAAAATTGGTGCCCTGCAACCCAGTGGAATGATTGCACAAAACAGCAATTGTTAAATGAATGAATAGAACTAAAACCTGATGACCTTTCTTTAAGCAGAGCAGCAATTAAATGTACTTCTTGAATAAATATATAAATATACATACATATAGATATGTGTATGTGTATAACTATATATCAAAGTATTAAATATTTCTATAAAAGGGGCAAAAGTGGACTATTTTAATTCTCAAGGTAAGTCAGATTAAGAAATACTGTCTTGATAAATTTTAATCTCTCAGTAACTCATCATTTTACAACAAATAGAAGAGAAGTTGGGAAAGGGACCTGATAAATTGAGATATTTTGTTTTCCTTTTCATTTCTCAATGTATTTAGACTTAACAGGAATTGCAGTAGAATAAATAAAACAAACTACTCTTGGCACCTAAGTGCTCAACAGTTAAGAGGAGTTATATGCTCTAGGATGCTTGAAAGAAAGGATTCTCCTGGAATAGACATTCCCAATGGTAGAGTGTTAGCCATATAGTTAAGCACCAGGCAGATTATATTCCACATATTCATATACAGAGTAAGTGTCTCTAGTATGTAACAAAGAGCATTTCAAACCACTCAAGAGTATCACTTTTTCATCTGTGTAGATGCCATGTGTGAACTCTTTGTTGAGAACCCCTTGCTTTAATATTGTTAACAGAAACACAAATAGTGTAGGTATATCATATTAAAGCAAGGTCGATGACCCAATTTTACTAGTCATCTACCAGACAAACCAATTGGTGGTATGCCTTTCCCATAATTTGCACAGAATTTCAAGCACATAACAAAACTTTTAAAACCTCTACTTCATGACTGTGGATAATTAGAGAAAAGAGGGCACATAAACATATGACAAGAAAAAATATAAAGAAAAGTAACGAAATCTTTATTTTTCATTTTAAACTTAAAGTGGACACCACCTGACTGGGCAAAAATTGCCACATTCTTAACAGACTGGGAACTATGATTAGGCAAGCGAGATTTGGGATTAAATAGTAAAGAATAGAAAAACATAATTTCTAAAAATAAACAAAACACTTATTTTCAAGTTTTTATATTCTATTTCCTATGAAGCTATAATGAATATGCAGTATAGTAAGTAGAGTTATATTTTTGAGAAGGTAATATAGGAGACTAGAATTGTAATGTACAGAAATCTCCAAAAATTGATGAATCAAACTTTTTGTTGTGATTTTTAAAAGACTGTTTCAAAAAGACAAACAAAATTTCTCATCAATTGTTTTTGTGCTTGGTACTAAGAAGATTACAGAAATTATCTAGACAGTGTAAAATACTGAATTTTTAATGGTTGTAATCAAGAAACCAGATGTAGCTGTATGGTGAAATGGGTACTGCTCTTCTAGCCATGACTTGTTTGGCTATAATTCTCAAGGAAACTCTGTCTAAAATGAGGGTTGCCTTTTAGGAAGTATAACAGATGTATGGTTACCAGATAAAGTGGAGGATACATAATGGTTTTGAATTTCAAGTAAATGACAATTTTCTAGCATACCTGTGTCCCAAATATTGAGCTATTATTGTATATTTGTACTAAAAAATTGATTTGTGGTTTATGTGAATTTCAAAGGCAACTGGGTGGCCTATATTATTATTTGCTAAATTTGCTGACCCTAAAAAGGTGTTTTAGATATTTCAAAGTACCAGGGGGGACTAGGAAAAGAATTTGGAAATTCCACAGGGAGCAATGTAGTTTCTTACTGTCTCTCTCAACAACTCTCTCCATTTTACTCTCTGCCTTCTCTCTCTCTTTTCTCTAGAACTAAAAGAATTTTTTAATTTCATTCTCATTTTCTCTCAATACAGAGTCATTTATTCTGCTTTATTTCCCTTGTACTCAACAAAGAAAAAGATTGTCCCAGCTATAGTGATGATCTAGCTCAGGTCAAATCAATACTCACCAAGATTTTAAGATCGCATGGCCCAGTATCCTCTCAATAGATGCTGAAGAAACAGGCTCAGAGAAGAGATGGGAATTAAGTAGAGAAGTGAATAAAATGCCTATGTAATCCACAGTAATAGGTCACTTCTTTACAAAGTATTAGCTTACAAAGCACAAATTTATAGCAGTAATTGAAAATACATGTATACAAAATCATCTACACTATAAAACTCTAATTTTAGTCTACGTAGACACAGGCACCTAGGCAAAACACAACTATGACCACACAAATAAAAAAAAACTACACTAAAAAATATTCCCCAAGTTGGTGTTGCTATGATTAAAATTAATTTTATCTTTCAACTGTGTCTTTCTACTTGCCACATTTTCTACAAAGAACCCATTATTTACATAAAGAATTATAGTATTAAGAAACATATAAGAGGACATTAAACATGTTTCTAAAAATCATGAATGCTGGAAGAATGGGTTATTAAAACAATGCATAAACAAACATTTTTTCTAAATATGAATTACAGGGTGCTAAGCCTGATATGAATTACAGGGTGCTAAATATGAATTACAGGGTGCTAAAATTTTGCTCCAGAATATAATATTTTGAAATCCAAAAATTTTTTAAAAGACTCAAGAAATTTAAAAACAGCTCTTAAATTTTGCTTCAAAATATATTATTTTGAAGTGCAAGCAAGTAAAAAATTTAAGATATCTTAAAACAAATGAGTGGAAAATTGAGAAATTTAAGCAAAAATACATTATGAGTTGTTTTTTAATTTTGTTTAATTTCCATATCTTATACAAATGTACCCAAGGACTTAGTATGTATTACTCAGCCAAAAAAATTTAAAAAGTTAAGAAATATTCCAGGCCAAGGAAGATAATGAGTCTTACAAAGTTTTCATCATTGTACAATGGTCTTAATAAGCATATTTGTTATCAACTTTAGGAATATCTATAGTTTCAATCTCCTTTTCGTTAATATGTTTAAATATGGCATTCATAAGTTTCTTTAGTTAAAATACTGTAAACAATGAAATACCAATTATTAGCGAGCATAATATATGTGTTATTGTTATTGAAAATCATAAAAATACTTGTCTGTTTTTCCTTTCTTAATCACTTTACATTTTCAACCAGCCCCCACAAAATCCTTCCTCTGACAGATGTCATTACTTTCTCTGTAAGTCTGTTTCTTTTTTTTTTTATGTTGTTCATTAGATTCCACATATAAGTAAAATTTTATGGTACTTGTCTTCCTCTGACTGGCTTATTTTACTTAGCATAATACTCTCCATGTCCATCCATGTTGTTGCAATATGTAAGATTTTTTTTCATTTTTATGGCCAGGTATTATTAGTATTCTATTGTGTGAATGTGCAATCCTTTTTATCCATTTGTCAACTGATAGACACTTTGGCTGCTACCACATCTTGGCTGTTGTAAGCAGTGCTGCAATGAACATAGGAGTCCTCATATTCTTTTGACTTAGTGTTTTGGTTTTCTTTGGATATGTACCTAAAAGTAAAATCACTGAGTCATAAGGTACTTCCATTTTTATTTTTTTGAGGTAACTCCACACTGCTTTCCACAATGACAGCACCAATCTGCATTTCTATCAACAGTGCATGAGGGTTTCCTTTTCTTCATATCCTTACCAACACTTATTGTTTGTTTTTTGGGGGAGATGTATTATATTTTTTATTCACATTTTGAATTTTATTTTATTTTTTGCACTTTTAAAAATGTTTTTCAAGTACAGTTGTCTCCATTTCCCCCCCTCCATTCTTCCTCACCCTAGCCATCCCCACTTCCCACCCTTGATCTACCCCACTTTGGTTTTGCCCATTTGTCCTTTATACATGTTTTTTTTCTGGTTTTGAGCCTTACATTTAAATCTTTAATCCACTTTGAGTTTATTCTTGTAAATGGTATAGGAAGGTGCTCTGGTTTCATTTGTTTTCAAATATCTGTACTATTCTCCCAATACCATTTAATTGAATAGACTGTCTTAACCCCATTGCATGTTTTTGTTTCCTTTGTCAAATATTAATCCATCATGAAGACATAGATTCATTTCTGAGCTCTCTAGTCTGTTCCACTGATTAATATGTTTGTTTTTATGCCACCACCATAGTATTTTGATTACCTTGGCCTTATATTTAGTATATAGTTCAATATTAGGTAGTATGATTCCTCCAACTTTGTTCTTCATTCTCAAGATTGTTGTGGCTATTTGGGGTCTTCTGTGGTTCCATAAAAATATTTGGAATATTTGTTCTGGTTCTGTGAAGTATGCCACTGATACATGAATAAAAATTTCCATTGAATCTATAGATTGCTTTTGGTAATATGGACACATTAATGATGTTAATTCTTCCTATTAATGAACACGGTATCTGCTTCAACCTATTTGTAACTTCTTCATTGTTTTTCCTCAGCATCTTATAAATTTTCAAGTACAGGTTTTTTACATCCTTGGTTAATTTATTAAAAATGTTTTTTATGTAATTGTAAATGGGATTGTTTTTTAGTATCTCCTTCTGGTAGTTCATTATTGGCATATAAAAATGCAACTGATTTCTGGATATTTTGTATCCTGCTACTTTACTAAATCCATGTACCAGTTCTAATAGTTTCTAGGTGAAAACTTTAGGGTTCTCTATGTACAGTATCATATAATGTGCAAATAATGACAGTTTTAGTTCTTCTATTCCAATATGGATTCCTTTAATTTCTTCTTGTCTGATTGCAGTGGCTAGGACTTTTAGTGCTATGTTGAGAAAGAGTAATGAGCAGACACCCTTGACTTGTTCCTGATCTTAAGGGGATCACTTTCAATTTCTGCCTTTTCATTATGATGTTGGCTGTGGGTTTGTCATATATGAACTTTATTATGTTGAAGTTATGTCTCCTCTATTCCCACTTTGCTGAGAGTTATCATAAATGGGGGACTGAATTTTATAAAAATGCTTTTTCTGCTATTATTGAAATGATCATGACTTTTACATGTCATTTTGTTTATGTGGTGTATCACATTTATTGTGTTGTGGGTATTGTACCAACCTTGCATCCTCAGAATAAATCCCACTTAGGGTGTATAATTTTTTAATGTATTGCTGTAGTAGATTACTAATATTTTGTTGAAGATTTTAATGTCTCTGAGGAGGGGCCTCTCAAAAAAAGGTATTATCTTCTGGAGGGCAGGCTCCTTGTAGTACAGGCTGCCTCTGCTAGGTGAGTGTTCTAGGAACCCATCTGTATCAGTGTAGCTGGCATTGTTGTCACAGGCTGTGCTCAGCTTCATATAATTTTTTAAAAAGATTCTTTCAATGTGTTTGCCCATTTCATGTTGAGTGACTTATTAGCACATCTACCCACATTATGCTGAGTGTGCAGCAGTTTTTAACCAAAACCAAAATGACCTCTGTTCACCACCCTCCCTATTCACCTGATCTCACCGCAAATGACCTTTTTTGTTTCTTTGTTTCCCTGGATGAAAAAAATCCTCAAATGGAAATGTTTTGCTGATGTGGAAGAGGTGAAACCAAAAAAGGCAGAAGCACTAAAAAACATCAAAATTGACATTTTTCAAAAACTGTCTTGAGCAGCAGAAAATATGTCTCAAAAGATGTATTTCATGAAATGGATAATACTTTGAAGGTGACTGAAGTTGAAATATGTAAGAATAAATACACAATATTTTATAAATAAAATCTGATATTTTTGATCCCTCCTCATATGCTCATAAGAAATATTGGCCTATACATTTTTCTTTCTAGTGTCTTTATTGGGTTTTAAATTAGGATGATGTTGGCCTAGTCAAATGAGCTTGGGGAGGTCTTCTATCCTCATGAATTTTTTTAAATAGTCTTGACTGGTTTCAGCCCTAAGGTCACATTTAGCAAAGCAGTCTCTACCACAACATTATGCACACATTTACTAAAAGGGCTTCTTTTTTTTACATCTGCTCAGTAATCTACATGACAATTCCCTGTAAAATAACAAAAACGCTGTTTCAGATAAAAACAAATGGATGTGAGCAGACATAAAAAAGCACCTATTATAAGATTCCATTAGTAGGAAACATCCGAAATAGGTAAAGGGTCAGAGACAGAAAGTACATTATGGGTTGCCAAGGGTTGGGAAGAGTGGGGAGTGGGTACTTCCGGTGCAGGGTGGCCTTTAGGGGAGATGGAATGTCCTGCAACTGGACAGTGGGCATGCTCGCACAGCATCATGAATGTATGTCATACTTAGGAATGGCACAATTTAAAATATAAATAGTAACTATTTATAATTTAAAATCAATTATAATAATAAATCACACCATAGAGAAAATAAATAAAAATCAAAAATAAAAATATAGAGAGAGGTGGAAGAAAACAGATTCTGGTGGAAGACAGAGCACAGATTCAACAAGCGACTTGAGAGGTGGCCCTGAGACATGTTCCAGGGACAGCTCCTCCGCTGTCGCAGGATTTGGGGGAGGGTTCTTCAGGCAGGGTCACAGCTCTTTTCAGGAAGTGAAGTCACTGCTCTTGTCTGAGTTGTCCCTCAGGGTACGGGGCCCAGGCAGTAACCTCACTTTCTGAAGAGAGGGCCCAACAGAACTTGGAACCCTGGTAACCAAGCAGCCACATTCTAAGACAGCACCTGGCCAGCTCACTTTGGCTAAAGATTTTATAATGACAGAATGTTTTCTTGTTGTCTGCCCAAGATTCGAGGCCATGGCCTCAACAGATGCAGGAGTGCTTGTGTATTCTGCCGCTGCTGCCAATGTTTCTGAACTCAGCCTAGATACCTATGGTCCTTTTCAGGGCAGAATCCATAGGAAACACAGGAGAGCCCAGAGTGGTTTTTACTGGGTCAGGCTACCACTCTGATCCCACCTGGGCTGCCCTATGTCACCTCTGTGTGTGTGTGTGTGTGTGTGTGTGTGTGTGTGTGTGTGTGTGTATGTGTGTGTGTAAGGGGTTCATGTGGGGAACCTGAGAAGGAAGAAGTGAGAACCCTGGTGGGCTGGTCATGTTCACACCCTAGGTCAAGGATAGCTGGATGGCTGTGGGGTGTGGGTGGTGTCCTTTCCTGAGATTTATCCTGAGCTCTAGAGGTGGATCTCATTAACCCTCAGTGGAGGTCCATGCAGACACAGGGCTGGGTCTGATTCTGAAGCAGAAGGTCCAGTAAGCAGAAGCCGCAGTGACTAGGGTCGAGCAGGGCTTGAGGTCTCCCAACCAGCTATTGGTCACTTTCATTGCAGAGCTCAACCCAATTAATACAGGAATAAGAGGAGTTGACGGAGATGCCCTCCTGGTCTCCACCAGTGATGGGGAGGACCGCCACACATGGATGTCCAGTACAGGGAAAATGTACCTGATAATGCCCAGTGGTCTGGGGAATCAAAACGTATGGATAAACAAAGAAGGACACCTACCCTGAAGCTACCCAGGCTCCACAACAAGGTGACAATTTTTGACACCACCATAGAGCTTAGAGCCCATGTTATACAAACCAAACCAGATGATCTGAAAACCAAAAAGTCAGACTCCAAGGGTAAGGAGGAGAAAAGGAGGAGGTAGGATAAAGAATGGAAGTACAGTTGAGATTGTGGGAGAGGTTGGTGCCAGACACACAGGGAATGCTTGAAGAAGCTGGCGAGGAGCAAAGACAGGCTGACCAAAAACCTGCTGACCAATCACCTGCTGGAATGTGCACAGGGAGAGCACCACTCTGTGTCATCTGCTGCAGCTCTTCTGAAATGCCTGGCCTGTGATCTGTCTGTGGGAGGCAGATGGAAATGCAGGCAAACAAGTGATGTTTCCTCCTCTCCCAACTTCAGCACTAGCCCATGAGCAGCTTCTTGATGGAGATCCCAGTCACATCTTCACCAGTGACGAGCAGGTGCTCACTTCCACCAAGCACCATAGCAGACCCTAAGTCACTGTCATCATCGAGGAGTCTGGGCAAGCAGGGAACAAAAATAGTGGAAAAAGGATACCTCTACTTGAGTGACCCAGGTTCCAACAGAAGCTGCATGTTGCTGTTGGCAACATGGAAGATAATGCTCATGTTTATGTCACTGGGTCAGATGACCTGGAGCCTGAGGAGTCTGTGCTCAAGAATAAGAGGTTGAGGGAGACTGGGGTGTGAAGGGAGAGTAGTTATATGCCAGATTATGTGGAAAAATCAGTGCCAGACACACAGGGAGCATGCACAGAAGCTGGCCAGGGACAAAAAGAGACTTCAAAAAAAGCCATCTGCAGGACAGTCTGAGGAGAAGGTGTCCATTACTGGATCTTGGCTGGAGGCCTCTCTGAAGGGCTCTTCCTGTGTTGTTTTAATGAGTGGCCATTAAAATACATGCACATGGGTGATCTTTTCCCTCTGGCTTCTCCAGCAAGAAGTCAGGAGGAGTGGATGGACAATGGAAACCCATGCCCCATTGCCATCAGGGAAAGGCAGAGCCACCAAAATATCGAGGGTCACAGCACCTCCAAAGTTTCTGTTGCCAAACAAGAGTCTGCAGAACCAGTGCCCCTTCATGGCCTGCAAGGGACACATCTTCTGGAGCCACTCATGATGCACATGAATCTGACAATTCACAGATGTGGCCTGGAGAGAGGTGACATTGGTGATAGAGCTGGAGCTCCAATAATAAACTGGAGCACCAAGATACCTCTCCTAGGGAGGAGAAGTTGAGGGAGACAGTGATGACATTGGAGGGCAGTTACAGGCCAGCTTATGTGGAGGAGTATGTACCAGACACACAGGGACACCCACAGAGCCTGGCCCAGGAGTAAGACTGAGCTTCAGACCACCCTGTGTTTGGATTGTCAGTGAAGAGGGCATCCTGGGGTCAGTCCTGGTCTGTGACTGTTCTGGGATGCTCTGCCTCTCTTCTGTCTGTTGGTGGCCATTGGAACTGTAGGCACATGTGTGATCTTTTCTCCTCCCACAAATACCGACTGTCTACTCTAGTCCAGCAGGAGTAGACAGAGACTCCTGCCACCTGATTTCTAGTGTCAGGCAGATGCAAAACCTCACTGGGGGTTGGATCAGGTCAGAAGTAACTGGCACTACCCCAGGAGCTGGGAAGCAAGGGCCTGGGCTTGGCTTGAAAAGGAAACGTTCCCAGAAGTCTCCTAAGCTCCCCAGAAATGCAACTATTGTTGACATTTACATGGAGCATGGTGCCTGTGTACATGGAAGTAGGTCAAGTGACCAGGAGCCCAATAATTCAGAGCCCTTGGGTGAGCAGTTTATGGAGATCAAGAAGTGGTGGGAGAGTATTTGTAGGCGAGCTAGGGGGTGGAGTCAGTGTAAGGCACACAGGGAGCAAACTCAGAAGCAGGCCAGGAGCAAAGAATGGTGTCAGACCACCCATCTGCTATACTGTCTGCAGGGAGGTCCCCTAGGGGTCGGTCCTGACTTCACTTCTCTGACAGCCTCTGACTCTTTTCCGTTAGTTGTGGGCCATTGGAAATGTATGCATGTGGGTGGTTTTTTTCCTTCTCTTAACTGCAGCTCCTACCCAGGAGGATCATGGGGACAATGGAGAGCCCTGTCCCATACCCACCAGGGAGGTGCAGTTGCCCTTCCGCATTGGGGACCAGAGTGTCCCCAAAGCCTCTGTCTGCCACCACAGCTGTGGGGATCCTGGTACTCTTCATGACCTGCAAAGAACACCTCTTCCAAAATTAACCAAGATCCACACGAATATGACAATTAACGACTGTGACCAGGAACCCAAAAATTCATAGCCCTTTGGTGATCAGTCTCAGGAGATCAAGTTGGGCTCAGGGAAGAGTTGAATGCAAGGTCTGGAGAGAGTTCAGGCAAGACACAGGAGGAGTACCTGCTATTGCCAGCCATGAGTAAGGTATGGCCTCAGACCACCCATTCACTGTCATTTTACAGGAGAGATTTTGTGGTTGCTCCTGGCTTTGTCTTCACTGGCAGATACTGGCTGTTTTCTGTTCTGGGAGGTTGTTTATAGTGCCTGCCTGTGATCCTTTTCCTTCTCACTACTATAGCACCAGCACAACTGGAAGACCTGGACTGTGGAGTCCCCTGCCTCATCTCCATCAACAAGGGGCTGGTGGACTCCAATATCAAGAGCCTGAGCTACCCTGTAGTGCCTGTCAACATCCAGCCTTCAGGGCAACCAGGGCCTGTGAATGGCCTGACAAAAACAAACAAACAAACAAACAAAATCCCACCTCTTTTAAAGCTACTAAGGCTCCAGTATAAGGTGGTCATCTGCAACTCTCACCTGAAACAGGGTACCCACATTAATAGAACTGGCCAAATGACCTGTAGCCCAAGGAATCTGTACCCAAGGCTGAGAAATTGAGGGAAACTGGAAAGGGTTGTGTGTTGGGAACCGTCCTGCTTGGTTTCAGAAGCTGTAATCCCCCCATGGCTAAGGCTGAGTGGGCGACCTTCAGACCAAAAGCTATAAGGAGATAAAGATGATCTTCCTGGCAGGAATGTCACTTCTGCTCCTTTTACTTCATCCATAATTGGTCCCTAATGCTTGGTTGGTTAGCCAATAACAGGTAAGGTTCCCCAAGGGGGGAACGACTTAAGACAGGCACAGTCACATGGAGGCCTCCAGGGAAGGACTTAGGGGGCTATGGAGAAAGGGGGTGATGGACCTTCACACCTTGGCTTTGACAAAGCCTGAGTCCTCATTCTGTCTGCGAGAAGTCTCCTAATCTCTTGGCTGCCTTACTTCCCCCGCCTGACTTAAGCCTGAAACAATGACAGAGGGCAGTGCAGCCCTGTACTGGAAAGGGCAGTTCCCAGGGTGATCGGCCTAAGAAAGAATATATAAAATCCTGTGAAACCTGCTTTGCTTAGAATGCTCTAAATTGAATGATAATGGTCCGAGCAGGAAATGAGTTTGTCTCCCAAAGTTTTGTAGCCCTTTAGTTAATGGATCCTGACTCAGAATAGGCCCTCAGAGTTCTTTGTATGTCAACTATTGTTTGATCCTTACTGCCTAACAATGATTAATGAGCTTTATCTTTATTCCTGTGCAAAATGAAACCAATAAAAGCCCATTGAGGAAAAGGCTCTTGGCCCTTCTCCTGTGAGAGATCGGCCACCTTTCTTCCCTAAGCAGATCATGTATTGGTAGACTTATTCTCATCTGTGGCGGCTGGGGGAGCCCTGTGGACAGAGTCCCCTCCCCCACAGTTGTGGGTGTAGTTACTGGCCAGTTTATGTGGAGTTGGAACCAGACTCACAGGGAGCACCCACAGAGGCTAGCCCAGGAGCAAAGATAGGCCTCAGACCATCTCATTGCTTGACTGTCCACCAGGTGGGGGGGTGTAGCTAACTTTGTCTTGGGCTTTGGCTTCTCTGGCTCAGGCTATGTTCTGTCCTTGGGGGGCTTATAAAAATGCAAGTATGTGGGTGAAATTTTCTTCTCTTGCAACTTTATCAGGAGTCCAAGAAGCTGAGCCATCCCTGTGCTTCAGCCCTTGCAGTATGTCCAGAGGAGCTCCATGAAGGCACAGCCTAGTGGGCTGATCCACCACTGCAGAGCTCCACTGCCTAGGCTGGACAGCATCTCCTGACCTGACTGAGGCCTCACCATGCCTTCCAAATGAATCCTTCTTCAAATTTTCCCTGGTTCCTGGTACGAATAGGAAGTTTTCTGGGTACTGCACCAGGACCACTTCTAGAGATGATTATCATTCCACCAGCTCTCCTACACCTACCAGGAAGTTGTTCTACTGCCCCTCTGTGACATTTTTACCCTTTGTTATGTTTTTCTCGAGGGTATGGTTAAGTTTAAGGATTAAATAAAACTTATTGCTTATAGTGTAAAATGTGGCATCCTGAGCATGACGTACATTCACGATGCTGTGCAAGCCTCACCACCGTCCAGTGGCAAAATGTTCCATCTCCCCCAAAGGAAACCCTGCACCAGAAGTCCCCACTCCCCACTCGTTCTGCCCCTCCTGATGTGCTTTCTGTCTCTTCCTTTACTTATTTTGGATGTTTCCTAAAAATGGAATATTACAGTAGGTCCCTTTTTGTGGATTCTTATATATTTCTTGTTATTTGAAAGGGAAGTCCCAGAAGGATTAGAGATCAGGTGTAAAAATAAGCACTCTTGGTAAGTGTGTACACAGTCTTGGGGTAGAGGCTGCTGTTCTGTGTGACCGCAGGGCCAGAAGCCAGTGAGACAATGGCTGGCTCTCTGCCTGTGCAAAAAAACAATAATGAGAAAAATGAAGAAATCTGGGAAAGAAAAGTCATAATCTAGAAAGCAATCCTCATAACCCAAGGCCAGAGGAATGTTTGACATCCCTGTGGTGCAGCAAGTTCTCGAAAGTTCACGTTTTCTAAAGGAACATTGGCAAATACAGACACTTCCATGGAGAGGCAGTGAACACACCACCATATGTCAGAGATTCCTGACCACCCCAGAGGGGACACACACTGTAAACACTGGGGACAGAACACTGTCACTATCAGACTGGCAGGCTTCTGGTCTGGTTGCACCCAGCCCTGGGCACAAACTGAGGAAACAGAAGCCCCAGAAGATCCCCTAGAGAGAAAAGGAAAAGGCTCCTTGGGGAAACATTATGGGAAAACATTATGTAGGATCTATCAACAGTCCGCAGGTGTGCAATCTCACCTGGCACTGTTCCTCCTAGGAGGTACCCCACAGAAATTCTTGCACAAATTTTCAAAGATGTATTTTCAACACTACCCATCAGAGCACTGATATAATTGCTGGGAACTAGAAAAACCTCTAATGTCTATGGAGAGGGGATGAGATCCACCAGTCCTGGTCCACAAGGCAAGCTTAGCTGTTAAAGGAGGTGCAGGGTTCTCTACGTGCTGACAGATAAAGACCTCAGGGTCCTTTCATGTTACACATGTGGGCCAACTCTGTGCATCCAGTGTCCTACCTGTTAGACCACATACATATAATGTCCATAGGTAGACACACATATGTGAAAATTATTTTTCCTGTGACAAAGAGAGACAAACAGAATGAGAGAAGTAGAGCCTGAGAGATTCCCACCAAGCCACTCATGATGATTACCTCTGGGGTGGGACTTACAAATCTCTTATCTTTTCCTTGATGTGACATCTAAATTTTTTATAATGCATGTGTGACTTTGACAGTTTGAAGGATTGAGCAAAACAGAAAAAGGACTCATGGACATGGACAACAGTGTGGTGTTTGCTAGGAAGAGGGGGTGTAAGGGGACTAGATGGTAATGGGAAAATACAATAAATGTTAAATTAAAAAATCAAAATAATATATTCAATGTTATCCATTTATCACTCATTTATGGAATAAAATACAATAGTGTTTAATTTTTAAAGGATGTGTGACAAAAAATAATTAAGATTTGTTATAGTACAATGATGAATTCTAAAGCCATTCAGAATCAAATCAAGAACAGAGCCCTTCCAGGGCGAGAGCCCTGCTAGGGATTGCTCACCTTCTCAGTCCTATGTGTGCATGTGCACGTTGTATCAGCATGTGCGTGTGTACCTGCATTCTCATGTCCCCATGCTCATGTGTGCATGTGTGGACACTTGTGCTTGTTCACGTGTGTGCATGCACCTGTGCACTTGGAACGTTGGGGGAAGAGGATTCTGAAGTGTGTGCCCTTCTGGAACCTCATTTCCCTAGGGGTAGACACTGCCTGTTGGCATTTTCTGTGTCCCCAAATCAGAATTTTCAAAGCCCATGCTGTGGAACATGAGCCATTTCCAATTTTTCACTCCCGTCATCATGCTAAAGGAAACATATATATGTTCATATATCTTTACTTATTTAGGAGAGGTCTCGAGAACTGGAGATTCTTGGTCTAATGTAAAGATGATTTTAAGTTTTGGGGCACAGTTCCCTCCATCTGAGGTCACCTTGTCCACTTGGAGCCTTTTTTGGGAAAGCAGGCTTGCTGAGACCTGGGGCTGAGACCTCAGGGATGGAGCGGGTGGGGCGGGGGGGGAGGAGGGTCTGGGATTGAAGAAGATGAAAGTACCTGGGAGTGAGAGGACCAGCTGGAAGGTTCTATCCATCCTGCCTATGCCCTGATTCATGCGACACCTTCTACCCTTGCACCCCGGCCCACACCATTCTTACTCTGCTCAATAACTCATCTGAGCCTGAGTCAAGCAGCCTGGCCCTGCCATCCAGGACACAAGAGGGTGCAAGCTTTCATTTTCTGGCCTGCTCCCTCTCCCTCCAAGCACAGAGCCCCTTCCTCTCTGTCAGGAAAGCAGGTCTAGGAAGGCTCAGCCAGTCATAGGGACCACCATGAATGTTCTCTATCAAAGTGAAGACCTCAGTTACCACAGAAGGACCCATAAGGTTGTGTGAGAACGGACCTTACAAGGGGCCTCACAGAAGGTGCCAAAAGGTCAGAGCATCATGCTGAAGGCTTCGGCAGGCAACAGAACCCAAATCACGGAGGTCCTCCACCAGTGGCTTCTGCCCCGGCCCTGTACCAGCCCCGAGCCCACCTACACAGCACACCCAGCCTCTGTGAGTGAGGCTCAGCTCAGTGGGGAAAAGAGAGCCCTCATCTCCTTCAAAGTCAGGTCAGATGAGTCCACTGGGTCTGAGGCTGCCAGGGGAGCCACAATAAGTGAGAGAGCATTTGCCTACCCATAAATGGGACACCCCTATCCAGAGCAGAGAATATAGGCCTTTGAGGTGGAAAGTCACCAGACTGTCCCTAAAGGAAGAGAAAGAAGCACCTAATGGTAGGGGGACTTGGAGAGAGGGGAGAGGAGGACATCTTTGTGGATGTCAGTGTTCTAATTGTTTTTAACATAAGCTGCAGTCTCAGATAAAGTATTTTCCAGACCCAGATCTGATAAAGAACTGGTATCCAAATAAAAAAAAGAAAACTTTCAATCCTCAACAATATGAAAACAAATAACCCAATTAAAAAATGAGCTCAAGCTCTGGACAGACACTTCACCACAGAAGTTACACAGATCTCAGGGGATTCAAGATGGCAGCAGAATTGATGGAAGGTTACACTCACCTCCTTCCAGGACTAAATGTGAATGACAATGAACCTGAATAACCAAATGAAGACTAGCTGAAAAGAAATCTTACAAACAAGAATTACAGAAGAAACAATACCCAGAGGTAGGAAGGACAGAGGTATAAAAAGTGCTGCCTTTGCAACTACATGTGACAGTACAGAACTGTGGAGTTATTTCAGCTGCAAAAGTCCCCCTAAGGATAGAGGGGTCTCAACACCATGCTGGGCTCCCCAGCCCAGTGCACCAGAGCCTGGAGTAAATCCCACTTGGTTAGGGTATATAATCTTTTTTAATGTATTGCTGGATATGGTTTGCTAATATTTTGTTGAGGATTTTAGCATCTATGTTCATTAGGGATATTATCTTGTAATTTTCTTTCTTTGTAGCGTCTTTATTTGGTTTTCAAATTAGCATAATGATGGCCTCATAAAATGATCTTGGGAATAGTCTTTCTCCTCTTAGATTTTTTGAAATACTTTGAGAAGAATAAATATTATTTCTTCTTCAAATGGTAAAATTCACCTGTGAAGCCATTTGGTCAGGACATTCTATTGTTTGGAGTATTTATTGCTGCTTCAATTTCTTTAGTTGTATTCAATCTAGTCAGATTTTTCTCATTCTTGATAATGTTTTGGCAGATTGTATGTTTCTAGAAATTTATCCATTTCATTCAGATCACCCAATTTGTTGGTATATAGTTGTTCATAATATTTTCTTAAAATCCTATTTTGTTTCTGTGGTGTCAATTTTTACTTCTCTTCTTTGATTTCTAATTTTATTTATTTGGATCCTGTCTGTTGTTTTCTTCTTGAATCTGATTAAAGGTTTGTCAATCTTGTTTATCTTTTCATGAACTAGCTGTAGGATTCATTGATCCTTTTGTATTTCTTTTAGACTCTATTTTGTTTATTTCTGCTCTGACTTTTATTATCTTCTTTGTAACACTCTGAGTTTTGCTTGTTCTTCTTCTAGATCCTTTAAATGTAAATGTAAGTTGTTTATTTGAGGTTTTTCTTATTTCCTGAAGTAGGACTGTAATGCTATAAGTTTGCCTCTTAAAACTGCTTTTTTTGTCCCATTTTGGGTTGTGCTTTCCTTTTCATTTGTTTCAAAATATATTTTGATTTCTTCCTTAAGCTCATTGTTAAACTATTCATTGTTTAGTAACATGTTATTTAGCTCCCATGTCTTTGTGTATTTTTTCAGGGTTTTGTGTATGTGTGTGTGTGTGAATGAGTTTGATATCTATTTTCATACCACTATGGTCAGAGAAGTTGTTTGATATGATTTCAATCTTCTTGAGTTTATTGAGACTCTTGTGTGTCCTAACATGTGGTCTATCTTAAAAAATGTTTCATGTGCATGTGAATAGACTGTATATTCTGCTACTTTGGATGAAATACTCTGAAGAAATCAATTAAGTCCCTCTGATATAGTGTGTCATTTAAAGTTATGGTTTCCTTGTATAGGTATATTCATTGATGTCAATGGGTTGTTAAAATTCTGTACTATGTATTACTATCAGTCTCTTCCTTTATATCCATCGAGATTTGCTTTATTGGATTAGGTGCTCCAATGTTGAGTGCATAAATGATTAAAAGGGTTATATCCTCTTGTTGGAATACTCCCTTGATCACTATGTGATGTCCTCCTTTGTTTTATATTACAGCTTTTGTTTTAAAGTCTATTTTTTCTGATATAAGTATTGCTACTCCAGTTATGTTTTCATTCCTATTTTCATGAAATATCTTTTTCCATTTCTTTACTTTTACTCTGTGTGTGTCTTTCATTCTGAGGTGGATCTCTTATAGATAGCATATATATGGCTCTTATTTTCTTATCCATTGAGTTACTCTATGTGCTTTGATTGGAACATTTAAGCCATTTACATTTAAAGTGATTTCAATAGGTATGTATTTATTTCCACTTTATTCTTTTAATTGTATTACTCTTTTTTTCTTACTTCTTTCTAAGAGAACCCTTGTAACATTTCTTGTAATACTGGTTTGTGGTTATGAACTCCTTTAGATTTTTCTTATCTGGGGAGCATTTTATCTCTCTTTCAATTTTCAATAATAGACTTGCTGGGTATAGTTGTCTTGGTTGTAGGTCGTTGCTAGTCCTCACTTTGAATATTTCAAGCCTATCTCTTCTGTACTAAAATGTTTCTGTTGAGAAATCAGATGACAGTCTTATGGAAGCACCGTTTTAGGAAACTGTACCTCTCTTGCTATCTGGAACATTCTCTCTTTGTCTTTAACCTTTCCCAATTTAATTATGATGTGTCTTGGTGTGGGCCTCTTTGGGTTCATCTAATTTGGGCTGCTCTGCATTTCCTGGATGGATGTATCATTTTTCTTCACCAGGTTAGGGACATTTTCAGTCATTTTCTCTTTAAATGTTTTTTTTTTTTTACTTCTTCTATCTCTTTTCTTTCTGTTACACCTTTGAAGCAGATATCGTTATGCTTCTTGTTGCCCCAAAGGTCCTTTTCACTATCTTCACTCTTTCAAAGTACTTTTTTCTTTCTGCTGCTTTGACTGGGTATTCTCTGTTACCCTGTCTTCCAAATCACTGTTTCAATCCTCTGCTTCATCTAACCTCTTTTTATTTCTTTTGGTGGATTCTCACTTCAGATATTGTACTGTTCATTTCTGACAGGTTATTTTTATGATTTCTATGTTCATTTCATGTTTACTATCTCTTTGTTTAAGTTCTCACTGATTTTACCTATTATCCCCCTAAGTTCTCTGAATATTATTATAACCATTATTTTGAACTCTATATCTGATAGATTCCCTTCATTTTATTTCTCTTTTTCTGGAGATTTAGCTAGAATAGTTTCATTTGGAGCATGTTTCTTTTTTTCCAGTTTTGGCTACCTCTTTGTGTTTGTTTCCATGAATGAGGTTGATCTTCTATGTCTCTCCATCTTAGTAGGGTAACCTTATGTAGCAGGTGTCCTGTGTGGCTCATTGGTACAGTCCGCCTCATCACCTGAGCTACATGCTGCAGGAATGTCCCTTGCATGGGTTATGTGAGGCCTTTTGTTGTTGTTTTATCCTTCATTAAAGTGGCAGCTACTCTCTATCTCTCTCTCCCTCTCTCTTTTTTTCTCCCTCAAGAATTTTCTGAATGGGACAGAGAGAAGGGGCTAAGTGAAAAAAGGTGAAGGGCTTTATATGTACAAATTGGTAGTTACAAAATAACCACAGGAATGTAAAGCATATGGAATGTAGTCAATGATATTGTAATATCTATGTACGGTGGCTGGAGGGTACTTGCATTATAAGGGAGATTACTTTGTAAATTATATAATTGTCTAACTACTGTGATGTACACCTGCAACTAATATAAAATAGTATTTATATTATATTATTAATTATTATATTATATATACCATATATAATATAATGAAATGAAAACATAAATGACAAATCTAAAATTACAATGCAGTTGGTGAACACATTTTTGTATATTATAAAATATTGAATAGATATAATTTTTGAATAGATAAAAAGACAGCATCAAATACTGGTAAGAATCAGGAGAAATTAAATTACTCATACTTTTCTGAAGGGAATATAAATGTATCATCAACCTGGAAATGTCTTAATAAAGTTATAAAACTATCATATAACAGTAGGACCGCTAAACATATACCTCAAAGAAGGCTGAAATCTTCATGACAGAAAATGTTTATAATAGCATTATTCATTGTAACCAAAAAACTGGAAACAACTCAGCTGCCTTTCAACTTGAAATAGTTAAAAAAAAGTCTACTATGTCTATACTGTAGATTACTATTTAAAATATAAAGTAAAAGAAATGACTATTACTACAGACAACAACCTGGAATAAATTCCAGATCATTTTGGTAAAGAAAAAAGGTCAATCTCAAAGACGTTTTCAAAAGATTAAATACTGAGTGATTTCATTTATGCTTAAAATTACAAAATTATAAAACCAGATAACAGGTTAGTGTTTGTAAGGTTTTAATGAGGAGGTGGGGGCAAGTAAATATACAAGAACAAAAAAGGGAACTATATGGTGAAGAATTGATCTGTGTCTTGACTGTGTCAATGTCAGCATCTACTTTTGATTTTGTACTATAATTTTATATAGTGCAACCATGGGAGGGGGAAACTCAGGAAATGGAGCATAAAAACTTTCTGTATAATTTCCTACAACTACATATGAATTTTCAGTTCTCTCAATATGAATGTTTAATTAAAAAATGAAAGAAAATACCAACATTCCTGGGTTTTGAGAATGAGAGATTGTTTCTGGTAGAACTGCTTTACAAAATATATTAAAGAAACTTCCTACAGCTAAAATCTAGTGATACTAGGAAGTAATTTTTTCACTAATTTTATTTCATTTTATTATTATTTTTTTAATTACCTTATTGTCACTCAATTAAAGTTGTCTGCATTTTCTCCCCACCATTGCTCCAAACCCCAGTCAAATCCACCTCCCTCCGTTTCCACCCCCCCTGTTATTGTCCATGTGTCCTTTATACTTGTTTCAGCAAACCCTTCCCCTTTTCCCCTGAAATTCCCTCCCCTCTCCCCTATGGTCACTGTCAGCTTGTTCTCAATTTCAGTATCTTTGGTTATATTTTGCTAATTTGTTTGTTTTGTTCATTAGGTTCCTGTTACAGGTGATATCATGTGGTATTTGTCTTTCACAGCCTGGCTTATTTTGCTTAGCTTTTTAAAAGTATTTTTTATTGATTATGGTATTACAGTTTTCCCAATTTCCCACCCCCCTTATCCTCCCTCCACCCTGTTCCCTCAACTCTCCAACATTCCCTCCCCACTTAGTTCATGTCCATGGGTTGTACATGTAAGTTCTTTGAGTCCTCTGTTTCCTATACAATTTTTATCTCTCCCCATCAATTTTATGCCTACTAATTATGTTTCTTCTTCCCTGTACCTTTCCCCCCCTATTTCTCCCTTCCTCCTCCCCACTGAACTCCCTCTGTGTGATGTCCATTTTTCTGATTCTGTTCCTGTCCTGATTGTTTGTTTAGTTTTTGTTTTCATTGTTTTTCTTTTCTTTCAGGTTCATTTGTTGATAGTTGTGAGCTCATTGTCATTTTAATGTTCAGAGTTTTGATCTTCTTTTTCTTAGATAAGCCCCTTTAACATTTCATATAATAAGGGCTTCATGATGATGAACTCCTTTAACTTGACCTTATCTGGGTAGCACTTTATCTGCCCTCCCATTCTAAATGATAGCTTTGCTGGATAGAGTAATCTTGGATGTAGTTCCTTGCCTTTCATAACTTCAAATACTTCTTTCCATCCCCTTCTTGTCTGCAAGGTCTCTTTTGAGAAATCGCCGATAGCCTTATGGGAACTCATTTGTAGGTAACTGTCTCCTTATCTCTTGATGCTTTTTTGATTTTCTCTTTGTCTTTAATCTTGGGTAACTTAATGATGATGTGCCTTGGTGTGTTCCTCTTTGGGTCCAACTTCTTTGGGATGCTCTGGGCTTCCTGGACTTCCTGGAAGTGTATTTCCTTCACCAGATTGGGGAAGTTTTCCTTTATTATTTGTTCAAATAAGTTTTCAATTTCTTGCTGCTGTTCTTCTCCTTCTGGTACCCCTATAATTCAGATATTGGAATGTTTCAGGTTGTCTCAGAGAATCCTCAGACTTTCTTCATTTTTTTTGATTCTTGTTTATTTGTTCTGGTCCAGTTGGGTGTCTGTTTCTTCCTTTTCTTTCCAAATCATTGCTTTGAGTCCTGGTTTCCTTCCTGTCACTGTTGGTTCCCCGAATATTTTGCTTTATTTCATTTTGGGTTTCTTTCATTTTTTGACCAAGCTCAATCAGTTCTGTGAGCATTTTGATTATCAGGGCTTTAAATTCTCCATCAGATAGGTTGGAGATTTCTTCATCACTTAGTTCTCTTTCTGAGTTTTTGCTCAGTTCTTTCATTTGGGTCATCTTTCTCTTGGCTCAGCTGATAGTTGTAAGGGGGCGGGGCCCTAGGTATTTAATCAGGCAGGACAAACCTCTTTGCTGCGCTACCTGTGTGGGAGGGGCTAGAGAGGGAACAATGCAGCTTGCCTGCTTGTCTCTAGCACACTTTCCAGCAGACTCTGTGTCAGACTGGAAGTATCTCGCACTTCAGCAACCCCAGCCTTAGCCCAGAGTCAGTTTTGAGTCTCAGTTTTCCTCTTAAGCCAGCTCCTCCCACGCAGCTCCACCAAGCTGGCAGTCAGCCCCGCCCCTCTGCCACCTCACCTCCATTTTTCTGAGTTGGTCTGCCATACTGGTATGGTTGTTCTGATTGAGGTTTTCTTTAATTCCTTGGTTGTTGGAGTTCCATGCAGTTTGATTTTCTGGCGATTTTGGTTGTTTATTGATTTCAGGTTGGTTGTTATCCTCTTTTAGGTTGTGGGAGGAAGTGAAGGGTTTCTACCTATGCCTCCATCTTGGCCAGAACCCAATACTAGAAAGTAATTTAAACCCACATGAAAAATGAAAAGCACTGATAAATGTAGTTAGAAGGTGATTTAAAAAACATTATAATTGTATATTTCTTCTTTTTCTCAATTGGTAAAAAAGAATTGTATAAAACAATGTCAATATAAATATACAAAAGCACAAAGGAGGTAGGTGGGAACAAAGGGGTATTAGAGTAAGGAAATGACACCAGTTACTTAACTTGAATCCACAGAAACATGTGAAAAAACCAAAAATGTTAAATAAGAAAGTTAGCATGACCAAATATGCAAATATTTATTTTCTAATTTTTTTCTCTCAGTCTCTTTAAAAGACATAACATTACATGAGGTAATAATTATAGCAGAATTTTTTGGTTTATAATATACTCAGATGTAAATGTGTAACAAAATTAGCACAAAAGAAGGGGGAAATGAATCTATAAAGAGCTATCATTTATGTAGCCCACTGGAATTAATTTAGTATAACTTTAATAAGTTAAGGTAAATGTTGTATGCTCTACAGCAGTCATGAAAAATGAACTCAAACAATATTGGGAGAAATCATAAAATGAACTAAATTGTTACATGAGGAAGTATTGTCTCAATGACATAAAAAAGCATGAGACATTAAAAAGAGAACAGTCAAATAACGAAGATATATCCAATGATAACGTGAAATGTGAAAGAGTGAAACAATGTACTCAAAGGCAGAGATGGACAGACTGGATAGAATAGCATGGTCCAACTATATATTTTCTGCTAAAGACATACTTTAGATTCAAAGACACAAATAATTTAAAAGAAAAAAATGGGGGAAATACTCATGCAAACAACAGCCATATCAAAGTTGGAGCAGCTATACTAATATCACTCTAAATAGGCATTAAAACCAAAAAAGAGTTTCTAGAGGTAAAGAGGAACATTTTATAATGGTATACATGTCAATCCATGAGATACACATAATAGTAAATGTCATACATAAACTAAAAATAGCCCCCCAAATGCAGGAAGCAAAACTGACAAAATGAAAGCAGAAATATTCAATTCAACAATAGAAATCTTTAATAACCTACTTTCAATAGTGTATATAACAGAGAAAGGATGAGCAAATTATAGAAAAATTGGAATCACTAAAGATGCAAACATAGAACACCTCACCCAAAAGCAAGATAAGACACACTCTTCTCAAGAGTAGGAACATTTGGAACATTTTCCATGAGACACCATAGTCTAAGTAATAGAATAAGCCTTGATACATTTATAGTGATTAAAACCAAAAAGCATGTACTTCAAATAAATAGAATTAATTAGAAACCAAGAACAGAAGAAACAGTGGAAAATTTAGAGTTGAAATTCAACAACAAAAGGATAAAAAAAAATAAAAGGATTTAGAAAGTACTCTGAGGTGACTGGAAAACAAACATGAAAAAGCAAACCTTTGTGATACAGATGTGTTCAGGGAGAAATTTACATCATTAAACATCTATATTTGAAAAGAATAATTTCAAGTCAATAACCTTATATCTTTTATCTTAAGAAACTAAAACCAAAACAAGGAGAAAGAAGAAAATATTTTTAAAGTAAGACAGAAATGAATAAAGTAGATATTAGAAGAACAATTTAATAAGTGAACAAAACCAAAATAAAAGGCATCAAAATTTAGAAGAAAAGAGTAACATCTCTTTGTAGTTGACATGATCTTGTACACAGAAAATGCTTGGTAATCCAATAAAAACTGTTAGAACTAACAAACAAGTTCAGGAAGTTTTCAGTGTATGGGTATGCAAAAATAAATCATATTTCTATACTCTAGAAATGAACAATCCAAAAATAAAATTAGAAAATCAATTCCTTTTACAATAGAATACAAATAAAATATTTGCAAATAAATTAAACAAAAAAAGAACAAAATTTGTACACTGAAAACAGTGAAATATTGCTGAAAATATTAAAGGATACTTAAATATAATAAAATATGTTACATGTTCAGAAGACAATATTGTTAAGATAGCAATAGTCCTGAAATTCAACTATAATTTTGAAGCAATGCCTGTCAAATTTCATATGGCTTATTTTGTAGAATTGACAATATGATCTGAAATTTTATGTGGAAATCCAAAGGACAAAGAATAGTGAAACAATCTTGAGAACAAAGAATAACTTTGGAGGACTCACATCTACAGATTTAAAAACTTACTCTAAAAGTACAATAATAAAAAGTACAAGTGACAATAAAGAAGACAATTTTGACTTCATCATAATTAAAGACATTTTGCTTTAAATTACATACACAATAAAGAAAATGAAACACAGACTAATGAATGGTAGAGAACATTCACAAATAATATATATGACAAGGAACTTATAGCCAAAATAAATTAATAACTTTTACAGCTTATGAGTAATAATACAAATAGCCCAACTGAAAAAGGGGCAAATATAGACATTTTTTCAAAGAAGATAAGCAAATGGCAAATAAGTTCATACAAATATAATATGACTCATTAGTTAATAGTGTACTGTAAACCAATACCACAATGAGATACTATTTTGCACCCAAAGCGGATGGGTGTCATAAAAAATACACATAGCAATATGTATTGTAAAGCATATAGAAATATTGGAACTTCATTGTTGGTGATAATGTGAAATGGTGCAGTCACTTTTAAACTGACTTGGAGTTACAATAAGACCTAGAAAGTCTACTACTTTCTATTTCCAAGATTAATGAAAACATGCATCCATGCAAAAAATTATCCACAAATATTCATAGCAGCATTATCATAATAGCCAAAAATTTGAAACAACCTTAAAGTTTGTCATCTGGTAAATGGATAAATAAGGTACATCCATACAATGGAATGTTATTGCACAATAAAAAATAAATAAAATGGTGAACTATGCTGCAACATGGATAAAAACTGAAAACATTATTCTAAGCAAAAGAAACAAGCCACAAAAAGCAATATATTGTATGGCCCCTTTTATGTGAAACATCCAGAATAAACAAAATCTATAGAGACAATTATTGTCTCTGGTTAGGTGGTAGAGAGGGGAAGATTTGGGATACAGTTGAGAATGACTGCTGATAGGTACAGAGTTTCTTTGTGGTGTAACGCACATGTTCCAAGTTGATTGTGGTGATGGTTGCACATATTTGTGAATATACAAAAAATTAAATTGTACATTTACAATGAGCGAGTTTTATGCTATGCAAATTATATTTCATTAAAACTATTTAAAAACTGAGATAACACTTCACACTAATTATCATGATTAAAATGTTAAAAGTCTGACAAGACCAAGTGTTAGGATACGAAGCAGTTGGAGCTCTGATATCTTTTGTTGGAATTGAAAAATTCTACAGGAACATTTGCATATTGTTTAGTACTTTCATATAGAGTTAAACACTCAATTAGCATAGAAATGAGTGATTACAGTTTCAATGAATTCAACCAGGTGAAACAAAGATATATATTCATACAAGAGTGGTAGGCTAATGTTTATAGCCTATCACTTTATTTATTATACATAGATTTAGAAGAAACACAAATGTCTATCAAAAAGCCAATATATGAGCTAAAGTATCATTCACAAATTACCACAACAGATTCCTGTGCTATAACAAAATGCCACAAACTTAGGGTACTTTTGGAAATACATGTCGTGGGCGCTGCACGTTTATACTGACCAAAACCTGGTACCACTGGCAGTGCAAAGTGAACATGAAACAGAAGCAAAATGCCATCTGCTCTGCCCAGCTACCTCAGTCTTACCAGCACTGGTCATGTCTGAAGGTCATGGCATTGAGCAAGTTCCTGAACTCCCTTTGCTGGTTGAAGATGAAGTTGAAGGTTACAAGAAGACCAGTTAGGCCGTTTTGCTTCTTAAGAAATTACGGCCCGAATGATAGGAAAAAATCTATATTTTTCAGTGAAGGAGGGCTGGTTAGGGGGAAAAAAAGAGAACAATATTTTCATACAGTGAAGGGAGCATTGCCTCATCTTTTATGAGGACACCAGTATCAGCAAAGACTTCAGAAACACCCATGGCACTACTCTGCTTAGTGTAAGCAAACTAAACATTTTGACCCTTGCTCCTGGTGGGCACATGGGCTAGTTCTGCATCTGGATTTAAAGTGCTTTTCAAAAGTTAGATAATCTATTGGTGTGGCGCTTTCTGTAAAACTGTCTCCCCCTAGAGTAACGACAGCATTCCCAAGCACAAGATAATCAGTGTAGACCTTAACAGAATCTTGAAAAGCTCAGAGATTCAAAAAGCCCTTTCTCTATTTTGAAAACCAGCACTGTTTCAATGCTGCATCTCTCTATCTTCCATAGTCACATACTTTTGTACTTTAGGGGAGTTTTGCAATGAACATTTCTAATTTAAAAAACAATTAAAATGGACTTGCTCTTTAATCTAGAAAGTCCATTTCTAAGAAAATATTTTCTTATGGTTGGAACCAGAGATGCATACAACATTTATATGCATATTCATTTTATAATGTTGCATAGAGAAATTAAAAATGGCCAACTATCCAAAAGCAAGACTAGAATTAGATTGTTTGGATATAACCATAGGTTTGTATAAGTAATTGAAAAGTGTGTATACTAACAGTAGTTTGTGACACAGGAAAAATGCAATATAAATAAAAATAAATGAATATTTATCAAGATATAATTTTAAATACATATACATTTCTAAACCAGAAAAAAACAACATTGGAAGTAATATTTTTTCAACTATAAATGCCATTTATTTTTATGTCTTTCTGTATTATTCATCTAATATAAATGCATATTAACTCTTTTCAACAAAAGGTATGTGTCTGCAACATAATAGATGCTAAATAAATATTGGTTGAATGAAAATAAAATTAAGCAAAATGTTCAAAGTAGTGCAATATGACTGGATATGTTTAGACTTGTAGTAATGAATAGAGTTAAGTTGCTTCATATTTGTGTATTAAATTACACTATGTGAAATTGCCAGTTTTATAGGTACAAAATAGTCAAGTATTAGCAATTTTCTATTTCTGTCTAATCTATTGAGAATGATATTTTAATAGATAAGTTATGGAGGTTAATATCCATATGGAACATTTAAGGCAAAGAAACATCCATTTCTGAGCCAAAGCAGTCATAGATAAAATTTCAGATCTGAAGAATTAAAAGGACTTTTCTAGGATATATTTTCCTTGTTGATCAATTTTTTTTTCAATTTTTAGTTTAGATTTCATTTTTCTAGAGCAACAATATATGAGGTGATAATATCTGCAGTGCAGCTCACAAAAGCCTATTTAACCCACAATATAGCTGAAATATAGTGGTAATTTTTCCACATAAAATCGCATTCACTATAATGTTGCTCTGGGGAGTTGAATGTCGAGCTGCTTTCTAAAGGAAACATCAGAAAACATGGCTCCCATGGGACCAGGACCCATGTTCCTGTTGTTGTTCATTTTAGCATGGATAAAACTGCCTGGACAGGTGTGAGGCCCCACAAGAGCATCTTTTGCTTTAAGCATTCATGGAGTGGGCCTGGTAGTGCATATCATTACTGCTTTCAGCCTGTTGCCCTGGGAAGATGAGAAGTAGACCAGGAATCTGACAACTTGGGCTTTGTCCTGTTTCAGCCCCAGATTTGCTGAGCACCTTTAGTCAGGTCACTAAGATGTTGTGTGATCAAATTTCCAAGTCTGAGGAAAATATATTTCTTTTTTTTTTAATCTTTTAATGAACTTTTTATTGGCCTTCTGCCCTGCCAAGGGATGCCCCACTTCTGCTGCCTTTAATACCTCAAAATTTTGATGTTCTTGACCTCAGACACCATTCTGCCGTCCACAGTCCTTCAAGTTCTGGTCTTTTGGATGGTTTGTAGGGAGGGGCTCTTTTCCAGGGCATCAACAAGACTGAAGCCCTTCCCTTCTTCCAGTAGGTTGTGGTAGGTGGCAGTCTCAGCCTCCAGCTTGACCTTGATGTTCAGCAGGGCCTCATATTTCTGGGCCTGGCACTGCCCCTCTGCCTGGGTCTGGGCCAGCTCTGACTCCAGGTGCAACAAGATCCCATTGAGCTGTTCCATCTGTATAATGCATCTCCACCTCCCTCAGGCTGTTCTCCAAACTGACCTTCAGATTCCTCATTGAGTCCAAGTCGACCTCCAATGACTGGACCATATGTCTCAGCTTCGTGAGTGTCATCTCAGCAGTGGCTATCTCAGCGGTCTGTAAGGTAACCACTGTGGTGCTCTCTTAAATCTGATCAGGGACCAGTATTTGTCTAGCTCCTCTCAGTTCTTTCAAGCTGGCTCATCATACTGGGCCCAGATGTGTGCCATGATTTTGCCAAGGTCCTGAGATTTGGAGGCATCCAACTCCACGGTCAACCCAGATTTGGCAATCTAGTTTTGTAGACCGTTTACTTCCTCCTGGCGGTTTTTCTTCATGAAGAGCAGCTTCTCTTGAGAGTCTCAATCTCTATCTCCAGCTGCAGCTGAGTGATATTGGTGTTATCAATGACCTTTCAGAGCCCACTGATGCCTTTCTCCACAGACTGGTGGTGCATGGCCAGCTCCGCCTCATACTTGAGTCTGAAGTCATCAGCAGCAAAACCGGCACTGTCAATCTGCAGAACAATGTGGGCATTATCCAAAGAATTTGCAAAGATATGAGCCCTCAATGGTCTTGAAATAATGCTCCCAGTCTCTGACCTGGGGTCTCTTATCTAAGTGTTCCTGGATTTTGATCTCCAGTCTCCGATTATCAGCCTCCAGGCTTCTCACCCTCTCCAGGTAAGAGGCCAGGCAGTCATTCAGGCATTGCATAGTCTTCTTCTTGCTCTGGATGCCCCCTATGCCCACCAGATCCCCGGCTATCCATGTAGCCAGGCTCCCAGATCCTCAGCTGCCCCACACACACGGTGGAGCTGGACACGGAGATCCGGGAGCCTGAGCCCCCCCACACCTGCATAGACGCTGGCCACACTGCTGGCAGGCCATACCCAGGAGCTTGGCGACTGCAGGGAACCCAGGGTCTGGTAGCTTGTGGAGACATTAAAGAGTGTGCTGAAGCTTATGTTGTTCAGGGAGGAAGGTGAGAAGCTGAGACCCATGTTGAAGTTGCAGGAAAGTATATTTCTTAATAATTTATTCATTGTGGTTGTTAGAAAATATAATAAAATGAGTAAATATTATCTACATAATGTAAGTTTTTCCATGCTTTTATAATAAAGACTCAGATTAGGCAACTGATTTAACTATATGGATCTAAAGTTCAACTGCATACTATAAATAAAAGCAACAAAAAATGTTCCCTATGTTTTTTGTTGTTGTTGAGTCCCACGTGTGCTTGTTTATTTTGTGTGAGTAATTAGAAGGGGGTATCAAGGACAAAGAAGGGCAAATAACCATAAGGAAATACATACACACAAACATAAATACACCCTACAGTAAAGGAAATAATATGCCATTTTATAAATAAGGAATAGATACAACATTCCTCTAGTGGATTATCAGAATAATGATTGTGATTTTCAGATACTGTGCAATGTAATAGATAACACTGGAAATGAATTTTTAAAACTTCATAAGTTATATTAATTATATATATTATACATACATGATGTGATATATATGTACTGTACATATTTGCTTTATTTTTATAGTAAAGCAAAATAAAACAAAGAAGTTTAATCGTAATGACAGACACACTCAATAGTATGAAAACTCTACACAGCTAACTATACAGATTATTTAGCAAAAAATTAGTCACAGCCTCATTAATATAGCATTTGTATCTCTGACATAGCAAAATTCTAGTATTTAATTTTTAATTCCTTTTTACTTTTTATAGGTAAAAGCCATGAGCCAAATATTACTAAGGGAAATATATATATATATATATATATTTAATTTTTTTCATCCATCCTTTTCTATCTGCCCTACATGGTGCTGGTTCTATTTGAATGGTTACTTTTGTTATCAAGAGACAGCATAGGATATTAGTGAAGGGCCTGTATTGAACACTAGACTCCTCGGGTTTAGATGCAGCCCGGCCATTCCCATCTGTGTGCCCTTGAGCAAGATTCTTCATCTTAACAGTTCTTCATCTGTATTATTAGAAATGGAATAGGGTTGCTGAGAGAATTAAGTAAATTTATGTAGTTTGTACAGTTCTTAGAACATTTTGTTACTTGAATAAATGTCAACTATTATTATTTTTTTCATCTTTTGTTAAGTGCCCTTTGAATACAGTCCCTATGTTTGGTTCCACTGGTTTTGGACAGATATAATAACAATGTTAATAATAAAATAACAGAAAGCAATGTTTATTGAGCACTGATGATGTGTCATGCATTTTATTAAATGCTTTAAATAAAATGTCCACTGATAGTCACAATAGCTGTGCAAAGCAGTTTAAAAATAACTTGTAAAGATCACATGGCTAAGAAAGAGGTGCTAAAGTTTGATTAAATCCATGTATAATATTTATTCCAACGGAGGTCTACGTAATGTCCTTTGGGTGCTCGCTGTCATGTATGCTACTTTGTAAATGAGCCTCACTGCACTATGGAGAAGTCATTGATATTTGTCTTTATCCTGTGATTTGGCTATGGGTTCCATAATGTACTATGTATTTCACTGTATAGTATTTAAGCTATAAGTAATTTATGTGAGCAATTTTACAGCTCCAGATTTTCTCTAAATGCACACTTCTTAAAGCTTTCTGACATGTGGCAAGAATATTTTTAACTATATGATAGAATGGAAAATAAGCAGAAAATTCAAAATGACTGAATTACTACAATTTAAGGGCATAATATCAAGTTAAAACTATGTGAGTGCACTGCTTAAGGGAGAGAACACTATACAAAGTTAAGGCTGCAACTTGGTTATAGCGAAGTGTTATTCCGCCTACATAAGATGTCTATGTGGGTGTGTGTATGTTTGTGTGAAGGTGAACTTGTGCATGCAGGAGCATTTTGTTTCAATGATGTTAAGCATGACATGCACTGTCCAGTTCATAGAGCTGACTTCTCCTTTCTCTGTTTGCCATGGACATATATGCAGCTTGACTAATTGGCACCTCAGCATTACCTTGTTGGTATTTTTGAGGCTTTGAGTTCTAACTTCTGCATTTCACTAAAAATTGATGTGTTTGGGAGACAACTAATTTAGGACTACTTAATTGCTTGCTTGTACATTCCTCTCCCCCTCCAATTCCAAGAAGGATGTGAGACAGCTATTTGGGACATTTAATATTTGTAGCCTCCAAGGGTTCTGACCTTGATTTCTCTAGGTATACATGGGAAATCTGAAACACATAAATAAGACAGAATCTGAAGGCCATCCCATTTTCTATTTAAATCAACACCTTCAAGAAATTGGATGTCACATATCTTAGTCAGGGATATACATGTGTGTGTCTGTGTGTGTAATAAAGTGTAAGCATATGAATATTGATAAGACATCATTGGAACAGACATCTGCCTATTAGAAATAGACATATTTGAGGTGTTTTTGAGAATAAAATATTCCTATATACTTTCCTATTTGCTTCTGTGATGACTTAAAATAATGCAGATATTAAAATCATGAAAATAATCAGATAAAATGGATTAATATTTAATCAGAAGGGTATATATCAGGAGCCATCATTTGTGTCATTAGCTTTCCACTAATTTTTTATGAAGTTTATTATATAAATTATGTTTTATTTTTATTTTTTAATTATTTTATTGTTATTCAAGCACAGTTGTCTGCATTTACCCCTCACCATTCCTCCCACCCCAGCCATCCCTACCTCCTTCCCCCGCTTCCATTACATTCTGTTGCACCATCCTCTTGAGAATAATTCTAGAAAAAATATTCCTGAAGGGATTTTTTGAAGGGGGTGTGTGATAGGAGGAGGTGCCAGTATAGAGCAGAAATCCTGTGGTGCCCATTAAGATAATGACAAATCACATGAGGGGGGAAATTCTTTAAACTTCACTACCCTGAGTTCCATGGCTATCAGAATTTAGCTTTTTGCCTTTATCACTCATCCCGTTTTATTTTAACATAATGCAAATCACTTACTAGCTGCGTACCTTTCATTAATTTATTGGTGGTTTATTTGAAAATATTTGTTTCCTAGTATATTCCAGGCATTAAGGAGAGAGGTATAAAACATAAAGACTCAGTCTGTGGTAGACACTGTCAGTGCCTGGTCCATGATAACAGACATTATTATGAGGCACTCTGTGTGATTCCAACCTGCCATTCTGTATCTGTGCTGAAGATCACTTGTGCCAGAACTGCAGAGTCCAGCTACCCTCTTCTCCAGGCAGGCAGAAAATGCTGAAAACTCAGCAACCCCTCAGAGCCATTTTTATCAATGACTTTCTGGAGTTAGTATAAAATACCCTAGTTCCTTTCCCTTGTAAGTAGGATAATAGGGATGAGGGTTCTGCTGGCCACTATTCAGTAGTATACCCTTTATCAGCTTTTATTCCTTCTCCATATTGCATTGCTTCTCCTCTTCTCTATTGGTGTAATCTGGATTTCCCAAATAAACTGCTTTCATTTGAATCCTAATCTCAGATCAGCTCTTGGGAGGACCACATCATGACACAGTACCTGCTATCATGTGATGAATAATCTACCACAGTGTCTTATAATTAGGTCAGATGCTACCTACTCCAGAAAGTAATCTGTATGCTTGGGAAAGAACAGTATTCAGATACCCTGAACCAAAATTTCTGAGGGAGGTGCTTAGCAATTTGGATTTTTAACCTGCTTTTTTTGAGAACCATTGGCTTAATGGGCAGTTCTGTGTTTGCAAGTCTTTTGGCCTTAAGTTGAAAAGATATTGAGTCATAATGATTTAATAGATTTGTTTGTCAAATATTTAATATTTAAAATATTAAATATGTTCAATTAAGGTAAAATTTAAAAGAAATATTTTTATTATTGTATTTAAAGCATCAAAATGCATTTGAAAATCATGAATATCTTTAAATTTCAAATTCTTTGGATTATCAAACTAGCATAAAAGTTCAGGCAAAAATTACATATACTAAAAGTAGAGCCATACACAGTAAATACTATTGCTATATTTGGATTAGAGTACTTTGTGTTTTGACTAAAAGTATTTTTTAGAATGTATTGATTTGTTTATTCACCCTTCAATCATTCAAAATGTGTATTTAATAACATAAATATAGGATACAAAAGTAAAAAAGCAAAACATGGCTCCTGCCATCAAACTGAATATTTCTATGATATCTAACATATTTCTACTAGAACATAAACTTAAAAGACATTTCAAACATAAGTATTGACCCTAAATATCACATGAAAAGAAAATCTATTATTAGAGATTGATATTTATAGTTTCCAATTCTTAAAAAAAAAAAAAACCCTCTTTACAACTGTCTGTACACCTCTGCCATTTCCCAGGAACCGTAGAGAGTGAGAGGCTAGATCTGCTTCATGTTCAGAAGAAATGGCATGCTGTATAGAAAGATGTGAATTTTTCTACCTTGTATGTACCTACAAAATTCTCCACGTGGACATGTCTGTTGCATTTTTTTTATCTTACACATAGCAGAGGGAACTTGGCAAATGCTATTGTTTCAAATGATTTCCAAACAGATGCTTCTAATCAATAAGATTAGAAAGCTTATTTATCTCTTAGGCAGGTACATCTTTCTCTAAGTCCAACTTTTCAAGAGGTCAAGCCCAGATATATGTCAGACAAATAGTCTCTCAAAATACAGAAACCACATCTGCATTTTAGGTTTAGTACTAGCAGTGAGGCTTACTGTTATACTTACATCTCAAAATATTGAAATTTTGGAATTTCAGTTCTGGAAATTTTTAAGAAGTTTTTTAGTATTTAATACCATTTTCTGAAACAAAATAAAAGAGTAACAATGTTTTATACAATACTGTTATTCATTTAATAGCCCATTTCAATAGGCTCAAATGCTCATTTGAAACACTGTCATAATCTGTATATTATATTGTGTACACCAACCAAAGTCAAGTCTTCCATCACCATTCATTCTCCCCCTTTATCCTCCTCTATTTCCCACCACCCCCTTTTTCTCTGTTTATGAATTTATTATATTTTTGGTTAACCCCGTATCTTTTTCACACAGCCCTCAACCACCATCCGCTCTGACAGCTATCAGTCTTTTCTCTGTATCTATGAATCTGTTTCTCTTTTGTTTGTTTACTTTATTCATTAGATTTCACATATAGGTGAAATCATATGGTACTTGTCTTCCTATGCCTGGCTTATTTTATTCACCATAATACTTTCTAGGACCATCCATGCTGTCACAAAAAGTAAGTTTCCTTTCTTTTTCTGGCTGAGTAGTATTCCATTGTGTAAATAACCACAGCTTTTTTATCTACTCATCTGTCACCCCAATAAATTCAATAATAAATAAATAAATAAATAAATAAACAAATAAATAAATAGTTCAGTACTATCAAAGTGATATTTAGCAAATGTGATGGCAGCTTGTTTTGTTAAAGAAAATTCCTACATGTCTTCACAAGCCTTGACTGTCCAGTTTTGCTTTCTCTACTGAGTAGTTTGATGAAGCAGTGCCATATAATAATATAACAAAATATTTATGAAACAATTATTTGACTTAAAAAAGAAATATTGTTACAATCATTTCTTTCTGTATAACCTCAATTTTTTCTGTTCTAAATCATGTGCTCATTTGAGTTTTGCATTAGTGAGTCATCTTCCATGCCCCAGCCCAACCCCGCCATAACTTGACTGCATTTCTGTGTTCTAAAACATGCTTCTGCCCATTGAATGATCATTTCTCTGCCTGTTTTTCTCTCCCATATTTTTCTGCTACTTCTGGTTTATACTGCCCTTTCTCTGAAATTAATACATATGTGTTCAGAATTGTTCCTTTTCTTCTGATCATTTTATGTAAGCAACAACATTTATCAATATTCAAAATGATGGTAAATTCTACTGGGTATAAAGGAAAAGACCATCTCAAAATAAACATTGGGCACTGAAGTTGAAGATGAGGAACAATGTTGGCAATCTTAACACTTTCTGCATCACCAGATTACATCTTACCATATTGTAGAGAAAATGTGGAAAACAATTTTATTGATTATGTTATCCTCCATCTCTGTGGTAAGCAATAAGCATTACGCATGCTACAGAACTGCTATTGAAGGGAGAAGGAATTGCTTGCACCTTTGGAAACTTATGAAGGTTAGAGTTATACAGATATCAGAAGCTATAGGTAAATTCTGAAAGGAAGGAAATCCACATTTTGATGAGGGAAAAGAAAACTTACTGCAATATTATAAAGAAAGGGAAAAAAAACTGTAAGGGCCAGAAGAGACAGAAAGATTTTCAAGCATTTAAAGTGAACTATCTCACGTAAACAAATAATGCATGGATATACAGATGTATCCTAAAAATGAGCCCTCTGGATGACAGTATTCTCAAAACTGAAGTATGTGCATGGAGTGGGAGAACGACAGGCATAAAATAAGAGGTCCTTGATTTCTTCATGTTTTTTTTTCTTCTTTTATATTGTGCCCATGTGGTTGAGATAGGGCTAGCAAGAATCTTCACACACATACTACTTTCAGTTTTTAAATTATCTTAAATTTTCTTATCTTCATATTAGTCAAAATATTTATGGAATGATCAACTTTTTCATATGTGTATGAAGGAAGAAAGAGAACAAGGAAGATGTGCACAATTTGGTAAATATTAATAAGACAGTTGATTTGGTGGAACAGGTCAGAATGGTGCTGGCCATCCCCTCTTGAAGTAGCATACCAAGAAAAGGAACTTTGGTTGGTATGGCTCAGTGGATTCAGCACCAGCCTGTAAATCAAAAGGTTGCCAGTTTGATTCCCAGTCTAGGGTGCATGCATGCCTGGGTTGTGGGCCAGATCCCTAGTAGGGGGAACGCAAGAGGAAACCACACATTGATGTTTCTCTCCCTCTCTTTCACTTTCTCCCTTCCTCTGTCTCTAAAAATAAATAAATAAATAAAATATTTAAAAAAATGAAATTATAATAAAATCATTGGAAAATAAAGTTTTTAAATCTCCCAGAACAGAAATGGAAAATGCCTGAGAAAAAATGACATTAGATGACTCTAATAAGATACCCCACATCTAAATAATAGAAAGACATAATAGTCAAAAATATAAAGGGATTATAGAGAAAATGAAGAAAAGAAATTTATCAGTGTCATTCGAAAGTAGAATTCTGCCCTGGCTGGTGTAGCTCAGTGGATTGAGCGTGGGCCTGTGAACCAAAGGATTAAGGTTCAATTCCCAATCAGGGCACATGCCTAGATGGCAGGCCAGTTCCCAGCAGGGGATGCATGAGAAGCAACCACACATTGGTATTTCTCTCCCTCTCTCCTTCCCTTTGCCTCTAAAGATAAATAAATAAAATTAAAAGAAAAAGAAGGTAGAATTCTATATCAAGTCTAATTATTCATCACATGGGTGGTAGAATAGTATTACTGAGTGGCCCTATAGTATAGGGGTTAAGACATGGATTCTAAGGCATGATTTTAGGCATTTTTATGCTGATGTAGCAACCCTTTTCATGAGTTGGAGTTTAAATTTAAATCTTAAAGTTTTCTTTGTTTCAGGAAGTATGAATCAACTCTCTTACAGGTTGTTTCAAGGGCTAAATAAGTAAATAAGTATGAATGCAAAGAGCTGTCTCTGGCATCTAAGACATTTTTTAAGTGCCAGCTGTCATTATTATTGTATTTATAGGCATCCAAATCCTCAAAAATTTACTTGTTTTCATTTAATTTCAATGACCAACTATGATATATGACTCATTATAATCAAAGTTGTAAGTCAAGAATAAGAAAATGAAAATTAGGAAACAGAAATCCAATTCAGAAAGAAGTTGATAGTAACCCCTGTGATGGGGCTAAATGGAGATCCCAATAGGAAAAAAATGAGTTACTCTGCAGAATTAAAAAAAAAACAAAACAGACTTTAGAATGAGGAAGAAATAAAGAGAGCTTCAAGAAGTATTTATCTAAGCAAAAAATTAAACCAATAAAATATGTGATGTGTGAACATAATGAAATTATGGTGAATCTCTTGGAGGAGAGCTGTGGGTTGAATTAATAACAAGTAACATTTAACTACGTATAGATACCTAAAATAATCATTAAATGTAATTAAAAATTTGTATGAAAAATAGAGCATAAATGTAAAATCTCACATGGTAATTAATACAATGTGTGTAATCATAACATGGATCTTAAATATTGGTCAACAAAAATATTTGAGTAATTTTGGGGGTGTCACTGGGTTTGTGTATGTGTTCATTTGGCATGGTGACAGTTGTGTGGTGAGCAGTAAAAAAAGGAAACTCCCATTTTTCATGGCAGAAATTCAGTGGATGACATATGAATCTGAAATATTAACACATGGAGAATAAATATCTTATTGATAAATGTAGATGCAAATTCCAGAAGAAATAGCCAGAGAAATTGAAGGTGTTGGTACTAAGTATCAAACATTTGGGGTGGTAAGGTTTGAAGCAGAGATTTTGCTACATTCGGTTATAAGTTTTGCAGAGTTATTTGATATTTTAAACTATGCACTGGTGAAACATTTGATATAAAATTATAGGACCATGGCTACCCATAGATAATTCCTGCTAATTATAAAATTAACCCAGAATTCTCCGGGCAAGCATACATGGTCACAGAGTTGGATGAACGCTATGTGGGCTAGATTTAGGCCCCAGTTCTATCCTTGGTCAGAGACACTTGATCAATGAAAAACCTGCACAACCATACATCAAACATAGTTGAATACTATACGGCTGTTAAAACAGACTAAAGTGGGACTCACTGACATGGAAAGATGTTTATTCTATTAACTACAGGAGATAATGAGTTATAAAGATTATTTGAATAATCTCATTTTGGTTAGAATGAACTTTTAATATCTATTTATTTTAAATTATATTAAAATTATATAATTATTCTCTATCAAAAGGTAAATCTCACATTTTTAGTTATCTGCAACTAATAAAATTGTGAATAATTTTTAAACCACTTTATTTTCTTCATTTTATATAATGAAAATACACTATTTGTGAAATTTTGGTAGCGATATCTACCTTAAATATTTTTTAAATAAGATACCTCAATACTGAAAATAAAATTATCTTAGGCATTGTCCTTTGTTAGGAAGCCATGAAACAAAATGTAATGCATTTTGGAAAGGGACAACTGGACAAGTCTTTAAAGAAAAGCAATCTGTTATTGCTGCGAAGATATTCATAAAAGTTATTGATGAGCTATTTCTTCCCAACTCCAGATGGCAGGATGCCTAGATAATCACTACATCTAGGACAATGTAAATAGCAGAGAGTTAGAGGATATTGTCAATGATATTCATTCAAGAAGGACTAGCAATCATTCAGGTCAGAGTCAAAATTGTTCCTGTGTGAACATACTCATCTATATGTTTTGAAGTGTAGACCAGGTGCCTGAGAACATAGGGAATAGGAAATGGTCATTGATGATGTGGATTAAATTCTGCCCTTTCAAAATGTACACTGTGGGATTTTATGAAAATAAGCAAGTCCATATAACAACTTACAGGGCAATTTATCAAACGAAATTATAATCAATATAATGTGATGTATTATGCCAAGATTAAAATGCAGGAGATAAGTACAGTATCCCTGTCCCTAGCAACAGAGATAGGCAAAGAGTTAATATGCACTTGATTTTTAGCAAAAATTACATGATTTTTTACCAAAAATTATTATTGTCATGATCAGATTTTTGCTAGAAGAAGGAATTAATTCTTCTGCAAGAATGTAGGAGCCAATTTAGTAGAGAGAACTTCCACTGGGGATGGAAATAAAGAAATTAAGAAGATATTGCAAAAGCCTAGCTATTAATAAATAGCTTTCATGTGTTAGTGATTATGAGAATTTCATAACATATTAAGCTAAACATTATTCAGTGATACTAAATTTGATTACTGAAGAAAGTGACCAAGATATCTGTGTAAAATGAAATCACAATTAAGTTATAATCAAACAGTATTTCAAGAAGAATTGAAACAATTAATGAGAACCAGAACCAGACATGAAATGACCTGGAGAGGATTTGCTTTGTTACTTCATCCATACCCACATCAAAAGGCAGATTTAATCACTCTTGAACAATGAGAGGCAATTTTAGGCTGTCAGATGAAAATACTTTACTCAATAACATCTTCCCATTTAATAAATCTTCTATATAAAGAAAAATTTTATTACAATTATCCTAGTATAGTATGCAGCAGAGAAATATCATTGACTCCTTTCTTAATCCCTACTGGAGAAATTGACAGATGGCTCCCTTTCTTTAAAATGTAACTGTATTCATATCTGGTAACTATTATTCAATATCCCCTCAGCCACTGTTGAGTCAGTATGAGTAATCCAAGTTACTCTAACTTATCCTTAGAGGCCAAATTTTTCAGTAGCTAATTATCTTTGTAGCTCTCAACTGAGCACTCTTCAATACGACCACATCTCCATTTTGCTCCTGAGCTCAGAATTGAAGATATTATTCTAAAATGGGTTAACCCGTATTCTAATATGGGTTTGAGCATAATTAGATGATCATTTTAGAACTATAGTTTTTCCCAGTACATGTGTGCTTTTAATGTGCATTTTCTCCATTCACATTTTAATATTTCTAATTCACAACTGACTTGTGGTATTCTATGATCTCTAGATCATTTTCTGTTCTAATTATAGCTAACTTTAATGTATCAACAGCTGAGATTTCACATCTCTTAGGAGTATCCCTTTTATATGCTTATTTTTTCTTGAACTAATTTTGTTCTTTAAAAAATTCATAATACATATTTTACCCTTCAAAATGTACAATTCATATCTCAGTATTAGTGATACATAAGAAATAGAATCATTTGAAGAATTACAAATAAAAATCCCAATTTCTACTCCAAGTTCTGTCTTTAATTAATCACCAATTTTGGGGAGGACCATTTAACATTGTTATAAGTATTCTCTTCATGAAATAATAATGTTGGAAGAAGGGACATCTAGGATTCTAAATCTCTAACAATCTATGATTTACAAAAAATACTTTCCATATGTAGGATAAATAGCAAATGAATAATTATTGAGCATCTGCTTTCTGAGTCATACTAAACTAGACCCTGGAATAAAACAATGAACAAAACATAACAATACATTGTTTACATTCTGTATTGTGATATAAGTGATAAATGATACAATAGCTCTTATTAGTGCTAAGGAGAATGAAAGTAAAGAAAATAATTAGGAAGTAGTGAAGGGGTAGGTTTTTAAATACGGCAAGTATGGGAAGTTAAACTTGGATAATGATGTGGGAGAAACAGCCTAAAGAAAGCCAGCAAAACTATTATGAAAAGAACACACTCTAGACAGAAAGAATAGCAAGTATGCAAGTCTTGAGGTAAGAATGTGACTGGCATATTTGAAAATAATGGATATTAAGAAATGATATCTATATAGTGTCTTGGGTGCATTGTAAAGATGTATCCTCCACTTTGAACCAGATAGGAGCCACTAGAATATTTTCAGGTCAAAACTGAGAAGAGCATTACTGTGGATGCTCTGTTAAATCAATATGGTGCAAAAGTAGTGATTAATCTGGAGGCTGTGGCAGTAATTCAAGTGAGAAATCATGGTAGGAGACTGTTATGCGGCAATTAGGACCACAGTAATAGTATTAGAGGGGTGAGAAATAGCTTAGTTCTGAAAATATTTTAAAGTTACATTTTTAAAAAAATGTCCTAATGGGTCAGGCACAAGGTGTGGGAAAAAAATGTACACAATGATTATATAGTGATATGAATGTATATCCGTGTGGATGTTCTTTTGTAAAAGACTTCAGGTGCATATAGGATTTTCATTTCCTATGTTTTTAAAAGTTTTCATGTCTTATACATTACTAAAGGAGACACAGTTTTTAACATTAATATGTTAAAATGATACAGTTTTCTGTAATTAATTAAGACAATATATTATTAGAATAATTTGATTTAAATAAACCCGCTCTTATACGCTGTTTCCAGGTGGCATATTTCCATGCATTTCTGTCCCTATTTGTCTAAATAAGTATCTTTATCTACCTAGGTAGAGATATGGATAAATTTATTCTAATCTCAAAGCACTGTCTTGTATATCTAATAGAATTAGAATTTGATTACCATCATTCTACTCTCCAATCATCATTGTAAAACTTTCTGTCAATCAGAATTTCTCACCCTAAAACAAGCTTTTGTCCTATTACTGTCAAGGATGCACAAGTGCCCAATGGGTACGAGGTCCCTGAGGGAAAATTGTTGTAAAAAGTCTCAGCTATTACTATATGGAATTTTGCTTGTCAGTTATTGGATTATTTGAGACAATCTTCTCAGTATTTTCAGATAATTTCTTTCATAAATTTTTAGAATAAATATAGATATTTAATGCTTCTAAATTAAACCTAAGAAAGAAAAACACATTTAATGATTACAATAGCTGATAAACATGTTTTTATTCTTTATTACAATGTGGTAAGATGAAAAGGAAGAAAATAAAGTGGGAAAAGGAATAACAGAGAAATTTTTTATTTTTCCAAAGCAGACATTGAAAAATACCTTGACTTTAAAAATGGATAGATAGCTACTTCCAGAAATTGTTAGGAAAATGATATTCGGATTAGAAAAAAGACATTCTTGAAATTCTCCCCCTATATTAGTGACAATCTACCCTCTCTGGTATAGTTCTTTTAGATATTACTTGCTTTAAAAAATATGTATGTTGTTCCTATCACTAAAGAAGAAAATATGAAGTTAATATTGCTATCATTATTACTAAATGTAAGAAATTTAAGTAGACTCTCAAAAGGGATGATAAAAACTGGCCTACAGTCATAATCATAGCACTTAAGTTCTGTTCAATTTTTTATTATTGCTTTTACTTTACACCCCCTGTGTTCATACTGTGCAGCTCTGAGAATGCATTAGCTGCAAGCACTAGTACTTCCAACAGTTCAGTTAACAGCATATTCCAGTTACTGGAAGTCATCGGGGCTCAGCAGACAACGTTAACAAAACTCAGTTATTGAGCAAGGCTAGAGGATGCACAAGAAATTTCAAGTTAATAACTTGGAGATATTCTTTCAGAATTCACAGGTATATTTTTATATCTATTCTCATTAGAATGATGGCCTTGTATTAAAGAGCTTGGCCAGCGTATAAAGAAGGGTTTCTTTTTATTGTAAACACCTGCTTTTGTAATAAATGCTTTTAATTTTAAACTTGAGAAGATACAGGATGCTGTGTTGTGGTTGGGCAAACAGAATAGTTACACACATACACACATACACAGTCACTGCCAGCATTTCTCTAATTATCTCCTCAATTTTCAATTTAGTTTTCTCTGAGTGTTCACTTTGAGGTAATATGTAAAGGTTTGTATTTTTTTTTTTTTTAGTTTTGTTAGTAAGACCCATTAATGATAATTTAGTACAGTAGCAAATTGCTTTACATGTATGTGTTTGAGTTTTCCTTTGAAGCTCTTTGTGGACATAAATATTGGAACACCACCAGTGGATGCAGTGTGCTATGCACAATACTTAAAATTGAAATGTGCCTCCCGGAACTTGTCATAATGAGTGTGATACCCACTTTACACATTCTTTTATTGCATTTAACACACATGGTTAAATGCAATAAAGTGGACACTTAGAATATAAATGATACCTGGGCAGTAGGTAACACATGAAAACATATCAGGCAGTAATAAATCATCTGAAATTATTTTAGATATTTTAGTTAGTAGGTGTCTAAGAATAAAAACATAAGACAAGTTCACTTACCTTTTCTATTTCATCATTCATTCATTTTTTCTTCTTTATTCCCTGTTTTATTGAATTTTATTCAGTATCCCCTAAAAATTTCAACCATGAAACACATTTTTTGGTTATACCTATTACTATTTTAAGGAATCAGTGGTTTTTTTAGTTCACACTTTGAACTAACACTGTGCTGTAGTGTGTATTTTGATGGGTGATCTCTGAATTAAAGTTATTAAAGTTATTTGGCTAGCAAAAAGTATTCTTTAAGCACTGTGTTTAGCTATTGCACTGGTTGGTACTATATGCTTTTCTTGGTTAATTGTGTTTTCTTTTTAAAAATATTACTTTTTTACATGTGTTGAGTATGTTCTGCTAGATGCTTGGAATATAACAGAGAGCAAATGTAGCGTTTTTACCCTTATGTTCATAGGGATTAAAGTTCAGTTTAAATTGCAAACAGGTCTTAACCTCTTAAATGTTGTTTCCAAAGACACCATCAGAGAGACAATGTATGAATAGCCTGAAAGCTGGAAGCACTTATTCTTTAAAAGGAAACTATAGTACGACAAAGGATATGGAAATAAGGATAAGAGTGAAGAATATATAAAGCCATCCTCTTTGATGACTGAGTTTTGGAAGATCATTGAGCAGTGATCAGCCATCTTTGCCCCTCAATTGTGACTTATTAATATTTAAGACAAATAATTTTAATCGACTGAATTACACAAACCAGCTCAGGTGTTTAAAAGAGATTCATAAGTATACCAAAGCATTCCTTCTTACAGCAAAGTGCTGGTATCCAACTTAAAGGTGCTCGCTTTACTTGAGGCTTTTGCATCAGAGATAAATGAGCTTTCACTATATCTTCCTTATCTCTTTCCTGCTCATTGTAATGTAACTAGCCCAACTGACTATACCCCTCCTGCCCACTTGACAGCTCTCTGGAGAATGCAGCCAGATTCAAGTGCTTTCTCTGGGAGTGTGGCACGTCTAACCTTAGGGAGCATATAAACTAGTGGAGCAGAGTCAGGGGCTGACGTAAGAGCTGAACTGAACCTGTGTTCTCTTCACTCTGTGCCATTGCAATTGTCACATCATTTAAGCCACTTAGGCCATAGATATTTTCTATAAATATATTTTAAAATATAGTTATACTTCAGTTATTTTCTATAAACATATTTTTAAAAACTTTAAATGTGACTCTGAAAATTTCTATTTTTATTATATTTCTAATTTTTAGAAAATGTTTATTTTTGGTTTTTAAAAAATATTTTTATTGATTATGCTATTACAGTTTTCTCAATTTCTCCCTCTATCCCCCCTCCACCCTGCACCCCCAATCCTCCAGCATTCCCCCCTTAGTTAACATCAATGGGTTGTAATTATAAGTTCTTTGAGTCCTTTGTTTCCCATACCAATTTTTATCTCTCCCCATCTACCTTATGCCTACTCACCATGCTTCTTCTTCCCCGTACCCTTTCCCCCGATTCCTCCCTTCCTCCTCCCCACTGAAATCCCTCCATGTGATGTCCATTTCTCTGATTCCATTCCTGTTCTGGTTGTTTGCTTAGTTTTTGTTTTCATTGTTTTTCTTTTCTTTTAGGTTTATTTGTTGATAGGTGTGAGTTTGTTGTTAACATTTTACTGTTCATATTTTTTATCTTCTTTTTCTTAGATAATATTTATTTGTCCAAAATTGTTTTGCAGTAAATAAGGAACTAGAGCAATTTGGACATAAAATAACTTGAATGCATTTCCTAGCATCTTCTTTTGCCCAATATCTGTTCAGCTTTCTCTGATAAGCACATGCTAGTTTTGCTTTGGGGAACTAACAACTACCTATTGAACCTACCCTTCATGAGACTATTAAGATTTGGTCATCCTTCTCTAGACCAGTGATTAGGCCACATAACCACAAAAGCATTTTTTTAATTGACAAGGAAAAAGTTACAACTTGAGCTATGATAACTCTTGAAGAGCATTAAAATTTTTTAAAAATAGTGAATAAAGTTCTCACTAAGAAGTAAGGTATTTAAAGAAAGACTTGAAGAAGGTAAGGGACGAAAACACAAGAACATACAGGGAATTACAATAGCACAGAGATAGAAGTGCCTGCTGTGCTTCAAAACTAGCAAGGAGCACCCCCCCTTTTTTTTTGCAAAGGCAGCAATACTAAGAAAAATAGGAGATAATGCAGACTATTGTAATGACTTTGTTGTAGTTCACTTGCAGTAATTAGGTAAAGGGCCGCTGGGAAATTTTAAGCAGAAGAGTGATTGATATAATCTAATGTCTGCTTTAATGGAATCATTTGGATACTATTCGAGGAGGAAAACCCTCAAATATAACAAGGGTAAGTGCAGATATACTCTTTTGAAAAATGATATAGAACTTGTTCATATGTATTTGATCACCACTTGCTTTTAAAATTTCATCCAATAAGTAAAATAAATACCCATTGCACTGATTGTGGACTTGGCAGTAAACCTACTTTGGTCAGTGAAAGATGATCAAATGTGACTTTTGCTACATTTAAAAAGAAACTTGAAATGCACTGGTGTATATAGTCAGACTTTGTCCAACCAGCCCCCCTATGCTATACTCTGTCCTCAGGTTATATCATCTTCCATGAGATCTACATACCACAGACAGCAGCTATTACTTTTTCCTTGATATTAGAGGAAAATAATGTGAAGCCTTTGACTAGCCATAACACAATAAGCCAAGCTAGAGCCAGAAGGTTTAGCAGAGTTTAAGAGAGCTACAGACATCCCCAAGCACTAATGGAATATAAGCTAGAATAAATGTTTGTTGCTGAAAAACACTGAGATGTGTGAAGATGTTTGTTGTTACATCAAACCTGAATAATACCAGTTGGAATATTGGAAGAATTCAGCCAAATGATGATGGTGGCTTGGGCTAGGATGGTAGCAATGAACATCATGAGATCTTAGTTATATTTTAAAGATCTAGACATTAGGATGTGTGGAATATTTCTTAAGCAGGAGAAAAATAAAAGATTAATACAAATATGTGAATTTCTAGCTGCTTTAGGAATTTATAATAACAAAAATATTCAAATATAATTCAGTTTATGCAAAATTATTCTTCAATATTAACAAAAGACTTTCAGGCACAAAATGTATATTTAATTCAGTTATAATTTTGTGGGTGATGTATTTAGAAATATCTCTATTTTCAGAATGTAGCCCATTCATTTTGAAGATTCTGGGTATCAGATCTTTAGAATATTTGGGTCCTAGTGACTACATTTTAAAAATAATGCAGGAATTACCTTTTATAAAGTGTATGTTTCTAATATGCTTTAATTTATGTTCTTTACAGTTAAGTTTTCCAGTATTTTACCTGCATGAGTAATATAAGCAGTTGTAAGCTTACTTTGTTTTACAAAATCTTTATAAAATCCTCTCCTGTTTAACATCTGTAGCTAGAAATTAAGGAAAATTTAATTCATTTCTATAGCCATGAGACAATATTTCCATGCCACATATACTTGCGATTTCATCAGAGTAAACGAGAAAATTGTGCTATTGTCTTTCTTCCTTTTTTTTACTCTAAATAGTCTGTAAGCAATATTTAAGTAATTGTGGCTTCTTGGGTATATTGCCATACATTTAACAAGAAACATAAAAACAATTTAGAATCTTAACTTGTCTCTGCATTCTTATTCTAACTTATTTCATTCTTAGAAAGCATTACTAACATTGCAATTTTAATAATGCTTTCCATTTTCATATTCTGTACAGGTCTCTTTATTTAAGGCAAAGGAACATGGCCAAAAAAATACTCATATCTTTAAATTTCAGGAAAGAACGTTTATTCTTCTAGAAATATCTGGCAGCAGAGGGAGTCAAGTTCTTAAGCAATCCTACTTTGTTCACATTGAATTAAATAGTTCAATGTGTTATGTTTCTAGAGACTGTTTACCTATTGGTCACACTGATCTATGCTAGTGATTTCCTAGGCTGAATATCATCAACTTTGCCTTGAATTATCAGGAGTGTGATTTTAATGGTGGTAGAATTTTTCCAAAGATCCTGAATAATGGTCTAAGAGAAAATACGCCCCTTTATTCCTGCTTGTAATATTCATATTGGTAGCCACGTCTAACACTGTTGAGGATAAAGTTAACAATTTCCTATTGCCTGCTTCAACATGTGAATGTCTGTGTACGTGTGCTGCACATATGTGCATATGTATATAGGTGTGTGCATTTGATTAACTCTTTATTGAATGTCTTCATAATCATTGCATATATAGACTCATTGATTTATGAGTATCAAGCAAATACTTTCCACAAAAAAAGAGATACTGTGTTGATAATGATATTGTTTAAAGAAGAGAATGGAAATTCATTTTTAACTGTTTCTTAAGTGTCAGTCCCACTGTATGCACTGTGCTTACACTTAGATATATACTACTTAAAGAAATACTATGTGATAGCTACATAAGCTTGATTTTTCAGATGAGGCAGGCAACTGCATTTTAAAAATATTTCATAATTTTCTCAGGTACACAGCTTATAAATAGTAGTCCGCAAATGTGAACAAAGCCTGATTCCAGAACTTCTGTTCTTTTTAATAAATCACATTCTAAGGAAATAGCAATGCATCAACCATTCTCAAATTTCACAGAAATCAGAACCACGCAATTGGCTATTACAATTTTTTGCAGGTAAAAATCTATACAGCAAGCAGAAACATCTCCCCTGGGGATGATTTCTTGTCTATGGCTAATGTATGTTTTCTAAAGGTCTAAACATGAGAAGACATTTTATTTGTATTAAGTGGTTTAGTTTCGGAGACCTGGATAATGAGCTAGGGAAAGACTGTCATTGTTGATTTTTCGAAAGGAACATTGATAGCGCCTTGCCAGCAGTTTGCCCATAGCTAGCAGCAGAAAGCCGACTGTTTTTCTTATAAGGTCAAATTGCAAAAGCCATGTGAAAGCAAAAATTGGAAAAGCCTGATAGACAATGTTAGAATTTATGTTTTTTGCATTCTCTATATGATTTTGTGACATATTTATTTTCCAGGTTGGCTCCATTGCAGAATATCTTCACAAATAAAAATCATCTCTGCATTTTCTCCTTTTTCAGTTAACAAAACTAATTCAAATATCATGCTTAAGTTTTCTAATTACTTCCCAGCAAAGTGTGAATTTTAGTGGAATTATTCTGTACCTGTTTGGCAATAATAATATAGACCTCCTTTGTTTTTATCTTTTTAGTATATCATGGTATCAAATTCAACCCAGTGCTATTTTCAAGGACATTTAATTTTCCCAAAATGTCATGGAATATCACTCTTATTCTAATTTACTTTTAACATTTGTATGTTGACCATTCCAGTTAAACAACTTAGAGTTAAGATAAAACTTTTGAATAAAAGAAGACTTGGCTTCTCTCTACTTACCACTTTAAATGTAAATAATTACAAATAATATTTTTAACAGCTTCATCTGTTCTTCCCTGTAAGTGTGGGTTAGATGTGGAGTTTTGTAGCTTTTGATTTTTAGTCTTGAATTTTTTCTATGGTTGTGGATATTGGAATGAAATGATATTCAGGATCATATTTTTAATTGTGCTATCTATGTCATTCAAATAAAACAGAACATTTGTTTTCTAGTTTATGATTTCCCCAAGTGGTTTAATGGTTTCTATGAAATACTTCTTTTCTGGATGAATTAAAATGTAGGAAATGTCCTGAATGTTAATGTCTGTGGAAATGCTAAATGAAGTGAAATGAATTTCTTTACTGAAGGATTATCAGAAAATTTTAATGTACTCTATGTGCATTTCTTCTAGAACACCTCTATCAATGATCTGGCCTATAATTTGAGACATGCTTTTATTTTTAGTTTGAACAATATCAGCCAATGCATCTGATACCAATAATTAGTTATCTATAATGTTTAGGCAATTATAAAGCATAAGAGGAGAAAATGTCTATAATAATGGTCTATTTCAGAGATGGCTGGCCTTCTCTTGGAGGTTTTGACATCCTAAAATAGCAGATAGTAATGGGTTACAAGTTGCAAGATTTCTGTGTTTCCTTCTAAATCAACTGGAAAATAGCAGAAGGCTTTTTATCTTTGCTACATAGATGCAGCAAGTAATGCTTAGAAGGGAAGCATCTACTAGTTTATGTTCCTGGGAATTGGCATGTGCAGGATATTCGGGCTTTGGGTTTGTGGATTGTATTTGCCCCCTCTCATAAGATAGTGCCAGGGAGCTATTTCTCTTCTACCAGTACAATGAAGTTCCTTAAAAGGAAACATTTCATCCTTTTTATGAGTGAAAGTAAAGAGAGAAATTCTAGAAATAAAAATGAGAGAAAAGATGATAGAATTTCACTAGTATTGTGGTTTACCATGAGAGGAAAGTAGTTCCACACTAGAGAGGAACTTGAAGGGAAGAGAAATTATAGTTTTCCTGATAACTTGTTGATTATTCATTTATATCTTTAAGACTTCGAAGATCTTCTACAGGGGAAAGAAGGGAAGAGAAATTATAGTTTTCCTGATAACTTGTTGATTATTCATTTATATCTTTAAGACTTAGAAGATCTTCTACAGGGGAAAAAAGCACATTCCACATGGGTAAAATACACTAAGTTTCTGAGTGCTCACAGATCTCTGGAAGCCCATCCAAGCTAATGGGTTTCATGCTCCTCATGTTAAAGGTATTGATGTAGAAGAAGAAAAAGAGAGGAGAAAAGGCTATAAGAAAAGATAAGGAGCAAAGAAGCAGTAAAAAAATATTCTGGGTTAGTGCAAAAAGAATTGCCTGAAAAGAATTATGTAGTTGCTGGAGGTGAGGGGAGAAGAAAGAAAGATAAAATAAAAGAAAGAAAAATATAAACAAAGTATTACCAAAGCAAAAAAAAATGTCCTAAAAGCAACAGGAAAAAATGTTGGAAATGCCCTAATTTGCAGCAAGACTAAACACTTGCCAGTATTACATAGAAGCACATAGATTATAAAATATAATTTGATAATATTCAAAAGAGTAGAATACTTTTATTAAACATCTGGGCAAGAGTAAAAATTCTAAATTTCTGTATCACTTTGGGCTCATTAAAATGGACCAATCCCTAATTAGAGGAGAAATGGGTATTATGATGGAAATACAGTTATAGAAGCTTATTCTAGTCTTAAAAATTCAGCTTTTGAAGAGTTTAGACAATTACTATTTCATATAATTAATAATATATCAGGACATAAGTATTATTTTATTATCATTACATGTCTGTCCTCTTTGAATTATGAATTTGTTTCTCTTTCCTGACTTTTTTAGATTAGTTAAATTGTTTTTATTTTTTTTCTTTTCTATTTCCATTTTTTAATATAGTGACTTTTTAAATATGTCTCCTTGAATTTTTTAACTTGTTTACTATACATAGATCTCTCTCTTCATGGTTACTAATTTAATATTTTAGAGCTTTGTGCAACATCTAGAAAATACCAACTTTGTAACTTCATTTATGCCCTCTCACTAACCCTCAATTTGTATACGTGTTATGTACAATATAATGAAAAAATATACTATGCTAATGTGTTTGCTTTAAATAGTTGTCTATATTTTCTAAAAAAATGAGAAAAATAAATTGTCTTTTTTTAAAGATTTGTACATATTTATTTTTAGAGAGATAGGGAGTGAGAAAGAGAGGGAGAGAAACATCAATGTGCGGTTGTCTCTCACACATCCCTCACCTGGAACCTGGCCTGCAACCCAGGCATGTGCCCTAGGAATTGAACCCGTGACCCTTTGTTTTGCAGGCCAGCACTCTGTCCACTGAGCCACACCAGCCAGGGCAGCCAGGGCTAAATTGACATTTATATTTATTACTTTGTTCTCCCTTTATTCCTGGATATTGAAGTTTCTCTCTTACTATCTTTTATGACATTCCTATTTGAGGGGCTCTTTTATGTTATAATCTGTTAATTGGTTTGTCTCAGCAATAGGATAATTTGAAAGAACTTAACTATATACACACATTCACAGGTTATTGACTATCTGTTAGCCATATGTTCATAAATTATTTCTCTGCAACCCAGAGCTTTTAGGAACCTCTGTTTTCTTTATCTTCCATACCTCTGCTTCTACATTTCCTTTCATAATCACCTCTCACAGAAGCTTCCAGATTTGCTCCCTGTGCACCACCCTACTTTATTTACTTGTTTTTGTTTCCCTACCTGCTTTCCTCATAGGATTCATTACCAAGATGGGCTGAGAGGGCTGAGACTGAGAACTAAAAACAGTCTGCAATAAGTGTGAATACTTCCATCACATTGGTAGTTAAAATGGCTTTTATGGTTCAATATGTAGTATAACTATCACTTAAAAATTGCATCAAAGGGAGATCTTCAATCCAAATTCTAACATAATTAGTTACAAACAATATATAAAGGCACTATTCATTGTTTAAGTTTGGAATTTGTTAGCATTTTATCTACTAGTTTTAGCTTTCTCCCCCAAAATTTTACTAGGCTGAAATTTTATAGAAATGTCTAAAGTAAGAATTCTATAAGTTTTCAAAGTGAGAAATTGAAGAGGTCAAAAACAAATGTGTGACTAAAATATCCAATTGTTATCGCAGTAAAAGATGAAAAAACAGCCACCTGAAACCAAGATACGGAAATGTTTGTGGGTATACAGGGCCTGGTTCTCAGTTGTTAAAATGTGACTAATTGTTTAATAATGTTATTGAACTGAGCTTTTAATTCTGGATCTAAGCAGTGGTAGTTACTGGATCATTTAAACATTCCTAATGGCCGAATCAGGGTAACATAGAAAAGGCAGCCACAGATGGGTACTTGAGTAGTTGTTTACCTTGAATATTTTAAGCATCTAAACCTACACATTTCAACTACAAGCCTCCACCCTTTCTCAAATAGGACATAGCTGTGTACCACCTTCTAGTAAAATGCCTTCTCAGGGAGAATATAAAGCCCCATGCTGAAATCCATACTACTTCTACCACTTCCTTATTATTTCTTGTGAGACAAATATTATAATTAATTCTTATGAGTGGAGAGTAAAAAAATCTGCATGTGTGTATGTGTGTGTATGAAGTAAATACTAAGGCACTATTTTCTCATGAAGGAAACATACCTTTCAAGTGGACATTGTCTGTGAATGATATTTCCATTATTGGTAACTGATTCTCTTTCCTGGCTACTGTTAGTGTAAAATTTAAAGCCAAAGGGCCACTTACATTCTGCAAACAGTTTTATGTGTTTGTGTTTCCTAGTGTAAATATACCTATCTGCATACATACATGCAAGCATAGAGCCTTAGATGGGCATGCTTGTTTTCAAGCTCTGATCAAATACTGCATTCCTTTTTTAAAATGCTGCTACATAATAATTGCTACTGTGTTTCATGGATGGTTTTCTCATCTAGATTATTTCTTCCTGACTTGCAATCTGTCCAAAAACAGCATAGCAAGGCACACTAAGAATCTATCAAGAAAAGGGAAATGTGTCTAGTTTGAATAGGGTTATGCTCCGGCAATTGCTGTTTGAAAAGAGCAGAGTTCATGTCAATGATGTTACCCATTAGATAAAAACAAATTTTAGTGTGCTGTGTTTTAGTATCAAAGTGGAGAAAAGCATATCGTATGAGCATCCCTCAAACTGCTCAAAACCAGTATTCTGAAAGTTATTCAAGGTAAATATATATATTATATATAATATATATTATTGATTATGCTATTACATTTATCCCATTTTCACCCCCTTTATTCCCCTTCACCCTGCACACCCCCTCCCACCCACATTCCCCTCCTTTAGTTCATGTCCATGGGTCATACATGTAAGTTCTTTGGCTTCTACATTTCCTCTACTGTACTTTACATCCCCCTGTCTATATTCTGCCTACCATTTATGCTACTTATTCTGTTTACCTTTTCCTCCCCTCTCCCCCTCCGATTCTCTATTCTTTTATTGACTAATCTAGCTGAAGATTTACCAATCTTTATTAAAATTTTCACAGAACCACATTTTGCTTTTGTTGATTTTCTCTATTATTTTTCTATTCTCTTTTTCATTAATTTCCATTCTAATCTTTATTTCCTTCCTTCTGCTTGCGTTTGGCTTCGTTTTCTCTTAAGTATCTTACAGTGGAAGGTCAGGCTATTGATATGAAATGCTATTTATTTTTTAATATAGGTATTTATACCTATAAATTCTTTTTTTAATTTTAATTATTTTTCAAGTACAGTTGTCTGTCTTTTACTCCCATCGAAGCCCACACCCCTCAGCTCTCCCCACCTCCCTCCCATTTCCACTCCCCCCGTTTTTGTCCATGGGTCTTTTATACTTATTCCTGTAAACCCTTCCCCTTTTCCCCTGAAATTCCCTCCCCTCTCACCTCTGGTCACTGTGAGCCTGTTCCCTATTTCAGTGTCTTTTGTTATATTTCACTTGTTTCTTTGTTTTGTTGTTTAGATGCTGTTAAAGGTGAGATCATATGGTATTTGTCTTTCACCACCTGGCTTATTTTGCTTAGCATAATGCTTTCCAGTTCCATCCATGCTGTCCCAAAGGGTAGGAGCTCTTTCTTTTTCTGCTGCATAGAATTCTATTGTATAAATGTACCATAGTTTTTTTTTTTTAATTTTTATTTTAGTTTATTCAGTACAGTTTCTATCCTTTATTCCCATTCCAGCCCACCCACCCATTCCTCCCCTCCTCCCTCCCCTTTCCAACACCCCTAGTTTTGTCCATGTGTC
>CM052540.1:52729953-52758234 GCA_028533065.1 Trachops cirrhosus | reverse complement strand
TATTAAATTAGAAAAGTATTAGAACTCAAGACACTTTCTTTTCTAAATTATGTAGTTTTAATGATTATTAAACTTTTAATTAAAGGTTTAAGTAATTTATTTTCAATAAGTATTGTAACTATAAAGATTAATCATAACTTGTAATAGCTTTTAAATGAACAGGGCCGTTGGTTTAAGAAATCTTTGTGCAGTAGGGCAAGAAATAATTACATTTTGTTTCTCTTAAAGGTGTTGGTAATTAACATTTCTAATTTTGTAGGTAAAGTATACACTTTGATTTAAATATAATAGTACATTAACTAAGACTGCACATGCTATAAATTAAACTAAAGTCATATGATATTCCTAACCATTTGTTAACATTAAATTTTTCTTTAAAGCTTTGATCATATTTAATTATCTAAATTATCTAAAGATAGAATTTTCCTGATAAATATTATTCAGATTCTGTTCTAAAAACTGGTGAATAAATTTCTGAAAAAAGTAAACTAAGATTGAAAAGTATAAATAATGACAAAAATATATAGATGTGGGCAGATTCAAAGTATGTTTCATTGTAACTCTGGAAGCACTTTTATCCATTTTAGATGATACTTTATTGATCAAAGTGCCTAAATACAATATAGATAGTAAAAGTACAGCACCAATTTTAGGCCAGCACCATATCACATCACTGAAAGGGTACTGAAGTGTTACTAAATGTCATCTCCAGGGTCTGAGCAAGCTTACTACAAATTGCTAATCATAAGTTCAGTATGTCAGACCAACATGAACCAAATTTTATTCATATGCAAATTAATTAAATTTTCTAAATGAATGAAGACAAATAATTGCTTTTCTAAGTAGCTAAAAGCAATAATAAAAATAAAGGCATACAATTAAAGTTGTAGATCTCATTTAATTCTTACAATAATAGTTTAAGACACATATAAAGTTTTCAGTGTATCTAATATTGTTTGATAAATAAATATCACTAATTGACCACTTTAGCTGCAGTTTCTGATTAAAATACTTAAAGTGCTCATATTAATCCTCTGGATTCTTTTTTTTCATTCTTAGTCAAATTAAAATGCATGTTAGGGCAACAAACAAAATGTTATGTACATTGTACTTGGAAAATATTCAACATTTTTTCACTTCTACATCTGTATAAAATTGCGAACATTTTTGCATTTCTATATATTTAGAATCAGTCATAAATATGAATCACAATACTTTTTCATGACTTTTGGGAGAAACTACTTAAGTAATAAAAGTAAAATAAGAGTAAAAATGTCATTCTTATCAACATTTGGCTATAGATATGCACTCTGTCTTCTCAAAATTTCTGTTTTATTGTAATTAAAAAGAGAGTTTAATTAGAGTATGGAGTATTATAGATAGGCTTATTCTGGAAGATTCTAATATAAGTGCTTCAAATGATTAAACATTAAGCATTTCTCTAAATGTTTCATTCCAACAAGACCACCCTACCATACCAACCTATTCAGATAATTAAATAAACTCAGGGGTAATAAAATCAGATTAGGTTTTGCCACAAAATAAATAAAATAACTTGTTTAAATTTGCTTTTATTTTACCCTTTGTTTTAGCATAACACAGATAAAAGAGAAAATTAAATATAAAAATCCTCAATATAACATAGTAAAACATGTTTTTAAGGAAAAGAAACTTTTCATTTTAAAATAAGTTCATCAGCAAATTGTGGCATAAAGTAAATAACTTGGAGTTAAATGTTAGAGAGTAAGTACAAAATTCTAGTGAAGTAACAGGTAAAACGAGTTTTTCATCTGGAATATATCTTCCATTAGAGTATAAATAAGAGCTAAAGGACAATAAAAATGTCACTCTTTCTGGCTTTTTTTCCCCCTTCAGTTTAGCCTTATAAAGTTTACATGCATTTCCCCTCTGAAGGTGCTTACATTTGAATATTTTAAATTAATAATAATGTCCTTAATTGATTTCAACAAATGAATGTGGATGAGAGGGTCGGGGAATATAATGAGAAGTTAGAAATAACTGAAATATCTTTGCTACTCTTTCCACTGAAGCAGCAAATGAGAGTATAGTTTCCTGGCATGAATTTAGTGAATTGTTAGATTAATAGAATGTAATGGAAACCAGATAATAATGGGTTGACTAAAAAGTCCATATTTTTTTCTATAAAATAAAGACACTCTTTTTTATTTTCACCAATAACTTTATTGATTTGGATATTTTGAACATGTCAGTTGTCTCCCATATAGCATAATGTTGATGGTTCTCAATTAATGTCTCAGTTTGAGTGCTAATAACTTCTACCCAACTGTGGAACATTGCCCAGCCAGAAATCACCAGCATGAAAGTTTGCAAACCACTTTTGACATGTTTGATCATTCACAGCACTCTCTTCCATACACTGCACAAATCTTGTTTTTTTTTTTTTATTTCGGTTGCATTTTCACGTTTCTTGAAATAATAAAGTATAATATGCCAAAAATGTTGCATTTTTCTTCCATCTTCAATATTACAATGGCTACACAAAAATTCACCAATTTTGATTTTTTTAAATGCACGCTGATATGACAGCTGTGACAAGACGATCTAAGAAAATAGTTTCAAATGAAGTTAAAGACAGCTAAGCGCTACCATAGCCATCTTCTGGGGGGAAAAAAAAAGTTTTTGGCCAACCCAATAGGAAGTCTGTAGCTTCAAACCAAGGCTCATGGTAAAATCTTCCTTTGAGCCATCACAAAAGAAATCCAACAGCCATAAGACCATAACTCAGAAGCTAAAGGGCCATTTCAAGTCTATTGCTTCAGGCAAAAGACTCTTTTTTTTCTAATATTAGGGTTTTCTTTCCTAGGCCTTTCCATTTGATTCTTATAATTTCCCTGGACTCTTCTCTTATAAGAGACTTAACTTAGAGAGGGAGAGAAAGAATAGCTGCTCTCTGGGCAAAGCAAACACAATTTGTGGCTAAGGGAAGAGTCGAAAAGATAAATCCCTCTCTTCCTGAAACTGCTATTACACATAAGTTTTATTCCGAGAGAGAAGGAAAGGAAATTCCTGCCCAAGACCAGTTATAAACTTAAAACAAATTTTGGTTGCCATTATGAGGGGCAAAAACACTGAATATTCACTTGTGTAATATTTTTACATATATTTTATATGTACATGAATCATTATATATAATTGTGTACACAATCTTTTAGGCAAAATACTACTCTACTCTTTCTTAGGTTTTCCACCAGGAAAACCATCATTCTACCATCAAAATATACTTAATACATTGGGATAGAGTGAGACTAGGAAAGAGAAGATGATATAAACTCAACACAACTCTTGAATCTACATAAATTTGTTGTCTTCTCTGTGAGTTGCTTTTCAAAAACAGGTATTTTGAGATATCATTATAGACTTTCAAGAAGGTGAAAGAATCTGTTCCTTTAAGATCTACACACAAATCTACTAATTCAAGTCATCTGGATAATTGGTATAAGTACCTTAACTTGTTCATTTTTTTCGAAAACCTTTATCTTCATTAAAAATCTCCATTATTTTGCTGGCTTTCTTCTGTATAAATATCATATTAATGACTGTATTTATGCTTGATTTCTTACACCTGCTTTCTTATTATGAACTTTATTTTTGTCTGCCTCACCAAAGTGGGAGATTTTACAAACTGCAAACATCAAAAACAGAACCTCTTTTTAAATTAATGTAACCTTTTTTTCTGGATTCCCGATATTTGACATCCTTCATTTCTAACCTGTTCAAACTGTTTCATCTTCTTTTTTGGTTGATTTGATCACAGTAGAGTTTTACTTTTAAAAATCATATCTGAGTGGAACTGGAAATCTCTATCAAGAGCCTTTATTGCATGTCACACCAGTTCTTGTTATCTCTTTACTCATTTCTACTTCAAAATGCTTTCCCACATATCTGGTAGAGCTATTGTGAGTACAATAGTTTGCTGAAAGCTATTTTTACAATACATCATGTCCTTGGGAAAATGTGCTTCATTTGGCTCATTTTGGGAGATCACAGTTTTAGTGGAATATTTTGTATGTGTCCTTGAGCACTTGAAAAGAATGTGTATTCAGTTATTGTTGAGTGGAACATTCTAAAAATGTGAATTAGTTCAAGTTAGTTGATAGTGTTATTCAGGTCATCCACATCCTTTCTGGTTTTCTGACCTCTTGTTCTATCAATTACTGAGAAGGAAGTATTGTAGTTACCAACTATAATTGTGGATATATATATATTCTAGCACAAATAACACCCCTTTTTATTACAAAATATTTTATTATAAAATCATAAGCATGTAGTTGTGTAACATAACAGTATCACACTCAAGCATACCATATGACATTTGAGGTGAAATGTTCAAATTAAAACTATAAATTATTACACCCATATTATTACTCTACGAACCACACTCAAGCAAGCTTTACTTCTGCCAGACCCTGATCTATATCTATCTATATCTATATCTATATCATCTATATCTATATCATCTATATCTGCATCTATAATCATCTGTATCTATCTTCTATATCTCTATCATCTGTCTATCTATCTATATAGATTATAATCTTTAGATCTACCATTTTTGTCTCATTTTGAACATCTATTATTAGATACATACACACTCAGGATTATTGTATTTTTGAAGAACTGACCCTTTTATAAAAGTGTAATGTGTCTCTTTATTTCTAATTATATCCTTTTTTCCCCCTGATGTTTCCTTTTTTTCTGAAACCAATATAATTAGTTTAGTTCTTTTTGATTAGCATTTGCATGGTATATCTCAGTTTTGGGATCTAGCTTGTGTTGACCTAATGAAATGTGTTATAAGCTTTTCTCCTTTTCTATTTTCTAGAAGTTTATGTAATTTGGTATTAGGTATTTCTTCTTCAGATGTTTGATAGGCCTCAATGATATAGTATTGTGTATGTGGATTATTTTGTGTAAATACTTTTTATTAAATATAATTTTAAAAAATTTAATATTTATTTTTTTCCATGATCATTTACTCCCTTTATAATGCCCTGCCCCCAGCAATTACTACACTGTTGTCCATGTCCATGAGTCCTTTTTCCTTCTCCCTCAATCCCTCCACCCCTTATTTAATAGATACAAAGTTATCCCTATTATATATTGCATGGATTTTAAGTTTTTCTAATATAAATTATATTACATATTATTTATATTTATAATGTGCTTATTTAATTTAATTTTTATTTTATTTGAATATATTTGTTTATAATATTCTATATTTTTTGTTTAATGCTTGAAAATTGAGCATGATTTGAAAACTGGATTATTCTACAGAATGATTTCCTTTAATGGGACAGGACTCATGGCAAAGGCAAGTTAAAGGATTATTCTCTAGACAGAAAAAATCTTTGTCATCACTCTATTTTCTTCATTTCAATTATTTAAAATGTTAAAATATTAAAAAATAATCAAACATACATTAAAGTAGAAAGAATTTTACAGTGCACTTCCAAGTATCAAATACGTAGTTTTACTATTAACATTTATTAACAGTTTTAACACTGTCTGTCCATCTAAGTTTCTATCCATCTGTTAATCTATCTTATTTTTAAGACATTTCAAAATAAGCTGAAGATACCTGTGTATTTCATTCTAAATACTCCACCCAGCATATAATTAAGTACAGTTTGCTATTTGCTTAGTTTTCTTCAGTTGATATGCAATGTACATATGATGAAATGTACAAATCATCTGTGTACATTTGTGGGGTATTTCAAATGCAAGCACTTCTGCAGCTCTAACTTAGACCAGGATAAGAGCAAATAGTCATCATTCCACAATGTCTCCTGTTCTGTTCTTATTCCTGAAACAATCGCTGTTCTGAGATTTTTTTCCTACCAAGGTTTTTTTTTTTTAAATATAAAATGTCATGTAAAAGGATTCATATAGTGTGTTCTCCTGGTGTAGGGCTTCTTTCACCCGGAGCTGTTTTGGGATCCATCGAACGTATGGTAGTTTGTTCCTTTCTCTTGCTCAGTGGCAGTTCATTGTTATGCCACAGTTACCCATTCTCCTATTGATAGATATGTGGGCTGTTTACAGTTTCTGGCTATTATAAATAAAGTTTGCTGTGACTATTCTTATAATTAAAAAAATTCTGCTTTTCCCTTTTTATTTGATCATATTTACCACTGGTTTATCAATTTTATTAATTTTTTGGAGAACCAAATTTTGACCTCTTTCATACTTGTATTTTGTTTGACTTAAAGTTTGCTATTTTCTTCTCCTTGTAGTTTCACATGTTCTAGTTACTTTGATTCTTCAGATCAATACAATAATCATTGATTTTTAGCCATTCTATTTTTGCAAAGTTGATTTAAAGATATAAATTCCCCTCTAAACATTTATTCAGAATATTGCATAGGTTTTGGTATTGTATAATTTCTCTATTTAATTAATTTAAAATACTTAATTACTCCTACTTAATTTAAAATATTGTCTAATTCTAATTGTTATCGATTCTTCAGTCTGTGGATTATTTGTATGTATATTACTTACTTTCCTAATATGGAGGATTTTCTTATTAACATATTCTCACTGATTTCTGTTATTTTAGGAGTAGAGAAACACAATTCTCAGTATGTGTTTAATCATTTAAAAATTAATGATAGTGCCTTAGGTCTTACACCATTTTCCATTTGGATGATTTTCCACATGAACATTAAAAGAGAGTCCATTCTGAAGTTTCTTTCTGCAATATATTCTAAAAAACAATTCAGTAAACACTTACTTAAAATTTTCAATTCTCTATCTCCTTCAGATTTTTGATAACTTTTCCACACATCACCAAGAAAAATGTTTTCAAATCTAACATCATCTTTCTTTGTTTTAAAATTATATTTATCTGTTTATTTTTAGAGAGAGGGGAAGGGTGAGAGAAAAAGAGAGAGAGAGAAACTTGATGTGCTAGGGAAGCATCAATTGGACCACCCACCGGCCTATATAACACAGGGATTTGCCCTGACCAGGGATCAAAACCAAGAACCCTTTAGTTTGTGAGATGACGCCCAAGCCACTGAGCCACACCATCATTTATCTTGATTTTTCTATTGCTCCAGATTCTGTAAAGTTTTATTTTGTATGTTTTGTATGTTTATAGGAGTACACAGATTTAAAATTGCTATATATGCTTGGTGGGATGTTTTTAATCTTTATGAAGTATAATTCAGAATGTCTCATCATGATTTTGCTTTAATATTTTATTTGTCTAATATTGATATTTTTATGAGGTATTTTCTGTTAGTTTATCTAGGCTAAAACTTATTCCACACTTCCACATTCACACTTTTTCTGTTATTGTTAAGGTGTTCCCTTTTAAGCATCACAAATTCTCTATTTTTTAAAATATAGACTAATAAAATATTTTAAACTGAAAAAAATTTTATTTAATGTAATGACTGATGTATTTTAGTTTAAATATATAGTCTTTGTCTCACTTATTTCTGTGTCCTTTATCTCTTTCTGTATTTGATTATTTTTGGCTTAACTAACTTTTCTTTTAAAAACCATTCTTGATTTTCTTCTTTATTAGATATACATTCTTTTTTAATTTAGTTCATTTCAGTGTTCACCATAGGTATTATATGTTCTCTGTCTTTCTTATTTGATTTCTAAATAAAAAATGTTTTGCTAGTTTTTGGATGGCATGAGGTGTTTAGAAAACTATTTATTTCATTAGAAAGCTAATTTTCTTATTTTTCAATTAAAATTTACATTAAGGATTATTTTGTATTAGTTTCAGATGCACAGCAAAGTGTTTAGAAAGCTATGTACTTTACAGAGTGGTCCCCCCACTGCTTCGTGCTTCTACGTGGCCCCATACATCGTTATCAAGATATTATTGACTGTATTTCCTATGTTGCGATCGATATCTCTGTGACTATTCTGTAACTACCAAATTATACTGCTTAATCCCTTCACCGTTTTCACCCAGTCCCCCAGACCCCATGCCTTCTGACAACTGTTAATCTGTGCTCTGCATTTATGAGTGAGAGATTCCAATTTCTAAATCGCCTTGCCTTTTTGCCACTCAGGTGACTGTGCAGAGACTCCACCAGGCTGTAGGAAGATACTGGGCTTTCTACACTCCAACCTTAGCTTCAGGCCACTGAAGAGTAAGGATTCTTTCCCTGGTGACACTGTGAGAATGTTTATGAAGTGTTTTGAGCTCCTCAGATAAAGGCATGATATTCCACAAGTTGGTACAGTATTGCCAAGTAAGCCTTTCAGTGGATTTCAAAATAGGTTTAAAAAAATTGAGGGGAAATGAAGAAATTCCATTTGACCTGCAGAGTAAACTCTTGAATTATCCATGCTTACCAAAATGGCTTCATCTGTTAGCCCTACCCGAAGGTGCTTGTAATTGTAGATGGCCAAGGATGGACAGGTCAGCGCTGCTGCAGGAAGCTGGGCACAGGCTTCCAAAGAAGCAGCACACATGTCAACCTGCAGGTCCTGGCTGCAGGGTCGCCCCTGAATGTGCACTGTTCTGTACTGACCCTCGCTCACTCAATGCCTCTCTGATTCAGTTAAGTTTCATGAACAGCTTATTGTCTTACATCTTTAATTTTTCTCTTCTTTGAATATTTTAGTATTTATTCTATCCCTTTTATCTTTTTTCCTACAAGCAATCTTACTGAATGAATTTGGGGGGATTTAAGTCTGTTCCTCACATTTCATAATATTTCCCCCCATACTTTCTATCCCATTTTCTTTCTTTTTCTTTTTTTTAAAATTTTAATTGTTCAAGTACAGTTTTCGGTCTTTTACTCCCATCCCAGCCCACCTTCTATCCCATTTTCTTGTTTTTGTCTGCAATCTAGAATTTTCTATTCAGCAGGATACTATTTCTTTTATCTGCTTTCTTCTGTTTTGTAACTATTTTTATCTTTATTCTACCTAATAAACTGCCTAATATTTGAAAGCTGGCAATAGTATTACTGTTTTATGTAGCAAGTTCTCATTTATATTTACATATATATTTTTTTGCTTTTAATTCCTTTTGATATATCTTTGCTTACAATTTTCCTAGTAGAACTACTAAAGATTTATTTCAGTTCATGTATGATAAAATACCATCTATAATTTTGAATATAGTCAATTTTGAAGGATAATTTTATTGGCAGTCAAATTCTGACCTGGTAGTTTTTCCTCTTAGCACTTGGATCATATAATTTTATTATTTTTAGCCTGACATAATTTTTGAGGTGATTTCAGCTGTCAGAATAACTATTGCTTCTTGAAGGTAATGTGTTTTTGGTCCTCTATTAATGCTTATATATTTTTCTCTTTGTTTTTGTTTTCAGCAGTTTTACTTTGATGGTTCTAGCAGTGACTTTCTTGGGATTTGTACCATCCAGTGTTTGTAGAACCCCCAATTTGGGGTATTTTTGCCTTTCATTAGTTTAGAATATTTGGGGCCATTATATCTTCTAGTAGTGTTTCTTCTTGGTATTTTCTTCTTTCATTTGTAACTTCATTTACAGTCACATCAGATCTTTCACCATTTTTTTCTTATGTAAATAATGACCTTCCAAGTACATTTTAAACCTTATTCTCTACATCTGAGTATTTTTTGTCTGGATATTTTCTGTTAGTTTAGTGATTCCCCTCATCTTTTATGTCTAATTTCCTTTTAAGTCATCTAGTGTTTTCTGAATGTCAGTTGTTATAGTCTTTAATTTTACATTTTTTATTTAATAGTTATTTTATAGTTTCTAGCTTTTTATATGAAAATATATCTTTTGTCATCCATTTTTCTTCTAATTACAATTTTTGGACCAGTGTGTTAGATTTTACTGTTTTTTTTTTTATTCATTTGAGATTGTCTCTGGCATCCTCATCATTTTCTGAAATTATCACTAGTCATTTAATATGAAAAACAAACTAAAATAGATTGAGACTTCAAATACCATTAACTTTGTCTTGAAAATGTTATCATGTTACATTGTTAGAACAGGAACAGATTAGTCAATTTCATGTTGAAATTGAGTTTAGTCAAAGCTATTTTTTCTATCTTTTGAGAGGGCTACTCTATTTTTAATTTGCTCTTACTCTTATTTTGCTGCATTTTATGGGATCGTGTCTAAGTATGTCTGTGTTTACCAAGACCTTCAGTACTGGGTAGGTTCTGAAGAATTTTTGTGATACTCAGCTTTGTGATACTACTGAAAACACTCATCAGCTTCTTAGCCTATTAGCTTACCCATTTTGCTGGTGTAAAATCTATCATAGTAAGACCAGTTAGAATTCAATAAATGCCTTGACTTTAAGAAGTGCCTTCAACTGTTGGGCTTACTTTAAAGTGTTTTCTTTCACACTAGCATATTAGTCCTTCATGACTTAATTGTCCTGGCAGCCTAGAAACTCAAGTTTTGTCCTCCTGCTTTAAGAGAGTATAAAAAGTTAACTTCTACTTACCAGGTACAGCCACAACTTTCTGCTTGGGTTATTAGTTTGTCCTTTGGTAGCTGTTTTCAAAAATGGTAAATGTCTTGTGGGGGAAAACATTAAGTCTGATCTGCTTTAATATACTTCACTTCTGTTTGTGATTCTTACCCCTCAAACCCTGGATGTTTTGGTCTACCTCTGATAAGTTCAGAGATGCTTTTCACATTTCATAGTTATTATCAATGGGGATTTGATGTGCAAAAAAGCTAAAATGCAATTATCCCATCAGTTCTATTATTTTTTATTAATTTTATGTATTGATTTCCATGTGTGCAGCTTGATTTTTACTATTAAATTTTATAATATCTATATTTCAGACTTTCATATATTTTACCTTATTTTTATATTTACACTTCTCAATATATAAATAAGAAAGTTATGCCTCAGAAAAATCAATTTCCTTGACTACTAAATTAAATAAGTTAAGTATCTAGAAAAAACTCAGCCGATGTTAATACAATGAGAATGGTTCAAGCAACATTCATGTAACCTGACAGCCAAGGACAGTGGACTGCAATGCACATACATGAACAGTGATGACTTCACTGTGCTAGTTAGTGGGGGTGATAGTGGCCATTCACTGAATGATTATGTGTACTGTGTTGCTGTCATATTCAAAATGACTGAGCAAGTGAAGCCATAAATCTTAATCACATTTTGTATTAAGCTTGAACATTCCTCCAGGGAAACTATTTGAATGATTCAGAAGGCTTTTATACATGATGTAATGTGTGCAATGCAAATAAAAGTGTGGCACAAACACTTCAAAGATGATCAAGAATCTATTGAAAATGATCCACATGCCAGAAGGTCTGCAACAAATCACCTGAGAATGTTGAACGTGTAGGGCTGCAATCAACAAAGATCGGCCACTGACAGTGCGAGAACTAGAAACTGATCGTGGGATTCCAAAACCTACTGTGTCCAAGATTTTGATGCAGGATCTTGGCATAAAACATGCCATGGCAAAATTTGTTTCACAGCTTCTGCTACCAGAGCAGAAAGAACATACTGCTGAAGTTGAGAGAAATATGTGAGTTCCCAAGGTGCCTACATTGCAGAGAACTGAGGCATCATTGTCTTATATATATATTTCTTTTATCTTGTATTTTCTTCAATAAATGTCTGTTTTTACATTACATGGCTAGATACTTTCTGTACAGACCTTGCACTGTGAAGTTGTTATGGTAACATAGTTCTCTGGAGGGAGCTATTTATGCTAATCTAAAATTACCGTTTCTTTCCTTTTTCTTAACACTGTCCTATATATATTTTGGGAAAACTTCACACCTTTTTTGATAATAATGATTAAAATGTTTGTGCCATCTTTTGCTCAATAGTATAGTCAATTTTGCTCATGCTGCTGTGCAATCTCAGATAAAACAGAAATGGAGAAATAGGGAATTGTTTCTTCTATTTTTTTTTTAGTTGTGTCCTTATTGGTGAACTTTGTCAAGGGATAAAGGCAAAAAGAAATGGCATGGTGTTTTGTGTTGTTTTTGTAGCATCAATGTGATTAGAGCAGAAAGTGAAACTGTCTTTTCAGTAGCTAAGAGAAATATAATACTAACATTACATACTCTTTGTGGATTTTACCACAGGGAAAAAATTTAGATCCACATTTTTATAATATCTTGCCTTTATAAGCCAAAATGCAAAAATTAAAAAAGTCAGCTCCAAAAAGTTTCTGCTTCATATTCTTTTTTAATAATCATTGTGCTCTTATTACTGATTTAATTCTAGTGTACAATGTATTAATGTGGCTGCTTCCTAGAACGCCTTGCTCCTTGAGGAATGGTAGCTCCTTGCTACCTTACAAAAACCTTAGATGCAATTTTGATTGACCTTGAAAGATCAATTGGCACATGCTGCAGAAGAATAGTCAAACATTTTCAGTAGTATGTCCAATAAGAAGAAAGAGAACTTTGTGAAGAGAGGGAGATATGAAGGGGGGAAAGTGACTATCAGAAAGAGTGAATATGGGCAAGACGATTAAGCCAAAGTGATACTGATTGGCTGTGCCAGACTGTGTTGTGCTGCTTTTAAAGCTGAAATTTGATTCCCACAAAAAATGTCAGATATTGCAGTTTTGGCCAATCAAAAGACAAAAAATGTAATAATTTTATTCTCTGCTAGGTATGTAACAGTTACTTGAACACCAGTCTGCTGGTTGAAGATAATCAAACATAAACATGCATTTTATTGCCAAGGGGAAAAAATTACATAAGGCAAAAGAAAAATAATCATACATACCTATGTAAGAATTTATAGATGAACTGAAACTAATAGAAAACATTTTGCTCTATGGAAGTCTAAAAACAGTCACAGTTACATAATAACTAATGAATGAAATTTTATTTGTATTTTTCAATGAGTAATCTGTTATTTAAAGTTGCTACTACCAATTCTTAGATGAAAAAATATATTTTCATTTTTATTTTGCCAAATTAGCTTTTGTAATAGAGATTTTACAATGAAGAATATATGCCCCCAGAGAAATGCATAATCAATACATTTCAGAACTTTTGCTCATTTAAAAAATATTTTATTTATTTTTAGAGTGAGGGAAAGGGAGGGAGAGAAATATCAATGTGTAGTTGTCTCTCACACAATCACCACTGGGGACCTGGCCCACAACCCAGGCATGTGCCCTGATTAGGAATCTAACCAGTGACCTTTTGGTTCAGAGTTGAGCACTCAGTCCACTGACCCACACAAAATAAACCCAGGGCATTTTTGCATGTTTTAAAATGATCGTAAAATAAACATTCTATAATCTTAACCATTTTTAAAGTACTGTTCAAAATGTCTTAATACATTGATAATATTGTGCTACCTTCTTTGCCATCTATCTCCAGAACAGTTTTCATATTTTGAAACTGAAACTTTATCCTCATTATGCAAAAATTCCCCATTTTCACCTCCCTAGTTTTTGAAAACCAATATTTTACTCTGTCTCTATAATAATGACTATTCCTAATTACCCCATATTAATGGAATCAGATGATATTTTCCTTTGTGACTGGTTTATTCCACATAGCATAAGGTCCTCAAAGTTCATCCATGTTGTGGCATGAGTCAGCATTTTCTTTTTTTGTAAGACTGAGTAATATTCCTTTTTATGTATATCTCACATATTTTTTTTACTGATCAGTGGACATTTGGATTGCTTCCACCCTTTGAGAATAATGCTGCTATGAACATAGTTAGACACATAGCTCTTTGAGACCTAGCTGTCAGTACCATTGGGTATATACTCAGAGAATTTGTGGATCATATAATTTTACACTTAATTTTTTTGAGGAATTATGACACTGTTTTCTATACTTATTGTGCCATCTTACATTACCATTAATGCACAAGGTTCCAAATTCTCTAAATTTTTGCCAACACTTATTTTCTGTTTTGTTTTTTTTAATGGAAGCAATTCTAATGCATGTGAGTAGTACTTTATTTTAGTTTTGATTTGCATTTCACTAGTGATTAGCTATATTGAGCATCTTTTCATTTCCTTACTGGTTATTTGCATATCTTCTTTGGAGAAACATCTGTGTAAGTTCATAATCATTATTGAGTTGAAGTGTTAAGATTTTTGTTGACAAGTTTTAGGACTTGTAAAAATATTTTCATGATATTAATCTTTTATAAGATGTCCCCCTGGGTCTAAGTGAGCATCTGTACACAGCATATATTTGGATCATGTTTTTTTGTTTTTTTTAAACAATGTTTCAATCTTTGTCTTTTGATTAGAGACTTTAACCCATTTACATTTAAAATAATTACAGATAATAATGTATTTATTTCCATCATTTTCTTGTTTTCCACATGTCTTATAGCTTTTACCCCTCAATAACTGCATTGTTCTTCTCTTTTATGTATAATTGATTTTCCTTATTTAAACATTTAAATTTCTTTCTCATTTCATTTGTGTGTATTCTATAGCTACTTACTTTGTGGTTATTATGGAGATTACATTTCCAACCCCCTTCATTTGTTGATGTCACAAAATTACATCTTTATACATCATGTTCCCAACAACATAAACTTATACTTTTAAACATGCATCTGTCAAATAATATTAAAAAAATAAATATTAACCAACATGTTAAAATATATTTTTAAAATGCATCTGTCTTTTGAATAAAGTTACAAAACAAAATGTAGAGTTATAAGCCAAAGTTACAACATTAGTAGATTTTAGACAAATTTTTTGTTAATGTATTAGTTTCTAAAACATTTAGAAAATGAAATGGATTTACATATCATTGTTAAAATTAAACTAGACTTTACAATTGTCCATGCATTTACCTTTAGAGAGATCTTCACTTTTTGTCATTTGGCTTTTAGTTAATCTCTAGTGTTCTTTCATTTTAAACTGAAAGTCTCTCTTTAGCATTTCTTCATGGCCAGATCCAATAAAAACAAACTCACAGGTTTTGGGTTTTTTGGAGGGGGGATTGTATTAATATCTTTCTCATTTTTGAAGGGCATTTTTGCTAAATATAGAATTATTGGTTGAGATATATATATATCTTTTCTTTTAGAATTTTTAATATATTGCGACACTGCTTTTTGACCTACAAAGTTTCAGATGAAAAACCTGCTCATAATCCTATGGAGGGTTTTTTATGTGTGACAAAGCACTTTCTTCTTGCTGCTTCCATGAATTCTCTTTGTCTTTCAAAAGTTTGACTATGTTTCTCAATGTGAGTCTCAATGTGGATTTTTCTTACTCAGAGTCATAATGTTCTTGGATGTTTATATCTATATCATTCATCAAATTTGGGATGTTATAGCCATTATTTCTTCAAATATTCTCTCTGTCTGTTTATCATTTTCTTTTTCTTCTGCTACTGCCACAGTGCATATGTTGGTCCACTTGATGGTGTCCCACATATTTTTTAGGCTGTTTTTCACTTTTCTTCAATCTTTTTTATTCCTGTTCCTCAGGTTTAATTATTTCTATTGCTTCATCTTCAAGTTCATTGATTCTTTTGTTTGCTCAAAATTACCTTTGAATCTCCCTAGTGACTTTTTCATTCCAGGTATTGAATTTTTGAGCTTCAGAAATTCTTTTTTGTTTCTCTTTATGTATTCTATCTTTTGATATTTCCATTTTATCTCACATTATTTTTTTGACTTTTTCTACCTCTTCTTACTTTTTTGAGTATTTTTAAGAGAGATATTTAAAACTGTGTTTGGTATATCAGCCATAAGTTCACCTTCAGGGACAGTTTCTATTGAGTTTTTTCCTTTACATGGGATTGTGTATTTCTATTTCTTTGTATGACTTATATGACTTTTTGATGAGAAGTGAACATTTGAAATGGATAATGTGATGACCCTAGAAATCAGATTTTTACCTTACCCAAGGTTTGTTTTATTTATTGTATTTCTGTTGTTTATTATTTTGTTTTGGGGTGTTTCTTAAATTTTAGTTGATATAGGCTGTATCTTTGCTCACAGTCAGCCTAAGGTATAAAACTAAGGTATCTTCAGAGGTTTTCTCAGCCTGTTCTTTTCCTTAAGCAAACATGTGAATATTTGCAGTTACTTTGGAATGTGCTGTCTTTGATCTCTGGCTCCCAAAATGATTAAAAGCCAAAAATAAATGTGGGAGGGGAAGGTGTTTTTCCTTTTAAGTCCTGTTGAAGTGACTTTGGCCAGATGGGGTAAGGATTGAAAAAATGAAGGTGGTACGTCAACAATCTCCACATGCTTCTTTGTACCTCAGAGATCAAGAAGAAGCAAGCAGAGCACAGGTACCCAGCATTTGGAGGACTGGCTCCTTTTGCCCACCTGGCTCCCACAAACTATGTGCAAACTTTTCTTGGAACACATGTATTTCTGCCTGTATAGGGCTGGGAGTGGGAGATGTGTAGATACTAATGTCTAAGAGTTGAAGTTTACTAAAATTGAAATACTGTATTCATTTCCTGGGCATTTTTATTCCCAAACACTACTACATGTGTAGGAACACATGTATTTATATCTGGTGTTTTTCCCAAAATTCTGCAATGATGCTTCAGAAAAATTATCATCTAAATTTTATTTGAAGAGAGATGAGCAATTAACCATCTTACTTTCACTTAGGTCCCCGGTAATAATACATTGCATTTAAATATGAGAGTTGTAGGATTAACTGAAACAGTAAGTTCTAGATATCATAAAAGCATTACATTCTATAAGGATTAATAGTTCATCTGTTCTAAATAACTCTATTTTAAAAAATAAAAAAAACATAATCAAGAAAGGAAATTTTTGTGATTTGTCCAAGATCCCATTACTTCATAGAAGTAGAATGAGAATAAATATCTTTGGACAAGCAATTAATTTTAGTCTTCAACTCTAGTCATAGATTTATATATGATATACTTTGCTTTGTCACTATTTTAAAATAGAAATCCAGTTGAAACAAGATTGTGTTAGTGTGTGTGCCCAACACACATATGTTGGTATATTCATACCCTCAAGCCAATTCTAAAATACAGATACTTTTCTTAAAAGATTGATTCAACTCATTTTTCATTATTATAATTGTTTTCTTCTGATATTTGTTGTTCTAAATCAATCAATTCTATTATTTTAATAACTGCAAAGTTTCAGCTATAATGTAATCTTTCCTAGCACTTCTGGTGAAGATTTTACATATCTTCATATCCTCAAATAGATCCCTATAGATTCTATGATATTGAAGTCTTATAAACCACACTATTGTAGACTGTATTAGTACATCGGTCTAAAGAACCCTTGAACCCTGTGTTGTAGGAAAGAGGGTGAACATCTAGCAAGTGGCTGCCAGCAAATTAGGCTATTATTATGTATACCTTATCTAAACATGTAGTGCAAAGGGATATGAATCTGGATTTAGAACTTACCTAGGAAACATGTATCAGGAAATAAAGAAAATTTTATAAAACATGATTACTGATTTTAACTTATCTAAAATATTTTATGTATGGCCTGAATCTTTAGATAATCAAGTACCCTCAAAATGAAATTGCACATATTTTTAAGGTATACAATTTCTTGAATTTTATAATTTAACTCACTATCAATCTCCCCTTATATCCACTAGGAAAAAACAGATTTGACACAGATTTCACGTGAATTTAATATAGAACTAGGTAATTAGACTAAAGTAAAAAATAAACTTGAAAAAGATCTTGGGGTGTAGTATCCCAACTACCTATGCTAATTCTATTGTGATCAAAGATAAATTTATTTCAGACCATCCAGGAAATCAAGTGAAAAGAAAACTCTGAGTGTATTCTTTCACTACTGTCATTTTTATTCATTCATAAAACATTAATTGATGTGCTAGGAACTGCAATAAATTTACAAAAATATTAAAGTTGCAGTGTATATTTTTCAAAGGGAAGCAATGAATAAATTACAAGCTTTAAACAGCTCTTCTTTTTTGAATAATGGAAGTAAGAATAGCATATATTCAAATACAAAGCATCTTTTTTACTTTTTTACATATTCATCATAGAACATTTTCAAACTAAATAAAAGAAGAGTAATTTGGTAAAATACACAAAAGAAAAAAATGTTTTGAAATACTGTTTGCATTTATGTAGAGAGAAATATATAAACATTCCAATACACATATATAAGTTTTAAATATATGGATTTATTTGTAATGTTATACCAAAATATTGTAAAATAATGTTTTGTATATAGTTAAGACAACATTTTCTCTTGGTAAACATTTTTTTATTGCTACTTTGTTATCTTATAAATATAGTATAATAAATGCTATTGTAGATACATCCTTTATTGCATCTGTGATAACTATTCTCCAAAAAATGACTTCCTACTGCCCAGTGGGACATACTTCCCAGTATTCATGTCTTTGTATCGTACTATTCACTCAAAATTTGGCAGGCCCTGTGACTCACTTGTAACAAAGAGAGTGTGACAGCAATTTCATGTGCTATGCTCTGCCTTCCAAGACCTAGTCAGTCATTTTACATTGATCTCCTGTACACTAACTCTTAGTGTTGAACCACCTTCCCAGCAGTTCAATAATCCCTGTACCGCACATGATACGAAAAGGTTAAACTGTATGGAGATGCACCAAAGGAAGAAATGTTGTATGGAAGGAAGGAATCAAAGAGTGAGAATGAGAGACAGACAGAGAGAGATTCCAAGCATGTTCCTTAGCATGTTCCTTAAGACCACACTGAAATTAGATTCTCAAGCCCCACATTCCCTGCTGGCACCATGTTTATCAGGGTGAAAAAACTGAACAGATTAAAAAAAAACACATAGACTCATAAGATAGTATGGTGATTACTGGATGGAAAGGGGGTAAGGAGGATAGAAGAGTGGAAGGTGGAATAAATGGTGATTGAAAGAATCTTGACTTGGATTGGTGAACACACAGTGCAATATACAGATTATAGAACTGTACACCTGAAACCTACATAATTTTATTAACCAATGTCACTTGAATAAATTCAATTAAAAAAAGAGAAAAAAAGATGAACTGTTTAGTTGAGGTGTTCCCAAACCCCTTATTTATAAAACTATGAGCAAAATAACAATGATTTGTACCAAATTTACATTTAGCCATGTACCTAAAATATTCAAGGTCTGTCCAGAAAGTATTCAGACATGTATATGAAAAATAAAGACATTTATTGAATAATATACATGATACAAGGAACATTATACATACAATAATAACACCTCAGCCCCCTTCAAAGTAGGCACCATGGGGCCTCACGCAGTTCTCCCAGTGCCATCATCTGTCCCCTCATATTTTCCTGAATCTCATCGACAGTCTGAAATCTCTTCCCATTCAAAGGTGATTTTAGTTTTGGAAAAAGACAGAAGTTGCAGGGCAGCAGATCTCTGTTGTAAGGGAGCTGAGTCACCTGCATGATTTGATGTTTTGCCAAAAGACTGCACCAGACGTGATGCATGAATAGGTACATCCTGTCCATTTGTTTGTAATATTTTTTCCAACCCTTCACTTTCAGTCTGTGTAGATCTTTTGTTCTGAGGTGGGTCTCTTTCAGAGAGTATATATGAGGGTCATGTTTTCTTATCCATTCAGCTTCCTATGTCTTTTGATTGGAGCATTTAATCCACTTACATTTAAGGTTATTATTGATATGTACTTAATCATTGCCATCTTTTCCCTTTGTGTCTGTGTCCCTCTCTCTCTCCCTCCCTTTCTCTTCATCTTCTTAAAGCAGTCCCTTTAGTATCTCTTGCAATGTTGGAATGGTAGAGATATATTATTTTAGCCATTTTTTGTCTAGGAAACTCTTTATTTCACTTTCCATTTTAAATGAGAGTTTTGCTGGGTAAAGTAGTCTTGGTTGCAGACCTTTGCTTTTCATTAACTGGAATATTTTTTGACATTGCTTTCTGTCTTGTGATTCCGTTGAGTAATTAGCTGAGAGCCTTGTCAGAGGTCCCTTGTAGTTACTACCTGTTTCTCCTTTGCTGCCTTTAATATTCTGTCTTTAAATTTTGCCATTTAATTATGATTTGTCATGGAGTGGGCCTCTTTGGGTTCATTTTTATTAGGACATTCTGTGCTTCCTGGACTTGAGCGACTTTTTCTCTCATCAAGTTAGGGAAGTTTTCTGTCATTACTTTTTCAGATATGTTTTCTATCCCCTGCTCCTCTTCTTCTCCCTCTGTTATCCCTATGACATGGATATTATTACATTTCATGTTGCCCTGCAGCTCCCTTAAAACCTCTTTATTCTTTTTTAGTCTATTTTTGTTTGTTTGTTCGTTTCGTTGGTCTGTCTGGGAATGTTTTTCTACCTTGTCCCCCAGCTTGCTGATTAGATTCTCTGGTTAATCTAGTTTGCTTTTAATTTCTTCTACTGTTTTCTTCATTTCAGATATTGTATTCTTCATTTCCTTCTGGCTCTTATTCATAGTTTCTATGTCCTGTTTCATGTTGGTGTAGTTCACAGCAAGTTCCTTGTAGCTTTCCTGAAGTTCTTTGTAGTTCTCACTGAGATCATTGAGTGTCCTTATAACTGTTATGTTTAATTCAATTTCTGATAATTTGCTTGCCTCTATTCCATTTAGCACTCTTACTAGAGATTCCTCCTTTCCTTTTGATTGGGGATTGTTTGTCTCCCCATTTTAAATGACTCTTCTTGTTTGTTTCTGCTTCTTAGATTGTTCTTTTTTGACTTCCTCTCTTCATGGTGTGATCTTCTGTGGTAGGAGAACTGTGGGATTTAATGATGCTGTCTCTTTGATATCCTGATCTTGATGCTCTTGGGATGCCCTTATGCTGTTTATGTAGGCTCTCTGGTTGTGGTTGGGTCATTCTTTGTTGGGTCCCTCTCTTTGGTTGGTTGACTGAGAATCATTCTGCCGACCACTTCTTGAATGCTGTAGTACTTGTGTGGCCAGAATAAAACCAAACAGCCCAGAAAACAAATCCACACCTACAAAAATAATTCCTGCCACAATCATACTATCAACAGCAAATGAGCCAGTAACAATAAAGGTGTAAAGAGATTAAGACTATTAAAAGAAAGATAAATGAACAAGATATGGCTAACAAATAAAAATGATTTTGAGAGGGTAGAGACAGGGGTAATAATAAGAGTCGGGAATAGAGACAAGGCAGAGAGAGTAAAAAAAGTAAAATTTATGTTGTAAATAAAAAAGGGAGGGAAGAAAGCCAAATGGAGTAAGAATAGGGAAATGTATAGCATTAGGCTTAAATAGAAATTTTTATAAATATATGTTATATAATATTTATATTTATATTTATCTATATATCCATATAGTTATATATGTCTATATTTATATACATTCATATTCATATAATTATATAAAATACATGCAAAATATTTTATACATAGAAAATATGTAAATATAAATATATTTTATGTGTATGTAATATATAAATACATAATATACATATTTACACATATATTATATAGATTTATATTTATTTATATATTATGCATATTTTGTATATTTACATTTATATTTTTATCCATATATTTATATATTTGTATTTATTCTTTAAGAATTTTATTTATTTATTTTTAGAGGGGAAGGGAGGGTGAAAGAGAGGGAGAGAAGCATCAATATGTGGATGCCTCTTGTATGCCCCCTACTGGGAACCTGTCCTGCAACCCAGGCATGTGCACTGAGTGAAAATTGAACTGCCAACCCTTTGCTTCACAATCCAGCACCCAATCCATTGAGTCACACCAGCCATGGTAATATATTTATATATAAAAATATATGAAAAATATATATATATACACACACACACAAATATGATGAGAGAGAGAAAGAAACTAAGAACCAAATTGGAGAAAAAGACTCACCACAGCACCATCAACAACAAATAAATTAAAGCAAAGATTAATACAGGTGGGGTGGGTACAAGAGGGAAAAAAATGAAAGAAAAACTTAAGAGATGTCTAGAAGAAAGGGAAGTGAATTTGAGAGGACAGAAGGAGAAGGAATACTAAGAATGAAAATCAGGCTAAGAGAAGGAAAAAAATAAAATTTAAAGCCAGAAAAAGAAAGAGCAGGAGGAAGGCAAAATGGAGTTGGAGAGAGAAATAGTAAAATTTGGATCTGAAATACAAAAATGGCAAAGATCTAGAAGTAAAATTGAAGAAATGCAACAACAACCAGTATATTCACAACCAATGGCAAATATTGATAAAGTTAGAGAGAGAATAAGGGTATTTTAAAAATGGGAAAAAGAATGTGAGATGACTAACAAGAAAACTGGTTTTGAAAGGTTGGAGGGGGAAGAAATAATAAGACTTCAGAATGGAAACAACATGTAGTAAGAAAGAAAATAAAATTTAAAACAAAAATAAGCAAAGAAGAAGGTAAAATGGAGTAAGAAAAGAGAGGAGTAAAATACAAGATTTGAAATAAACTATAATACAAAAACTAGTGACCTAATGGGCATGAACTTGAAGGACAAGAAATGAATGTTAAAAAGCTATGCAGGAGATAATGGAAATCTTTAAGAAGACCATGGTGGAGTTCATCTCAGTAGAAGCTAGTGTTTACTACTGTCTTCTCTTTCTGGATCTGCCCCCAATAGTGTCAGGTCATGTCCCAGTCTGGTCCTAGGCAGGCTGTTCAAGACTACCAGCGATCCACAGTCTGTGACTGTCTCCTTCAGTTCTTAATACAGTCACTTTGTAATTAACAGTAAGGCTTAAGCACCACAGGGTGGCGCAGAGTAATTCCTTCAGGCAGAGCTACTGCTTCCCCTCAGGCTGATGCCACTTGGGGAGGACTGTTCTGCCAAGCAAAATGGCCCCTGCAGTATGGGGAATGACTCAGCACAGGGATCCTTGCAGCTGTTCCCTCAGTTCTCTCCCCAAAGCCACCATTCCCAGACTCTCCTCAAGCACCTCTAGTCCATTCCACCTCCCCTCTGCTGGAGCCCAGGGTAAGTGGCTGCAAGTGAAATTTTATGCATTGGCCCTTTAAGAGGCTCTGTGTCTCCAACTGTCTCCCCTTCACAGACAGAAACCCCACCACTTTCCACTGCTGGATGTTATCTGGGCTCCACTCCAGCTCCGATGCTATATAGGTTGCTGAGTCCAGCTTAGGCTTCACCCACATTTCTCAGGGGAAACCCCTCAGCCACTGAAATTTCCCTCCAGCATTTCAGCTGCCACCCATAAGAACAGAGCCAGCACTCTCATGTCTCTTCCGAATTCCCTACTAGTCACATTGGGGTGAAGTGTTTTCTTCTGCCTGTTGTGGTTATAAGGCTTCTCTTCAGCTATTGTTCAGTTGGTTAATCCAGACGATTTCTCTACATTTTAGTTGTAATTCCAGATTGGTCCTGGGAGGAGGTTAGTGTAGCTTCCACTTACTCCTCCACCATCTTGGGTCCTTGGAAGATATTTTCATTTGTTTTGTTAGATACACCTGAACCTGATACTATTCTGCATATATTCTGAGATTCTCATTCCTTGCTCGCATCTCTGAAGATTGTTGATCCAGGCACAATTTTAGTAATTTGGAGTAGAGTGTTGAACAAGCTATACAAGGCCACTGGTCTCAGAGTGTTTGCACTGTGCAGGCAGTAGGTGACCAAGAGCTAGAACTCTTGCTTGTGAGCCCCAGGGAAGGGAGTGAAGGCCAGGCTTGAAAGGCCTTTGCTCTACCTGAGTCCTGCATCCTGAAAAGCAACCCCATGAGATGGCCAAACCAGCTGCCCTGAGAGAGGCAGAGAAAAATGTCCTTCCATTATTCTTAAATGTATAAAATCATCCAGATTCTAAAATTGGATAAATATTCCTTCTATTTTCTTTATATTTTAATAAAGTTTTGTTTTATATTATATTTAACACATCAATTTGGCAATAACTTTAATATATGATCCATGATCATTTCAGCTTTTTAAGTACAATTGTAAAATATTTCAAGGGTACACTGTGGTGATTTAATGTATGTACCCACTGTGAAAAAAAATTCTCAGCACCTTCTCTATCCCAGGAGCATTCCCACACCTTTGCCTTCCCCTTCTTTCCTCACAGACACACATCTCCCAAATTCTAAGAAGCCCCACAAGACTTGCAACCAGGAGAGCAATGGGCAGTGTCAGCTTGTCCCAGGCTGACCCCCTGAACCTGTCTTTTAAGACCTCCTTTTCTCTGACTTCTCAGTGAGCCAAAGCAGCCCAGCCTAGTCTGTCTCCTGTTGCACTTTTATCCTAAGCTCTTCTTTAAACTCTTCTGTTGCACTTCTATCCCCAGCTTTAGTAAACATACTTGCAAATAAAGTGGACTCTCCCACTGAGTTAATAAACATATTTCATCACCTCACGTACTTATCATTTTTGATGTGTGATAACATCTAAGTTCTACTCTCTTCACTAATTTCAGTTATATAATACAATGTTATCAACTATAGTTACCAGGACATACATTAGGTCCTCAGACTTTATTGATCTTATAACTTTAATTTTGTACCTTTCAAACAAATCTTTCTCTTTTTTCCCACATGCTCCAACCCCAGGCAACTGCTTTACTACTCTGTGTTTCTATGAGTTCAATTTTTTTAAAAGATTCTACATACACACGATACCATATGGTATTTGTCTTTCTCTGTCTAACTTCTCTGTGTGATATATATTATAAAATAAGATCATACAGTATTTGTGTTTCTCTGTCTGACTTATCTTAGCATAATGCCCTCAAGGTCCATCCATGTTGTCTCCAATGACAAGATTGCATTCTTTTTCTGGTTGAATAATATTCCTTTTTGTGTTTGTATTTTTCTTTATTTATTTTCTTCGTCTATTCAATTATTGTTGAAAATAGGGTTTTTTTCCCCATATCTTGGTTGTAGTAAATAGTGCTTCAGTGACCATGGTAGAGGCATACTCCTTTTCCAGAGGTTAATATATATGTATATTTTTTCTTCAGATAAGTACCTGGAAGTGGAATTGCTGTATCATATGGTAATTCTATTTTTAATCCATAGTGATTTCACGAATTTATATTCCCATCAACAGTGTACAAAGTTTCCCTTTTCTCCACATCTTTGCCAACACTTATTTCTTGTTATTTTTTTCATGATAGCCATTCTAACAGGCATGAGGTAATATGTATGCCACTTTGGTTTGATTTGCATTTCCCTGTTAAAATGCAAATGTTGAGCACATTTTTGTATACCTGCTGGCCATTTCATTTCTTCTTTGGGAAAAAAATCTCTTTAGATCCTTTGCCTATTTTAAAATTGGATTATTTGGGGTTTTTTTGCTACTTAGTTGTATGACTTCCTTGCATATTTTGGATACTCTTTATTAGATATGTAAATTGTAACTATTTTCTTCCATTGAATGAGTTGCATTTTCATTTTGTTGATGGTGAGATAAGTGATAATACTTTTACTATTGTCAAATGTGATAGGACCGTATCATATATTTTCTTCTACAGGGGTAAGATCTTATATTTTTTAAAATTGTGTAAGCAGTCTGCATATGACCATTATTATATTGACCCAATATAAAAACCAGAGGCAGAACACTGTATTGTTTTTCCATTGTCTTAATAAAAAATTACCACAAATTTAGTGGTCTGAAACAACACAAATGTTTCACCTCAGAGTTCTATAGGTCACAGGCCTGAGTAATGGCTCACCTAGGTTCTCTGCATAGAATGTTCAAGGCAGAAATCTATGTGTTGGCAGGACTAGATTTCCTTTTGGGTATTTGGAGAGAATCCAGTTTCAAGTTCATTCAGTTCCTCGTGATTATAGAATGAGGTCCCTTTTATCTTACCGACTCTCATGCAGGAGTCATTCTCAGCCTACACGAGAGTCAGTAAGGTAAAGCCAGGAGTCACCCTCACTCCCCTAGCTTCTGGGCCTTTTCTAGATCTTCATTGTCAACAAGAGGGTCAGGTCCTATCCCCGTGCTCTAAATCTTTCTCATCTCTCCTTTTGACTCATCTGTTTTGCCACTTCTTCAGCCACGTCTTTCTGACTAATCAAGCTGAAGAAATTTCTGTGCTTTCAAGAGCTTTACTGATTACATTGAACCCACCCAAATAATCTCCCTATCTGAATGTCTATAACTTTAATTCCATCTGAAAAGTCCTTTTTGCAAAGTAATCTAACGTATCTACAGGCATGACTCCAGGGACAAAGATTATGGAGGCCAAAGCTCTTTCTACTGCAAGCATCATACCTTAACCTAATGGACAAATTCTACTATAAACCAAATTAATGAAGATCTACAGAAAATTAAGCCAAGTCTTGTTGATAAAATTTATGGAGAGGATATAATAAATCATAGCTGGTTTTTCAGATTACATGACTTAGTAGCATTTATCCTAACTAGATTTTTGGCAAAAGTGTGATAGCAAAAAGTTAAGGCTAAACCTACCTGAAAAAACCTGGATACTACTATTCTCACAGAGATCCATATGCTTTGTAGAGCAGATGTTCTAGTGCAAAGTTGATATCCTATGGTGAATTAGGAAATATTGGCCTGTGTTCACACAGAGATCATTAACACAACACATGAAGAAATGAAGAGCTTATTATTTTTCCAGATATGTCCCACATGTTAAATTTTGTCAAGTGCCTTAAAATATTCAAAAAATATTGGAGATATATGAAAATATTTTCACATTCAATAAAAGTTTGATACTATCTCCACAAATGTCATTGCATCTGTGAACTCATTGAAAATTTTGAAATTGTGATGCAATTGTGTCTAGATTTGAATGCATTCATTAGTCACCTAATAAATTTTAGTAAGAAAATCAATTTAAATAAAACACTTTCAGATTTCTAAAAGTTTTTGCTTTCTCCTAGAAAACTGTTTTAATATAATCCTAACAATTTCCTGTTATTGTAATTATTTTCTTCTTGTTAATAAAAGTTGCCTTCCAATTTAGATAAAGTTTAAAAGTATAGATCATTAAAATAGAAAAATAAAATTTATATGCATCTGTATGTGTACATATACAAGTATATATCTATCATGGAGAGATGATTATTTTTAATATTTTGTTATCTTTATATATGGATTTTGTATAGTTAATTTCAAACTGCTTATAAATTTTTAGACCTTGCTTATTAAAAGTGAAAATTATGACTTCCGGCCAAGATAGAGGCATAAGTAGATATACTGTGACTCCTCACACAACCAAGATAGGGACAACAGCAATTTAGAAACAGAATAACAACCAGAACTGACAGAAAATTGAACTGTATGGAAGTCGGACACCCAAGGAGTTAAAATAGACACGTTCTTCCAGACTGGTAGGAGGGGTGGAGTCCGGCAGGCAGCAGGGCGGAGAGGGGTCTTGCAGAGCAGCACAAAGAGCTTTGGGACTGGGTGCACAAGACTGCAGCAGGCAGACACTGGGCGGAAAAGCAGCAGCTGGCAGACCGCGGCCAAGGTGTGGAAAGCAGCAGACCCAGCGAGGTGGTGATTATGAAACAAGACACTGCTGGCAACCCAGGATCCCAGCGCTGGGAAATAGAGCCTTGGGGCACTAACTGAAAACACCTGTGGGGGTTGAGGCACAGGGAGAGACTCCCAGCCTCACAGGAGTGGTCGTTGGAACGACGCACAGGGTGCACAAGCCCACCCATGCGGGAATCGGCACCAGAAAGGTCCAGTTTGCTTGGGGAGGTGGTGGAAGGGACTGAAATTGGCAGAGAATGGAGCAGGCACCATTGTTCCCTCTCGGACCCTGCCCCCACATACAGCATCACTACCCAGCAACTGGGTTGCCCCGCCCTTGTGAACACCTAAGGCTCCACACTTCACACATAACAGGCACAACCAGACCAAAAAAAAAAGATGACTCAAACAGAAGAACAAATGAAAGCTCCAGAACCCATCCTTTTAAGCGACCGAGAGATAGCCAACCTATCAGATGTTCAAAACACTGGTGATCAGGATATTCACAGAATTGGTTGATTTTGGTCACAAATTAGATGAAAAAATGAAGGCTACAATAAGTGAAATGAAGAAAAATACACACTGAACCAATAGTGATGGAAAGAAAGCTGGGTCTCACATCAACGGAGTGGACCAGAAGGAAGAAAAAAACATACAACCAGAAAAGAATGAAGAAATAAGAATTCAAAAAAATGAGGAGAGGCTTGGGAACCTCCAGGACATCTTTAAACATTCCAACATCTGAATTATAGGGGTACCAGAAGGAGAAGAGGAAGAACAACAAGTGGAAAAGTTATTTGAACAAACAATAAAGGAGAACTTCCCCAATCTGGCAAAGGAAATAGACTTCCAGGAAGTCCAGGAAGCTCGGAGTCCCA
>CM052540.1:52713521-52729453 GCA_028533065.1 Trachops cirrhosus | reverse complement strand
AGGGGAGGGAAAAATAGTATGGGAAATGTAGAAGCTAAAGAATTTATGACACATGGACATGAACTAGAGGTGGGGAATGTGGGTGGGGGAGGGTATGCAGGGTGGAGGGGAATGGAGGAGGGTAATGGGATAACTGTAATAGCATAATCAATAAAATATTTTTTTAAAAGTGAAAATTATAATGTAAAATACACTTTGTTATTTTAACATTTTAGGACAATATTCTACTTTAAAGCATTATCTATTTTTCCTATTTTCAACCTTTCACTAACCAACATTGTTTCTGTTTAACAATGCTAATGTTCATATTCTATGCAAAAGAGAGATAAGAAAGGTACTGTGTTGTTTTCATTTTCATGGCCAGCCAATATTAAAATTATGCTCCTAGGGGATTGCGTTATATGGTTGATATTACATTGTCTTCATATTGAAAAGTATTGAAGATTGAATACATGTGATCCTACCCTAACAGAGCCTCAACTCACAAAAGTTTAGTTCCAGTTAAGACCTGTTTTCTGTCATCTCCCAGCAATGATGTGTTTTCTCCCAGGAATGTTCTTTCCTTCTATATCTTTGTCTGTCTCTGTTCAATAGTCCAAGCTCAGTAATCATCATTCTATTCTCAGGGGTTCCTTCTTAAATATCCCTTGTCATTCTTTCTGACAGGTATCCTGTCTCTTCTTTTCACACTTGTCCTTTTTAAGACTAAGGCACTTTGGTGCTAGTAGTAACTAATTTCTTAAGGTAACAGCCTACATATAGCCAACCCACAGTCTTCTATCATTTTTTTTTTGCATGATATTACCATTTCCTGAGCTCCAAGTTATTTTGGTGCTTGAGTCCTGACCAGAATGCTCTCAGTAAATGTTCATTTACCTGGAAGTCTTATGTTCATATTTATTCTGCATCTGCTTTAATAGGTCTTGCTTATACTTATCTCATTCCTGCTACAGTTGTTTTTCCCCTTAATATTTAACATCTACTTATTCTTCACATCTATCATTTTCTCAAGCAGTCTCTATTGACCTTAGGACACTGTCCCAGTTATAATTTTACCTTTATTTTATCCATTGCCCTTTTTTCTCACTTGACCATTATCTTTATGAGGATGTTTTCCCTCCTGCTTCTGCTTATTGTTTTTTGACTGCATGTTCTGTAATCAGGTTTTAGAGATGTTGGTTGACATAAGAAATAAATAAATATAAACTTTGTTGAGCTAGTATAGCTGATAGTTATTTTTATAAAAGCAACACATATATTTTTCTAAATAGCATTCTATTCTCTTACACAATTGATTAGTACAAGGAACATGATTAAGCATTATTCATGCCTACTATGTACAGGCACTAACTGTGATAGGCATTTGCATGAATTTCATTGTTTATAGCAGTAAGACCCTTTGTCAGATTGTCTTACTAATTTTCCTATAATTTGTCTTGATAATCTGATTTAAAAGCTTTCAGGGGGTCATTAATAGATTTGAACCTAATTATATCCAGAACCAGAACTGATATTTCATGCATGTACTACACCATACCTAAAATAGGAAGCAAACATTTTTAATAAAAGTACATACCAATTGACTGTGGATGAGAGGTGTGGGCTGGGTGGAGAGGGGTAAAAGGAGAAGAATGAGAAAACTATAACAAAATTAATATTAAAAAATAAAAGATATTTTTTCATTTTCACCAATAAAACAAGGAATAATAACAACAAATGCTTTAAAAAATAAAGTACTTACTATAGTATCCTTAAAAAATGACCTTGTCTGGACTTCTGATTAGCCCTATTTTTTCCAATTTGCACAAGAGAGCTAAGTGTGCATATTTTAAAAATGACATTTCACAGGAAAAAAATTTAATTTTCATAGGTCAGCAGTTTGCAGAATGCTGGAACCCAGTAGTAAGGTGACACTCAGGTCCAAAGCTTGTAGGGATCAATATGAGCTGAGGGGAATGTCCTTCTCTAAAGAAGTATGTTCAGACCAAAAGCAGAATCTTGAGGGTACTGAAGGAATTACTCTAAAAAGTGCTTTACTAAAAGGGACCCTATTCCCATGGGAATTCCATATTTAAGATTTCCTTTTCTCACAGAACAGCTATGAAGAGAAGTTGAAAGGCTCTGGTCTTTTTAATAATAAGTCTTGCAATCTTGGAAATTGACTTCCCTGTTCTGCATCCTGGCTTTTTAAAACATGAAACTGAAAAATCAACTGGTATAATTTAGTAAAGATTAAAGTAGTTAATGTTAAAATACTACACATAATTGATAAATACTGAAAACAAGTTAGCAATTCCTTAGCAACATTAATAAAAATAATATTTTAAGCACTTATTTTTGAATGATCCTCTTTGCTAAATTTGATGGGAGGCACAAAGGAGCTCAAATCATAGGCAGGGCATCCAGGCTTATGTAATATACTTAGGAAAAGAACAAAGGAAATAGACTAGAGACTTAATGGAAACAAACAGAAGTGGTGACAGGCTGAAATATTTAATCAATGACCAAAGCATTATCAATCAGGAAAAACATCACTTCCTGCTGATAAATGAAGGGGAAAAAGCTCAACTAGAATCACAAAATGTGACAGAGTATCAGATCTGCTCACAAATTTATATCTAAGTTTTAAAAAAATGGCTCCCTTTGTCTCCGTTGTTAACGCTATCTATATGTATTTATTGTTGCTATTTTCCCAATCATAGTACCTTACATTTTATTTTAAACTGTTTCTGAATTTTTCTTACTATAGTCTCACAAGGATCTGCAGAAACAGCATAGAACTGTGATTCAGAATAAGAAACAGAAGCACAGGGAGTGATTGTGGTTGTGGAAGACCACACTGCAAGGCAGAACACTAAATTCTAATTATTTAGGCTTCAATCTCTGTTGAATTTGTGGCATTGTTCCTTCCCATGAGTTGCTCATTATTGCTACAGGTTTACAATCATAAAACCTAAAATCTGATTTTAAATGTTCCATTGACTTCATCAGTCTTACTTGTCCTTGAAACAAAGGACAGCCTCTCCCTTCAATAATAACACTTATTTGCCCTGGCTGTCTGTGACTCAGTGGATTGAGCAACAGCCTGCAAGCTGGAAGGTCACAGGTTCAGTTCCCTGTCAGGGCACGTGCCTGGGTTGCAGGTCCCCATTTGGAGGTGAACAAGAGGCAAACAATTGATGCTTCTCTCCTGCTCTTTTGCCCTCCCTTCTCCTCTCTCTGAAAATAAATAAATAAATAGATATCTTAAAAAAAGCTTTAAAAAATAGCATTTGCTTAACCCATTATTGATAATATATAACTTAGAAACTGCAGGATCTTGGGAGACATGACATTTTCTAGCTTTTTGTTTGATATGTGTTGTGTTGTAGTTGCTTAAGAGGCCTGCATATAATATCCATTATAATTAACATTCAAAGTTTAAGTATGTAACACAGAGATACAATTTAATGGCAAAGCTAAAACTTGCTTGCATGCCCTGAAGGCCCAGTCTAAACTTTTTTTGATAATCTCCATTTTTCCGTATTTTGGACAGCCAGGCTCTCAGATGAAGCCTAATCTCTGCAGCTTTCCTATAGGTAGTGAGGGGAATGATAATTACATAATCCTTGAATGATTTAAATTGTCCACAGAGCCTGATGCATGATAGCATGAAAGCTAGAGGTGGCTGAGAATTTAAATATAAATAGAAAGGCTAGAATGATCTGGAAGAGCTATACTTGAATATTTAGATTGCTACAGTCAGACTAGAATACAAAAGGGGACAAAGTTCATTGGTCAGTGCATTATTCCTTCATTGATTTTCCCTGCCAGTTCCTTTCAGCTCATTGATTTCCATTGCTGATTGAATCATGTTCATCTGCTGCTAGGAGGTCACTTCATTTCCATTTTGTTCATTATTTTTTTCTGCCTACCTGACACTCCTCCACATGTGCGTGTCACTTCCACTAATCTCAATGGTTTGCTGTCAACAGAGTGATATTCCTTCTGCACAATGGGCCATGAGATTCAGGGTGGGTGTCTCCTGCAGCAGCTGAATACACCTTAACCAGAGCATACTCATGCATTCCATGTATTCAACAGTCATTCAGGGGTTTTCAGTTCCCCTGCATTAACTTTAAAAGTATGCAGTGTGTATGGCCCCCAATGGTCACAGGCAGTGCACTGTAAACTGGGCAGGAGAAACTGTCCTGATCTCTCTGAAAACAACTGTTGTCACAGTGCAGAGAGTCAAACCCAAGCACAACTAAAGGTCACAACTTTCTTTTTTTGTGTCACACCATCCAGAAGCCCTGTCATTCAGCAGCCATATGACATCATATGCCCACTAAGAACTATTCAACAAGTGGACAAAATAGGTATGTTTTCAGTGATAGCATTTTGTATAATCTGCTTTAGGAATTTGGATTTTATTTACTAGAAAACCCATTTCAAAATACAGTTAAATATTTCTGTCAAAGCATCACAAGAGTATGAATATGTAGATAGGTCTGTATATAAAAGTCATACACATTTCAATTCATAGTATACTTTAATCATAGGTGCAATCCTTAGGAAAGTAAAACCAATTGGATAACTGTACAGCTTTATGTTATGCAAATTCTAAGTGTACTAGGGATGAAGGAGGCTGTATTCATTTCCAAGCTAACATCACAGACATATCCAAAAAAAAAAAAAAACAACAACAACAAGAGCTTCTTTAAGACCACAGAGTTACTGCCCTTAATGAGATATTTTTCAGGGTTGTTTAAACATTGAAGATTATGCCTTAAAATTTTTTACACCATTTGAAGATATCATTTACTTTGTATTTATATATAGTAATTGCCATGCAGGTTTTGGTTTTAAAATTTATTATGCAACATTCAACAAGACAGTGTTAAATACTAATCAACTTTTAATAAGAATTATAAATGCTATCACCTTGCTCAAAACAAGAAAAGCAATCACTGCAATCAATCAGGTAGTCTAGTCAATTTTCAAAATGAAATTAACCATGCATCATGCAGGAAAAAAAAAACCTTGAAGAATAGAATAGTGTTGTAAGGAAAATGGAGTCAGTCAGGCTCCCTCACCCGGATGTCCGGGCAAACAGCTTAGCAATGTTCAAATAACCTTGAGTAGGGGCCCATGTGTGTAGAATGGCGTTGTTATATAACTAGTAGGTCAGTATTGGTACCTTGCGGGCTTTGTGTGTACTCAGTAGGGCAGTCGGGACTTCCCTCGGTGGGACATGTGGCTTGCAGTATGCTTGGATTGCCCCACTACAGAAAAGGCATGTCAGACATCCCCATTCCGTGAATTTTCTTCCATCCGTCCGAATTCTGTGTGAACCTGTCTCGCCTTAAATGGCTGCAGGTATACTACATCTCTGCTACAGAAGGTAAGCTCAGTTTTATAAAACACATTAAAAAATATTTAGTTTCTGCATTATCTACTCATTCTGATGAGTTTTTAAGGGTTCCTGAGATTTATTCTTACATGTCTTTTCAGTGACTTGATGGGATATTACAAGGAGTCAATAAATAAACGCTATGAGAATGTAATTTAATATTTGCAATTTTTCTCCACTTTAGTTCTTATACAAATCATATCATGAAATGAATTTCAATTGCTCCAGCATTTACCACTTCCTCAAACCATACAAATCATCAATAATTTAATGCATAGGTATATTTTATGAAAACAAGTTTCTTACAAATAAGAAAATAATTTAAATTGCTGCCCAAACAAGAAGTTTGTTCAAAGAGGGTTTAAATAAATTTTCTTAGATAACATGTTATATGAAGAAGAGTCACCCAATTTATTCAACCAATATTGAATGCAGGACCATTATGTAGCAAACGATATGCTGGGCACTGGGGACACCAATATGAAACCAATTTACAGGCTTTCAGGACCTTTAAGGCCCCTGAAGGAGACAGACAAGTAAACAGAATGAAAATCAAAGCTTCTAAGTGCAATGACTGTGCTAAGAAATTGTACATACCTGACTGATTAAAAATAGTTGGTTTTCATAAATATTTAATGGAGACATCTGGGTTGTTAATAAAATAACAATGGTAATAATACATATCAGTATATGATAATATAAATAATATTATAAACATAATATTTAAATTATATTAGAAATATAATAGTTAATAATATTTTATTAAATAATAATAAATGTTAATTGTTCTACATACTCTATATATACTATATTCTTATATTCTCACATATATAAATGAACTTAGTATTATAATTATACTAATTATTTAAAAAATTGGGAAATCTGAGTTCATAAAGTTTGATTAACCTGTTCAAAGTCACAAGTTACTAACTGGTGAAGCTGGTGCAGCAAGTCATGAATTTGACCCAAAGTCACCTAGATGCTTAACTGTTTTGTTGAGACATATTTAAATTGACAGTTCAAAAGCCCCCATATAATTAGGTCTTTTCTTTAAAGCAGAAACTCATGAGAAATATCCTGAGACACCGCTTACCATCATTTTCATCTAATAAAGAAAGTGAACATTTTAAGTGACTTATTTTATTATTACACATACAAAGACATTTGAAATAACCATTTGACATTAATGTTGCTAAGTATCTGCATCACACATATGCTTTGCTGAAGCTATCTGTTTTATATAGAATTCGACAAAAGAGAAGTTTTGAATAGGAGAGCAAGCATACTTGACAGCATATCCAACATTATCCATTAAGTGCACACACTTGACATAACAATAGCTGAACAAGACCAGACAATAAATACTACTTCATGACATGAGATACCTTTTTAAAATAGCATCTAGCTTATTACTAAAAATACTCCTCAAAAACACTGAGGCAGGCATAACTCAAAAATCTTTTTAAACTACTTCAAAAATTTTCTGATGCTATCATTTAATAAATAGAAGATAATTTTAATGTTATTGTTATTTACAACATTTTGCCATATTCATAAGGAATGATTCATTGTAAAGCATTGGCAAGTAGGGGAGGGAAAAATAACATGTGTACTTGTCATCATAACCTTCCTCAGAATCAACCTTGACATAATTATCCTCACTTATTCAGATATGGAATATTGGATGGCAGAAGTTAAGGAATAAGCCAGAGTCTTGTAATACAGCCAGTTTTCAGGGAAGCCAGGACCCATACTTAATACTTGTGACTCTAAATTCCATACATTATTTTCCACAACATATTGTTTCCTAAACTTCTTTAAAATCAAGCAGAGCATTTAGGGTTGTTTACAAAACAAATTTGAGCCTTAAATGTCCTATAATATTTAGACTTCAAAGATCTTAGTTCAGACCAAGTACCTGACCTAGCAGAGTATCTACTAAATAAAATATAATTTCATTTTTATTGTTCTTCAATTACAGTTGTCCTCATTTTCCACCCATTCCTCTCCCCTGACCTACCCACCCTCACTTCCCACATTCAGTCCCCATCCTGTTGTCTTTGTCCATGGGTCCTTTATACATGTTCCTTGATGACCCTTCCCCTTCTTTCCCCTATTATAATCCTCTACTCTCCCCTCTGGTTACTGTCAGCTTGTTCTTTATTTCCATGTCTCTAACACACATGCTCATACTTAGGTCTTGCATCCATGTCCACCACTCACAGGGGAGGTAACTACAGCTCCAGGGGGTAGTTCTACACATACGGGAATCATTCCCTCCTGGGTATCTAATTTATGTCTCTCTCTACTCCTGGTTTCTTGCCATTAATGATGACACACATGCATATCTTTCATGCCCTTGTTATTTTCCCTCTATCTCTACACATATAATCACTGTGTATCATGTTGTTTTTCAAGAAACATGTATAACTTTTTATCAAAACATACTTATCTAGGTAATAAAGTGTTGCATTACAATGGCAAAGTCTTCAACATAATTATGTTTATTTTAATTGTAGATATAGAGAATAAATAACTAAATCTGTAGTAATTTAACTTAAGTGATGAAAAATGCTATGAAAAGCATGCAGCTACTTAAATACAGAGGATAATTGAGACATGGGCTATGTAAGATATACCTGTCAAGAAAGACCTCTCTGAAAAAGTAATATTTAAACAGGATGCACAGAATGAGAAATATTAAGTCTCAAGGGGTTTGTTTTAAACAATGTTATAGAAATTAAAATAGTATATGTAAAGTCCCTGGAGCAATAACAAGCTTGGTTGGCATGAATGACACAATCAATCAAATCTTTGGGCATTTTGATATAAGAAACTATGTTAATGACAGTACTATTAACAGAGGTAAAAGACTAAGAGCAGAGCCAGTTTCACATTAGTAAGAGTTGGATAAATCTAGCTTGGCCCTATTAGATTACAATTAACTATTAGGCATGCAAGTGGAAATATCAAAAAAGAGCTATGATATACGATTCTGGTATTCAGTGGAAAGATCAGATCTTGGGACATAAATTTAGGGATTTTTAGCCTATTGAGTGTGAAGCCATGAGACAGGATGGGATCACAAGTGGACATATATAAATAATATATGTGGGTTAAGGAAACTTATTAAGGGTATTCTAATCTTTAGAGTCAAAGCACAGGAGGAGGAACTCTGAAGGGAGACTCAGAAGGAAAACTGTGGAATAGGAATACAGTTTGGCTAGAGTAATGAGTTAGAAACAAAGCAAAGAACATGTCTCAAGGAAGTCGGCATGAGAAATTGTGTCATATGCAATTAAGAAGTTAAATAAGTATAAATATTGGCTATTAAATTTCACATAAAGATAGCTGATAATGATGTTTACAAGAATAGTTTCACTGAGAAATAAGTAGGACAGAGAAAAGACAAATACCCTATGATTTCCTTTGTATGTGAAATCTAAGGAACAAAACAAACAAATTGGAAACAGACTCAGATACAGAGAACACACAAACAGTTGACAGAGGGGAGGAGGTTTGAGGGACTGAGTGAAAAAGGTGAAGGGATTAAGAAATACAAGATGGTAGTTGCAGAATGAGATACAAATTACAGAATAAGGAACATGGTCAATAATGTTGTATAACTATGATGGGCCAAGTGGGTACTTGAAACATAACAGGGACCGCTCTTTAAAATACATGATTTTCTACCCACTATGCTACACATCTAAAACAAATACAAAATAATATTGAATGTTAATTATAATTTTAAAACATTTTTAAAAATCCAAAAAGTTTTTCAGTGAAGTTATAAGATGATTACTGACATGAGAAAAAGGAAGAAAATATTTTTTAAAAGAATGAAGTTTCCTTTTTTCCACAAACTTTTCAATGTTTGTTATTCTAACAAGTATGGGGTAGTATCTCATTGTAGCTTTGTTTTGCATTTTTCCAATAGCTAGTGAAGTTGAGCATCTTTTCATATATATGTTGGCCGTTTATATGCCTTGTTGGGAGAAGAATCTGTTCAGGTCCTCTGCTCATTTTTTAGGTTGGATTGCTTGGGGATTATTTTGTTGAGGTGTACGAGTTTTTTAAATATATTTTGGATATTAACACTTTTTCAGAGTTGTTGTTTACAGATATCTTCTCTCATTTGATTGGTTGCTTTTTGTTTTGTTTGTGGTTTCTTTTGTTATGCAAATGCCTTTTATTTTGATATTGCAATTATGGAAAACAGTATAGGGGTTAGTCAAAAATTAAGAATATAGTTACTTTATGACTCAGCAACCCCTCTTCTGAGTATCAATCCAAAAAGTTTGAAAACATTTATTTGCAAAGATATGTGCACATCTTTGTTCATTGAAGCATTATTCACAGTGGCCAAGATATGGAAAAAATGAAGTGTCCCTGAAACTGTGATTGGATGAAGAAGATGTGGTACAAATATAAAATGTAATACTACTCAGTCATGGGAAAAGATGAAATATTGTTGTTTGTGGCAATATGGATGGATCTTGAAAATACCATTCTAAGTGAAATAGGTAAGACAGAAAATGTCAAGAACCATATTATTTCACTCATATATGGAATATAAAACTGGAAGCTACTAATGAAAAATCAAGACAAATAAGAAATCATAGATACACACTACAGTATGGTTGTTACCAGAGGGAAAGAGGAATGGGGGTTGCAAAGGTAAAGGGGTTCAAATATATTGTAACTAAAGTAGATAGAGCAAGATGACAGCTAGGGGAATGAGGATTGAGTGGTGGAGGGATTGAATAAAAAGGAAAAAGGACTCATGGACGTGGATAACAGTGTGGTGATTACTAGGGTTAAGGGAGTATAAGGGGACTAAATGGTAATGGGAAAAATACAATAAAAATAAAGTAGATTTGATTGTGGGTGGTAAACACACAATGCAATATACAGATGATGTATCATAGAATTGTACACTTGAAACCTATATAACTCTTTAAAGCAATGTCACCCCAATACATTTAATTAAAATAAATAGATGGAAAAAATAAAATAAGAACAGAAAAATTAATGACATTTTACAAAACAACATAACTAAAATATACTTCAAATGCATAAAAATGGGTCAATACCAAAACAAAGACTAGATAAAGCATGAAAAAATTAAAAAAAATAGTATTATAAAGATTAACTGCAGAAACAAGACATTTTAAATAGAGTAATAATATAACATACGCTTGCAACACACAGGGTCTCTCTTCCAAAAGTGATTAAGTTGTAAGCCTTTTGGAGAGAATTCTGGAAGTACTTACAAGTTGTATACATATGTATGTATGCATATGTTTCTGTTTTAGTAACTTAGTTAACTAGTTAGTAAGATAGTTAAATATTTTTTCCAGTATACCCCCTGGGCATATCTCAAGGAAATTCACAAGTAAGTTCAAGGATGAAAGCATATGAAAATTGTTATCTGTACTATAAAGTTCTGTGCATGAGGACAATTGGAAGAAGGAGGAGATCTAGGTGTGCATCACTAGGGAACATTAATAACTAATGTGGTAAAAATACTATGGGATTTCATGTAACTATTTCAACTAAAGTGGAGAAATATAATAGCAACATGGATAATTATTAATAACATAGAAGACAAAAACAAGAAATACAATATAGTCTCTAAAGCATATCATAAATGTGGAGTAAAAGTAATGCATAATAAATTACTATAAATTTTATGAGAATACAAGACATTCAAAGATAAATTGTAATCTCAATGTTTACTTAGATAAAGAGAGGTAACCAGAGATGATGGGTTACATAAAGAATATAAGAGAAGATCAGTGTTGATAGTGTGACATAAATTGGGAAATGGAATAAACACAATACCTTGAATTTTACTTCCAAGTGAAGAGAAAATGAGAATTTTGCCTAGTGGGCAGAGAAGAAAAAAATAACTGTTTAAAAATGTATATTCCAACAAGAGAAACTACAGAGCAATATCTTTCATAAACACAAATACACAAATTCTCAACAAAATATTAGCAAACCATCCAACAATATACATAAAGAATTATACACCATGTACAAGTAGGATTTTCCTAGGTATACTAGGCTGATTCAAGATTTGAGAATTCATTTATGTTATTCATCATATCAACAGGCTAAACAAGAAAAAACACATGATCATATCAATAAATGCAGAAAAAAACGCTTCAGAAACTCAAAGCTTTTCCATTAAGATCAACAAAAAGCCTAGGATGTCCCCTTCTCTCTACTCTTTTTCAATATTATATGGAAAATTCTAACTAATACAATGAAATAAGGAAAATAGAAGGTATTCATATGGAAGAAAAAATACTGCTGTCTTTGTTCACAGATAACATGGCCACCTATATAAAATATCTAAAAGAATGAACAAAAAAGTGGAACTACTAAGTGATTAGAACAAGGTAACAGGATGGAATATTAATATACAAAAGTCTATTGCTTTCCTATATTCCAACAATGAATGTGAGGAATTTGAGATTAAGAATACAATACATTAGCACCCCTAAAATATACAATTTACATTAGCACCCCTAAAATTACATAGTTAGATATAAATCAAACAATATATGTATAATATACATACAAGAAAAGTTACAAAACTCAATAAGTGAAATAAAATAAATAAATAAATGAAAAGATATAGTATATTCATGAATTAAGACTCAACATTTCAAGATGTCAGTTCTTCTCAACTTGATCTCTTGATTCAATGAAACCCAAATCAAAATCCAAGCAAATTGTTTTCTGTATATCTACACATTAATATGGGGAGGTAAAAGACCCAGAATAGCCAACAAAACAATGAACAAGAAAAAAGAGGAAGAACTAACACTACTGAAGTTCAAGACTTTCCATAAAGCTACAGTTATCAAGATAGTGTGGAATGTATGAAAGAATAGAATAGAAATGAAACAAAATAGAAAGCCTGACTCAGCAGTTCCACCACTGAGATTATACCCTAAGAATCCTGAAACACCACCTCAAAAGAAATTAGGCACCCCAATGTTCATAAAAGTGCAATTTAAAATAGCAAAGTGCTGGAAACAGTCTAAGTGCCCATCAGTAAATGAGTGGATCAAAAAACTGTGGTACAATTACACAATGTAATATTCACAAAGGAAAGAAAGAAGTAACTCCTACACTTCATGAAAACATGGATGGAACTGGAGAGCATTATGCTAAGCAAAATAAGCCAGACAGTGAAAGAAAAATACCATGTGATCTCATCTATAAGTGGAACCTAATTAACAAAACAAATATGCAAGCAAAATATAACCAGAGACACTGAAATAAAGAGCAAACTGACAGTAACCAGAGGTGAAAGGGGAGGGCAATACAGGGAAAAGAAGGGGACGGATTGTCAAGGAACATGTATAAAGGAACCGTGGACAAAGACAATGGGAGGAAGATTGAATGTGGGAGGTGGAGGTGGGTAGAGTAGGGGCAAATAATGGGAGGAAAATGGGGACAACTGTAACTGAACAACAACAATAAAAGAGGAAAGTCTGCAAATAGTGGAAAATAAATATAGTCAAATTATCTTTGACAAAGGATCAAAGGTAACACAATGGAGTAAAATAGTATCTTCAACATTTGATGCTTCAATAACTAGACATCAAATGCAAAAAAAATGAATTTAGACTTAGGCATTACACCTTCCTCAAACATTAACTCCAAATGGATCCAAACATCAATGTAAAAATGGAAAACTATAAAAATTCTACAAGATAACACAAAAAGCCTCAATTACTCTGGGTCATCTAGATAGAATATCAAAGGTGTGATCCATGAGAGAAGTAATTGATGTTATATGGCATTAAAATTTAACAAAAGCCTCTGTTCTGTAAAAGAAAATGTCAAGAGAACAAGAAAATAAGCCACCAAATGGTACAAAGTATTTGCAAAACACACATCTAATAAAGGGCTATTATCCAAAATATACAAAGAAATCTAAACTCATAAATAAGAAAACAAACAATTTAATTAATTAGTCAAAAACTTCAATAGACACGTTACCAAAGAATATATACAGATGACAAATAAGCATATGAAAAGATCCTCCACATCATATGTCTTCAGGAGAATGCTAATTAAAACAGCAAGGTGATAACACTACATATCTGTTAGAATAGCCAAAATCCAGAGCACTGACAACATCAAATGCTGGTGAGGCTGTGAAACAACAGGAACTCTTTTTCATTGCTAGTGAGAATATAAAATGGTATGGCTATTTTGCAAGACAATTTGACAATTTCTTATAAACTAAACATATGCTTATCATATGACCCAACAATCATCTTCTTTGATATTTGTTCAAAGGAATTGAAACATTTTGTACACACATGTACACACACAAAAACATCACAGGGATGTTTATAACAGCTTTATTCAAAGTTGACAAAATTTGGAAGCAACCCAGGTATCTTTTGGTAGGTGATGGATAAATAAACTGTGTTTCTTCTAGATAATTGAATAGTATTCAGTGCTAAAAACAAATGAGCTATGAAACCATGGAAAGACATGGAGAAAATACATATTACTAAATGAAAGGAGTCAATCTAAAAAAGCTGCTTACTGTATGATTCCAAAGATACAATATTTGAGCAAAAGCCAAACTATTAATGCACTAAGATCAGTGGTTAGGTAAGGTAGGTTGGGATGAAAAGGCAGAGTTCAGATGCTTTTTAGGATACTGAAAATTACTGTTTGATATTTTAATGATGGATATGTGTCATCATACATTTTTCCAAGCCTTAGTAGATACAACATCAAGAATAACCCATAATGTAAACTATGGGTTTGGAGTGATTATTATGGGCTAATATAGGTTCATCAATTGTAACAAAGAGACCACCTCTGATAGGTAATATTGATCATGGAAGAAGTTCCTCATGGTGTGCAAGGAGGGGTTATATAAGAAATCTCTTCACCTTCTCCTCAATTAATATAATATGCTGTCACTTTAAAACTTCTCTAATAAATACAGTCTTTAGAACGGGGTTTGCACTCAAGAGGAAAACTAAATAATGAGATGGATAAAGCCAGGTTTGGGTCAAAAGAGGATAATGATTTTCCAATGGGACATTTGTTTGCATATCAGTATACAGAAAAAAACCCTAAGGTGACAGATGACTCTAAGAAAGGGGAAAATGATGAGGCAGAATTGATGGAGGTTCATAACAGTAATAGATTGTGATTGAAAATAAGTGAAGATTCAGTTTAAAACTGATAGGCCTGGCATAAGATAGGAGTAAGGATATTTCTCCATGGTAACAGCAAGAAAAGATTGTGAGCGTGGATGCAGATAGGCAATACAAAAATAATTGGGAAGGTGAAATAGTTATGTTCTGTCTGCTTTAATTTTCTTAGTAACAATGAATCAGTCCATCAACAAAGCACAAAAAGTAGGGAACAAATGTTGGAGGGCTGAGAGGTAAAGATGTGAATTTAAAGAGAAAATGTGAGAAAATGGGAAATCAAATATACAAAGAAAGTTTGTTAGGACTATGGCTTATTTTTTATCTTTTTTTAAAGTTTGTTCCAGATACTTTTGTACTATTTAAATATATATAAGAGATAGGAAGAAATTTAATTACATGAGAATTTGATTTTTCCAGGTAAAAATGTAAACATATTCAGTACTTGTATTACTATATCTATTAGCAAAAGTAAACATATTTGACCATATACCCCTTTCTGAAATCTATTTTCATGGCTTTAAATATACCACAATGTGAGCTAGGCAAGAACAGACAAATACCATATGATATCACCTATAAGTGGAACCTAATCAACAAAACAAACAAGTGAGCAAAATATAGCCAGAGATATTGAAACAAAGAACAAACTGACAGTAATTAGAGGGGTTAGGGGAGGGGGATAATGAGAGAAAGAAGGAAAAGGGTTAAGTCAAAGAACATGTATGAAGGACACGTGAACAAAGCCAAAGGGGGAGGATCAAGAGTGGGAGGTGGGGATGGGTGGCTCAAAGGGAAGTGATGGGGTGAATATGGAGACAACTGTACTTGAACAACACTAAAAATAAAAAAGAAGGAAATGAAAAAAGAATAAAAATATATTACAATGTTCATTCTCATTTTTCTTTCTATGTTCCTTCTACCCTATCTAAATATTCAGTGTTGGAATTCCTCAGATATAGTGTCACTATAAACTTTTTCTGTAGAGCATATCCACTACCATAATATCAGATACCATCTACATAAGAAAATGCTTCCTAGTTTCTCAACTCCATAACTGATATTTTTTCTGAGACCTAGATCTGAAACCCAACTGCCTCCCCTGCATGCTCTGCATTTGGATGTATAGTAGGATCCTCGAACTCAACATTTTTAAGCAGAATCCATTTCCTGACCAAAAACTTGCTCTCTCTATATATTCCTTGTTTCAACAAGCATTGTAATTATCCATCCTATAATAAAAACCAGAAATCTGGCTATGCATTCTAAACTCCTCTCTCTAATTCAGCACATCCAATTAATCAAGTCTTGTCTATTCTTCCCTCTAAGTATTT
>CM052540.1:52679145-52713021 GCA_028533065.1 Trachops cirrhosus | reverse complement strand
CCTTTGATTTCTGAGTATTGACTTTGTATCTGAATGTTTTGCCAAATTCATTTATTAGGTCTAGTAGTTGTTTGGTGGAGTCCATAGGATTTTCTATGTACACTATCATGTCATCTGCAAACAATGACAGTTTTGTTTCCCCCTTTCCAATTTGGATGCCTTTTATTTCTTTTTCTTGTCTGATTACTGTGGCTAGGACTTCTAGTACTATGTTGAATAGCAGTGGTGAAAGTGGGCATCCTTGTCTCATCCTTGATCTTAGTGGGAAAGCTCTAAGTTTTTGTCCATTGAGTATGATGTTGGCTGTACATCTCTTACATGTGGTCTTTATTATGTTGAGGAATGTTCCCTTTATTCCCACTTTGCTAAGTGTTTTTATCATAAATGGGTGCTGTACCTTATCAAATTCTTTTTCCACATCTATTGATATGATCATGTGATTTTTGTCTTTGCTTTTGCTTATGTGATGTATTACATTTATTGATTTGTGAATATTGTACCATCCTTCCATCCCTGGGATGAATCCCACTTGGTCATGGTGTATGACCTTTTTAACATAGTAGTGCTGGATGAGGTTTGCCAATATATTGTTGAGGATTTTAATGTCTACGTTCATCAGCAATATTGGCCTGGAGTTTTCTTTCTTTGTTGTATCTTTATCTGGCTTTGGTACTAGTATGATGTTGGTCTCATAAAAAGAGTTAGGGAGTCTTCCATGTTCTTGGGTTTTTTGGAACAATCTATGAAGGATAGGGGTTAGCTCATCTTTGAATGCTTTGTAAATTTCTCCTGTGAAACCATCCAGTCCAGGGCTTTTGTGTGTTGGAAGCTTTTTGATTACTATTTCAATTTCATCAGCTGTTATTGGTCTGTTCAGGATTTCAGCTTCTTCTTCATTGAGTTTTGGAAGATTATGTTTTTCTAGAAATTTGTCCATTCACCTAGGATTTCAAATTTTTGGCATATAGTTCCTCACAGTAATTACTTACAATCCTGTGTATTTCTGTGGTATCAGTTGTAATCTCTCCTCTTTCATTTCTGATTGTGTTTATTTGGGTCTTCTCTCTTTTTTTTTCTTGATGGGCCTGCTAAAAGGCTTATTGATTTTGTCTGTCTTTTCAAAGAACAAGCTCCTGGATTCATTGATCCTTAAAATTGTGCTTTTAGTCTCTATGTCATTTAATTCTGCTCTGATCTTGGTTATTTCCTTCCTTCTACTTACTCTGTGTTTTCTTTGTTCCTCAAGTTCCTGTACATGTAGGGTTAGGTTGTTTATTTGAAATGTTTCTATCTTTTTTAGGTAGGCCTGTATCACTATGAACTTTCCTCTAGCGATTGCCTTCCCTATGTCCCATTAGTTTTGGACTGTTGGGAGTTCATTTTGATTTGTTTCCAGAAACTTTTTGATTTCTTCCCTAATCTCATTTTGACCCATTCATTGTTTAATAGCATGGTATTCAATCTTCATGAGTTTGAGTGTTTTGGGCTGTTTTCCTTGAGGTTGCTTTCTCCCTTGTGGTTGGAGAAAATGCTTGGTATGATTTCAATTTTCTTGAATTTGTTGAGGCTTGTTTTGTGTCCTATCATATGGTCTATTTTTGAGAATGTTCCATGTGCATTTGAAAAGAATGTGTATTTTTCTTCTTTGGGATGAAAGGCTCTCTTTATATCAGTTAAGTCCATTTCATCTAGGGCATTATTTAATGCCACAATATCTTTGTTGATATTTTGTTTGGAAGATCTGTCCATTTTTGACAGTGGGGTGTTAAAATCTCCAACTATAATTGTGCTGCTTTCAATATCTTTCTTGAAGTCCTCCAAGATTTTCTTTATGTATTTGGGTGCTCCTATGTTGGGTACATATATATTTACAATGTTTATGTCCTCTTGGTGGATTCTTCCCTTGATTATTATGAGGTGACCTTCTGGGTCTCTTTTTATGGCTCTATTTTTGAAGTCTATTTTATCCAATATGAGGATTTCTACCCTGGCTTTTTCTTTTCCTGTCCATTTGCTTGGAATATTTGTTTCCAGCCCTTCACTTTTAGTCTGTGTAGGTCTTTTGTTCTCAGGTGGGTCTCTTGTAGACAGCATATGTGTGGCTCATGTTTTCTTATCCATTCGGCTATTCTGTGTCTTATGATTGGTACATTTGTCAATTCCATTGACATTTAAAGTTATTATTGATAGGTAATTATGCATTGTCATTTTTCTGTACTCTGTTTCACTGTTTTTCTTTCTATTCTCCCTTTAGCATCTCTTGCAGAGCTGGTTTGGAGGAAGTATATTCTTTGAGGCTTCTTTAGTCTGGGAAGCTCCTTATTTGGCCTTCCATTTTAATTGAGAGCCGTGCTGGATAAAGTAGTCTTGGTTCAGGCCTCTGGTTCTCATTACTTGGAATATTTATTGTCATTCCCTTCTGGCTTGGAGTATTTCCATTGAGAAGTCAGCTGCTAGTCTTATTGGAGCTCCCTTGTATGTTACTTCCTGCTTTTCCCTCGCTGCCTTTAAGATTCTTTTTCTTGAATTTTTTTCATTTTAATTATGATGCGTCTTGAAGTGGGCCTCTTTGGGTTCCTCTTGATTAGGATTCTCTGTGTTTCCTGGATTTGTGTGACTTTCTCTCATCAAATGAGGGAAGTTTTCCATCATTAGATTTTCAAACAGGTTTTCTAACCCTTGCTCTTCTTCTTCTCCTTCTGGTATCCCTATTATATGGATATTGTCATGTTTCATGTTGTCCTACATTTCCCTTAACCCCTCTTCATCCTTTCTGAGCCTCTTTTCCTTTTCCTGCTCATTGTGGGTTTTTTTCCTACCTTGTCCTCCAGCTTGCTGATCCAATCCTCTGCTTCATTGATCCTGCTTTTGATTCCTTCTACTGTGTTCTTCAGTTCAGAAATTGTATTCTTCATTTCCTCTTGGCAGTGGTTGATGGTTTCTATTTCCTTTTTCATGATATAGTTTGCAGTGAGTTCACTGTAGTTTCTTTGTAGTTTTTGGTAATTCTCTGTGAGCTCATTGAGCTTCCTGATAACCACTGCTTTGAACTCAATATCTGATAGGTGAGTTGCCTCTATTTCATTTAGCGCTCTTTCTGAGGCTTCCTCCTTTCCTTTCATTTGGGGATTGTTTCTTTGTCTTCTCATTGTTTGTGAGACTCTTCTTATTAGCCTCTGCTTCTTAAATTGGTCTGTTCTGGCTCCCTGGGTTTATGGTGTGAACTTCTGTGGTAGAATACCTGTGAGATTCAGTGGTGCAGTCTCCTCGATCTTCTGAGCTTGCTGGTCTTGGGCATTCATTTATGTTGGCTCTGTGTATGTCTTTGGGTTTTGATGGTTGTTGGGTCTTTCTTTGGTGGGTCTTTCCCTCTAACTGGTTTACTGAGGATCACTCCATCCACCATTTCTTGTATTCTGTTGTGCAGGTGTGGGCAGGTTGTGTTGAAGCTGGTTCTTCTGTGTGTACAAGGTTTTGAGGATTCTCTCCTGCTCTTGTTCAGTTGTTGGTTCTGAGTAAATTCTCCACTATTTAGTTGTATTTCCAGATAGGTCCTGGTTGAGTTGGTGTGCCTTCCACTCCCTCCTTCACCCTCTGTTGTTCTCTGTTGTTGGTTCTTTTGTTGTTCGGTTCCATCTTCTAGCAGGTATCCTGGTGTTTATAGCTTCTACCTACTCATCTGATTTTTCAATGTCTTATACAGTTTTGGTCTTCAATCTTCATATATCCTGGGGTACTGTTGGCTATTTGCTCTGTCCCTCAGAAGATCTGCTAGGTGTTTCAACCATGTACAGGGTGAAGGGGGCTCTGCTCCCACCTATCTCTCTCCCATCTTCCTTCTCTATTTATTAACTTTTAGCAGACATTTAGGTTTTTTCTATATATTGGCCATTGTGAATAAATATATAATAAACCGTTATAAATGTATAATATATAATAATATTAATCATGTTATTATATTGATATAATGAATTTACAGTTTATGTAATAATATATTAATTATATGCATATATAATAGTATATAATAACATGTTGATTATATTAATATTAACTATGAAATATGTTAATATTAATTATAGTTAATATTAATCATATATACTATATATTAAAGTAGAACCACTGTATGACCTGGCAATTCTATATATATGTGTGTGTGTGTGTGTATTCTATTTTTAATATATTGAGGAAGTTTCACACTGGTTTTGATAATACATGCACCACTTTGCATTTCCTCAAACAGTGCAAAAGGTTTTCAATTCTTTACATCCTAGATAACACTTGCTTTTTATTATTATCTTTCTTTGTGATAACAGCCATCCTAACAAGTTTGATGTACACCTCGCTGTAGTTTTGATTTGCATATCCCTAACAATTAGTGATGTTAAGTACTTTCCATATGCTGGTTCAGCATTTGTATGTCTTCTTTAGAAAAATGCTTATTCAAGTCTTTTGCACATTTTTATTGAAATTGTATTAAATCTTATTGGTTTTCATAAAAATTTCATATGCTAAATAGTACAATAAAAAATAAAAAGCTAACGCACCTTTTACTTGTTACTAATTAACAAAAATACTCTAAATGATAGTATTGAGACATAGAAAACATTGAATAGAATACAAAATTAATATCAGGCATAACTCTAGATAAATGCATCTTACTGTTTGTTATCTTGTCAACTCTATATTAACCATAATTACCAATAAAAACACTAAATATCAACTCTTATCAAGTCATGACAGTTTTAAAATGCAGTCAGCAATTGTACACAGTTTTGCCCAAGAAAGTCCATAGTTACAATGCAGGTGTGTACTGTTCCCAGATTCAGTAAAAAAGCTTGTAGGTGAATGTCAATGTGACCATTACCAACAACAGCCAAAACACCTAATCCGTTACTACGAGTCAGGCAGTGTAATTTAGTATACCTGAATGCTTTCCTTCATTTAATCCAATAACATTGAAATGTGCACCATTATAATCCACATCTTACAGCAGTGGATGGAAAGTGTTACAGATAGTGAGTAATGTATAAAAAAACACATGACTCATCACTGGTAGAGCCAGAGCCAGAAACCCAGAGATTTTGAGTTTAAAGGCCATGTTTATGTTTACACTATTATGCACATTTCTGTAGAAGATGTGAGCTCTGGATGGTTCACCAAGTTAGATCAGGAAAGATAGGTTTCACTGGAGATATTGGGAGTGTATGAAATTCATAAACAACTGAATGGTAACGCAGTGAAAAATTTTTCTGTATAAAGATTAAGGATACAAAAGTTAGCTAGAAATATATCTCACACGAAGCTTAAAATTAGATCTACACTCAACTGACATTTCTATATGCTCTCTTATAGAGTTATGTTTTATGTATAAAGTCTTTCTCTGTGAGAAGTATCTGGCCTAATTAAGGGCAGGGGTCATTTGTTACCCTTTGCATCCTATCATGTAGCTTCTTGATTTACACTCTTGCTACAGGAGGTTATAGAAATTAATTCATGTCATGCCCTACATATAGAAACCATGAGACAAAATGAATGTCAGGTAGTTAGGGTTTGCTGCCCTCAAAAACATAGCAGAATTCAAGGAGTAAATGGTGTGGGCAACTTTTATATGCACAGAATATATTCTCATGCTTTTAATCAAAATCTGACTGAACAGAGATGTGCTGATCCTGATGCTTTATGATCTTGATGTTTTAGAAAATATAGTCTCAAATATCCTAATTGATTTTTTAAGAAGCATTCTGTTTTTTCTTAGTTTGCCTGCCCCAGCACTTCACATGATAAATTTTGTTGTTATGACTGAATTTGCAGTTGTTCACCTCCATCATACAATTAAAGCACAAGAGGTTGATAAGTATTAATGAGGTGTTTTCAAAATGGCTTTATATATTTTGTGGAATAAATAGTATGAGAAACAGGATGTTTGTAACAAACAGTCAAATGCAATGGCCTTGTGATTTAATTGAAATTTTCAAAGTTCATTTCATCAACTCATCTAAATGCACCTCAATTTTAGTCACCATCTATTACTCTGAAATTTGAAAGGGTGAATAGAATAAATCTGGTTTAATACATGTTAAGGAAGGCATGCATATATATTAACGATAAAGGCACATTATTAAAGTCCTATCCCTCTTGTTTCCTGTAGTGTCTGCTTTTCCAAAAATGACTCAAGTTACTATTCAAACATTCAAGGAACTGTTCTGTCAATGAAACAATTAACATTCACTCATTGTTCTGTCATTGCTATCAAAGTGGAAACCAGCTCACTTGAGATAGATAAGTGTATGAGCAGGGATTATGATTTTCAGCACTATAAAGAACCATGTGAAAAAAATACAATAAAGATTAAATTAAAAAAGAACCATTCTGCACTGATATAGTGAAATGCCTTTTAATATATTCTTATCAAAAATAATTACTAAGAACCTAATATATTATCATTGAAAAAAATGACTTTACATGGTAATGGATTCAATTGCCTTGAAACTATTGTTTAAGAATTCTACACCTTCTTTATATGTTATTTCTCTTGAATACTACAACATTTGGTCAGCTGGCTTGTTCATGTTTATGCAAAATTAATTTGTTATTATTATTGGTTTACACTTCCCTCAAGCAGGAAATGTACCTGTTGTTATAATATTATTATGAAAATTTGCACCCAGTATTTAATTAACTTGAAGAAAATTTTAAGCAGCACTTTTTTAAACAACATTTTTTATTGACAGGACTGTTAAACATTTTAGTATCTGTTCTCAGCCCATTCAGAACATGGGAAAAATAATCACCCACTTTGACTTACAGGGATTTGCTTTCAGAAAAGGAACTTCAGCCAAGATATTAGTTTTCAAAAACATTTCCAGTTCTTATTTAGTAAGAGGAACTGAAGACCCTATACCTTATCAGCAATAAATTACTCTCTTATTAAACTAGTTGGTAAACAAGGAGCTATGGTCCTATTAAAATCCAATTACACATGCATCACATTTGATAAATATAATTAGAACAATTGTAGAGGGTAAATTTCTTGAAGGACTGTAGCCAGAAGAACTATAGATGAGTGTTAAACCGAAAAAATAATAGACTGTATGCTGGGGTTTTGTTTCTGCAATGATACCTTTCTTATTGTGGCAATTTTATTTGTTACCATTTAGCCATTTTTAATAGTTTCTCTAACTTGTTTGGAAAGTACTACATTGTTTTCATGTTTGCTTCTGCTTATAAAGATACTACAACTGCTTTCATGAAGTAAATCAAACAGTGTAGTAATAAAATAGCAGATCTTGCAAAATACTCTAAAACTAGCAGCATTTAAATATTTTAAAATCATTTTTCAGTCTTTTAAGTGTCCTCATTGCATCATATACAAGTAATATATGCATCTCTCTAATTATCTTTTTCACCAGGATATAATCACTAGGAACTACTAATCTAAACATTATAACAGGTGGATATGCACTTACTGATTTCCTTATACACTCATCCATTCTCCCATAGTGGCTGTTGACAATCTCTTTGTTGAATCCTTTGCAGTGATTCTTAGCCATAAACTGTACTCCTTGTCTCCTGTTTTTGCCAATCAAAATGTATAGGAATGTTTTTGGACTTTGCATATGTCTATAAAGAAAAATTCCTTGTATATTGGTGTTAACCATACACAATGTAGATAGAATATTAAACATCTATTTACTTTTACTTACATTGACTTGGCAATGTTAAAATTGAACATTCATATACTAAATATATTATGAGACATCAGGAACAAATCAAGGAGAATGATACTTGATCATGTTTATGTGTTCCTTCTTGGTAGTTTAAATATCTGCTTATTTATGCCTACTAGATTTTACAATAACAAAATGCTCAGTCTTTCTAAAACCTCCTTGTAATTGTGGGCCCTACTTCAAGGCTATGAATAGTTAGGTCTCGGCACAGTTAACAGCTCCCTGGCTGTGTATCTATTTATTGACACGTCAGATGAAGAAAAAAAAATGGAAAGGATGAAGTAGGAAATTTGAGGGTCTGGAATTTAGGACTTGTGCATTATCATTGTTCCTTTCTTTATGTTTTTAATTTTTATTTTTTAAAATTTATTGTTATTCAGTTAGTTGCCCCACCTTTTCCCCCATTGCTCACCCCTACCCTGTCTGAACCACCACTCCCAGTCTCTTTAAATTTTGCCTGTTTGATTCTCCATAATTGTCCTCCTGGTCTCTTGCTGAATAGATTGATTATTATCGAGAAGAAAAGGAGGGGGACTCAAAGAGGTGGTCATACAGTCATCTAGCTATGCTCTCAACTCATTCCAGTGTAACTAGAAAAAGGAAAAGTTTAATTATCAACTCCTTGTAGAAAAGCTCCTGAGAAAGGACTCAGATTGCCCCTACTTGTCTCAAATACACAGTCATTGTGACCATGACTGACTCAAAACTTGTCCCATGCCCACTCATAAGCAAGAAGAAGGATTCCATTACTAGAGTTGGGTTGTGGGTAGGAATATATGTGCAAGGCAAGCAGAAACATTAGGTTTATTGCATGAATTTGCTACCAAGTAATCTTTGAAAGTTTTCTGCCTTCAAAGACTCTCTGAGCCTTTTCACAGACACAGGCAGCTGATGGGCCTCCCTCAAACCTGTGGTTAACAGTTAACAAACCTTTCCTGATTCCTCAAGTGAGGAGGGAGGTAAAGAGATGTTAACCCATTTTTCTGGGCTTTCTGTCCTTCTCAATTCTATTTTTTCCCTTGTTTTCAATAGGGAAGTTTATGCTCTACTGTCTTGTCATCTAATTGCCCCTCTGTTCTTCTACCTTCTTCTATTTTCTGTAATAAGCCTTTTTACATTAGTGTTAATAAACTACAATTATATTTTCTTACACTTTCACTTGAAAAATGTTAATCAAAAGTGGAAAAATTATTTGTATAAAATTGTTAAGCTAAAGATATAGCCATATTGACCTTTCTTTACATAATTTCTCTCCCAACTCTCAGGTACATATGGAATTTTTGGAATCTTTGGATTTCATTAAAGAATAAGCTCCTATGCTAACAACATGTTTAAATATATTGAGTTTTAGAAATTTAAATGTACTGACTCCCGGCCAAGATGGAGGCATAGGTAGGTACACTTTGCCTCCTCACACAACCAAAAGAAGGACAACAACAAATTTTAAAACAAAAAATAACCAACATTGCCAGAAAATCTAACTGTATGGAAGCTGACAACCAAGGAGTAAAAGAAGATACATTCATCCAGACCAGTAGGAGGGGTGGAGACAGGCAACCAGGGTGGAGAGGACTCACAGCAAGGCAGTGGCTGGAGGACTGAGGTGGACAAGGCAATGTCTGGCAGAGCTGGCAGTCCCACATTTGCGTGCCAATAACTGGGAGGAACAACTGGGGAGTGAGACAGACCGCACAGCCCAGGATTCCAGTGTTGGGAAATAAAGCCTCAAAACCTCTGACTTAAAAAAAACCTGTGGGGGTTCACGTGGCAGGAGAAACTCCCAACCTCAAAGGAGAGATCCTTGTGAGGCCCACACAGTCCTAGAACATACAAAAACCACTCACTGGATAGTCAGCACCAGAAGGACCCAATTTGCTTATGGGTAGCAGGAGAAGTGAGTAAAAGCTGGCTGAGAGCTGAGCAACCTGCCCTGCCATGGAGAATACCTAAGGCTCCACCACTTATTATATAACAGGTGTGCTGAGACAAAAAAATATGGTCCAAATGAAAGAACAGATCAAAACTCCAGAAATAATACAACTAAGAGATGAAGAGATAGCCAACCTATCAGATGCAGATTTCAAAACACTGGTAATCAGCATGCTCATAGAAATGGCTGAGTGAAGGAGATGAAGATAAATACCATATGATCTCATCAATAAATGGAGCCTAATCAACAAAACAAACAAGCAAGCAAAATATAACCAGAGACATTGAAATTAAGAAGAAACTGACAGTAACCAGAGGAGAGGTGGGAGGGTATAACAGGAAGAAAAGGGGGAGGGGTTGTTGGGAACATGTATAAAGGACACATGGACACAACCAAAGAGGGGAAGGATCCAGGGTAGGAAGTGGGGATGGCTGGGGTGGGGGGAAAGGGAGACAACAGTATTTGAACAATAATAAATAAATAAATAAATAAATAAATAAATAAATAAATAAATAGTTGTAAATGATTAAAATCATAGGGACAATTTAAAATTATTTTTATATATTTGTAATGTGGCATCAAAAATCTTTAAAAGTTAAATTTTATCCTTGCTTTTAAGCTGAGAAAAATTTCCTTGCCATCATTTACTTTTGTAAAATAGTATTTCCTTTATAAATTTTAGTATGGTGAAGGATCACAAACTTTTTCTAAGTAAGGAAGTTTTCAAACCAAACATTTAAGTGTCTTATTAACTCTAATATTAGTATATAGACAATATTTTGAAAATGTTGGATGGTGAGTAGAATATTTTGTTTAGTGATAGAGGAAGCATTGTATAATGAAAAGAGACAGAATTGGTTGTATTAATTTTCAGTAAAATGTCTACTAATTCTTATTAATTTTTAGTCAGCATTTAGAACAATCTATTATTCCCTCTCTTTGGGACAATTTGATTGCTATTCATCTGTTTACTTATCAGTATGAAAAGACCAGATATTTATGGCTTGTTGACCTTTCTGGTTGGCCAGTGTGCACGTTATTTAGATTTTGGCCTCCTTCCGATCAATCAGAGTGAACTTTTAAAAATTTAAACAACATGATAAACAGTTTACTACTAAAATTTATCTAATGGCTTCCTATGTCTCTTAGAATAAAATTTAGACATATTCTATAGCATATAAGACCTGCATGATCTACCTGTAGGTATGCTAAACGTGATCCAATTCAAGACCTTTGCTCTCATTACTTCCTTGATTGAATATTTTTCTCCTAAATGTTCACCTATATTACTGCATCACTCAACACATATCTTGATCAAATGCCACTTTCTCAGTGAGGTTTTCCCTACCTATCCTATCCAAAATAATACTGTCCACCACATCATACTCTCTTCTCATTCCCAGAATCCTTTTCCTTCACCTTTTTTTGCCAATACTTGATGCTACATGTTTGTTTACGCAATTGGTTTCTATTTATCTTTCCTGATATAATGCAAACTCTATTACATCAGGAAGATTCTGTTTGTTTATGTGTGCATGCTCAGAGCATAGCCAGCATAAAATAGCTTTCAAAGAAGATCTGTTGCAAGGGTGAATACGTAACCCAGATTTTCAAAAAGACAATCAATCTAAGGCTTGATTTTCTCATCTGTGAAATTGGTATGATTGCAATATCTATTCCACTGAAATTTAATGAAGATAAATAATATAATGAATATGAAATTAGTTTGAAAGTTACAAAGGACAATCTACCTTTGGAGGCAAAGCTTTACTAAATTCATTAAATTTTCTACTTTTTTTTTATTTTCTGAAAAGTTTCTCTTCCCTCCCAATATCAGGAAGTGACAGAATGATATGACTCAATCACAGATTATATAAGTACAGTATAGGTAATTTATATATATTCTCAAAGAAATGACCTCATTCATCACAGAAAGGAAAATTAACAGAGTGATTTTAGATACCTTTATAAGGCCTTGAATTACTGTAAATAGGATAAAATTAGAAACTTTGTAGTACACTCTTTTAGAAACATCAAAAGAAGCTTTAATAATAACATAGCACTATTTCATCAATATTTTAAATATCTCTGTTATGTAACTATTAGTCTTGAAAATTGTGGTAACTATGGTTCTCTATGAATTGGAGGCTTATTCAAAAATAACAAAAGTAAAAAAAATAAAATATCAATCTGCATGTATAACTGCTAAGTGTCATCATCTTTATAAATTTAAGCCTCATAAAATGATTTATTGTATGAATTAATTCTCCTAATAAACAATGGACTACTTATTAATAAAACATATCATAGCTATTTGGACATAGAAACTTTAAAATTGTTTCTCAAATGTTTTAAATACCATATCTCAAAGGAAAAAAAAACAAAATGGTAGTGATCTAGCTTTGGGGGAAAGGAAAGCTCCACCTTCCTCTTCTGTGAGGGTTAAGACAATAGGCTGACTTAACTTAAATAACTTAAAGCTAGTGTAATTTCTTGGGAAAGGACAAATTTCCTAAATTAACTTATTGTCTTATCTTATAGTGAAGTTCATATTTGCATCTAAAAAAGAAAACTGTAAATAACTCATATTAATAACTATCTTTGAAATATAATAAAGATAACTTAAGATTATAAAATCTTATATTCAGAAAATTATTTAATTTTTATGTAAAATAAACTTTTATTGGAAATACTTAAAGATAACTTTACATAATATGTGACACCTATAAACATCCATTAGATTTTCCCAAGAACAATAAAAACACTTTAAATTTAAGTATATCAAATATTAAAATTACAATAAAAGTGCACTAAAATTATGCTTATAGTATCAAATTGCAGTGATTACTGGGTACTCATCATTAATTCATTCAGACAAGTCACAAGTGAGTGACAACTGATGAAGCATTTTTTCAAAGTGCTAAGGGTATCAGGTTTGATGAGTTCTGAAGCCGACAAGTACTGAGGTAGGACTGTATTTATACTGTCAATTAAGATAATAAAAATATAAAAATACCCCTTATCAATTTATAGCCATCAATCTGGTAATCACTCTAACTTCAAAATATGACTGCATATTGAATTTATTTGTATTTGATTTATACCCTCAGCTATAAATTTTCTCCAAAGAATTAGGAAGAATGTCAGCCCTACAACAAAGAGAAAACTGAAATGTATTTTTATAATTCCAAAGAAAATTATTAAATTTGTGTTTATTCTGTTTCAGTAGCATTCCAATGATGAAAATGAAAGGAAAATATATGTCTTTACAGCATTCATGTTCAAGTTGTTTTCACATTAGACATTTGATTAAACATGTAATTGCTATACCACATATACCACATAATACAATATTATCCAATATTGTAATTTAGAGTTATATCTGTAAGGAAAAATTGCTAATAACTATAAGTGATTAATTGTAACAAGCTTACAATTAAGCACAATGAGTCAAGATTAGGAATAGACAAGATACGCCATCAGCATGTGCTTGTGATCACTGCTACCAGGGCCAATGAGTGACTTGTTATGCATCTGGAAACTGATTACTTTTCTAAATTATTGTCTATTTCTTTTTACGTGGAACCAAGATGAACTTGTCTTATATCTAATTTTCTCATTAAGGGGTAATGTGAGAGAAAAAAACTTTGACTTTTAGTAGCCACTTGGAAAGAGACAAAACTGAGGCTGGTGTTCTGGAACACAGACTATAATACACAGAGTGAAATGTAGGATGCCTTAATCTTGTGGAAAGGATGTCATTGTAGGATACATTGGGAAATTTATCTGTAGTATAGAGTCTGCCTCCACTTTTGATGTTTGACTGCTAACAGCTTCTAAGCCTTGTCTCCTGCAATCTTCTTTCACCCAACATGTGTGTAAACCTAGGCACTCTCTCATTTGCCACCATAAGGAAGTTCAAACCATGGGCAGGAATGGTCACTATCTAAACACAATAAAAACTCCAAGCCAGTCTCGTTTCCTTGCTCTTGCAAGTCATTTTTAGAACTGCTCAGAGCCACCCTGCTCTCCCCAGAAAACCTCATTATAGTAAGTAATGAACCTCCCCGTACTTCATGGTGTATGAGTGGCATCATCAGGCTTGTCATCCGAACCACATTGTGGGGGTCCATTTGTTTTTCAGTGTGGCTTTAAAGGTTTCTCTTTTCTTTGTGGAAGTGGTTCTTAATTTGGATGGTCTTTTTCTTGCTTTCTTTAGATAACTAATTCTCAATACCTAGGATTTCTCTTAATGGGTTGTCTCACACAGATATAATAAGATTGATTTCAGCAAGGAGCCACATATAAAACTTCAATTTAGTGAGAGTAGGTATGCTCTGAAGCAGAACTTAAAGGGTTTTTCTTCCAATCGCTTGTGAATAGGTAGGCAACCAAAATATGTTTATCTTCAAACATAGATAAGTATTGATGTGTTTAAGTACATAATTTTTAAGTTTGCCCACTTATGTATATTTCAAATAACACTTCTCAGAACCCCTTTCTGTATAGAGACTGAATGCTTTCATTCTGACTCTCAAAGCAAATCATTTCCATGGGGATTCAAAATGTCTCATGAGACAAGTCAAATATATGCACCTTGAAAATGGAAAATAAATATCTAGTAGAAAGTAAAAAACTGGTAACTGTTGGAAGCTCAGGGATATTTAGTATTTGGACAGGGTTTCTTTTTGAGTTTGGTCACATAGTCAATGACCTAATGACTCAACCAACATACAGAGCATTTCTTGCTAAGAAACTTTGCCAAATTTATAATACAGTTTTTTCCCCAAAGAAAATTATAACAAGACATGGAATAAGAATCAACATAGCATTTGTGGATGGAGAGGTATTTAATTAAGGCATCCTCATTCAAACTTAAGCTTCCTTTAGGAAGCATGTAGCATGCAAGTAATAGGGATCCATAGTACTGATAATAATGCATTGAAATATAAAACAACGAAAGCTGGAAGGACAGCAAGGACAGCCTTGAGTATGGCCTTAGAAGACATGTAGACTTAGATCACAATCTTTACTGACTAGCTGTGAAATAACAGATTACTATTCCTCTTCAATTTTCCTTACTTGTGAAATGGAAAAATAACATTGAATTACCATAGCTATTGAAAGGACTAACAAACTTAATGAGAAGTCTACACTAATGGTCATTGTTTCTATACTTGACATTACTCAGTGGAAATCATTTATATGTATTTTTGTCTCTTTTATTAAAGTTTCTTGGGACAAACATTATGTCTTTTGTCACTTTATTCCTAGCAAACACTCTTTCCAGGAATATCTCAGGGAATCAGCAAAAGCCTGATGAGTTAATTATTCATAATATTGATGATTTCAAATCTAGCATGCATTGGTAACTATTTGAACTGTATATGATATACCTGCTGAAATCTTCCAACAATTGTGCATCAACTTTACTAAGAAACTAGTTCTACTGTATATTTTGATATCAACTGCTTTGTTGTAAAATGTGTAAAGCAGCATTGATTGTGGGAATTTTTTGGTAGTATAACTAACCATTAGGAAAATAAAATGATGGGTCTATAATTTTAGATAGCAATAGACCACCAGCTGAAAAGCCATATGGTCATGATATTCAAAAGTCCTATAAGTCAAGTTCAAATCAGCAGGTTAAACATTAAAATTTGCATTTTAAACTACATTTCTAAGTCAATTAGTCTTACAAATGAGAAGTTTTAACATCCTGTTCATAAATGTTGCCTGCATATAGTATTTTGGGGACAGTATTACTTAAACCCAGTTTCTGAAGAATAATTTGCATAATAGTTCAAATAAAACTGTTTTTAAAAATAGTTTTCAAAGATTCACATCTACTGCCACCATTTTCAACCCAAGGGAAATTATGTAAACATTTTTAAATATAATACTTGGTAAAATAGCTTCAAAAGAGTAGAACATAAAAAGTACTTATTTAAAAATTTTTAACATTTATTGAGTCCCTATCCCATGCCATAGATTATGAATAAAATGCAATTTGGGCCCTGAAGGAACTAATAAGCATTTACATAGTTGAAAACTGCTTGAGAAATAAATTAATACAGTTGTGCATTAAGTGCTCTAGCGTATAAAAACATAGGCTTAGAAAATTAATTCTGTCCTTTGAAAGGAAAAGCCAAGAAAGTCATGATAAGGAGCTTATGTTTGAAATTAATCTTGAAAGATAAATAGAGTTTTGAGAGCAAGAGCAATTTGGAAAAGAGGAAATATGTACAATGTTTAACATACAAGAAAGGATGATTTGCTTGGGGAGAATAACAAATATGCGCATTATGTTAGGAGCCTAAAAATAAGTGTCAGAGAAGAGAGGTATAAGATGAGAACAGAAAAGTAGAACAGGATCTGACAACAAAACACTTTGTATTCCAAGCTAGGAAGTTTAAAACTGAAACTGTAGGTGTAATTAAAGTCCTCAGTACCGAAGAAATTTAAGAATAAGACAGATAGGCCTAGGTCCTCACTTTAGGACATTTTCTATTTACAGTAGTTGGAATAGATTAGGGCACAAGAAATGTGTAGACAGAGAGTAATAAAGTTGAAGGAAATTGTTAGGTTGGAGATGAGGAAACAGATATTTAGGAACTGGGATTAATTAGATGTGATGATAAGATATGGGCAATAATACTGAAGAAGTGCAAAGATTAGCAACTTTATTGCTTTGGCAAGATGGTGAATATAACAATCTTCACTGCTTTTATCTTACAATAGTTACAGTTTTACTCTAAGAACATGAAGCTGCCATTTGTGAAGTGTGGCATCATGCCTCTATCTAATTAAATTCAGGAAGTGACATGCCTACTTCGATGAGCAAGCTTTACAAACAAGAGTATGATTTTCCATGCATTCTCTTTCACTTTGCCTCAATACCTGGTGATGTAATATGGTCTGCTCCAACAGCCTAGATGCTTGAGCAAAATATATGCAAAACAAAATCTCTAGTCAAGCTACATGGACTTGTAAGATTATGAAAAATATTCTTGTATTTTTTAAGGTGCTGAGATTCTTTTGCTTATTTGCTATAATACCATGGCCTTGATAATGCTAAAAATGTTGCTAAAATAAAATTAAATTAGGAATAGTGGAGTTTGTAAGACCTTGAGGTTATAGACATACGAAATTACAGATTAGGTCACTATAGTAGTAGTTACCAGATTTATGAACTGGATTCTCAAAATCAAAGTGTATATAGAGGATTCCAAAGTATGTTAACCAATGTCATGAAAGAGACATAATAGAGCAGAAAAAATAAACCAAGAATTGCACAAAACTGCTAAAGATAAAGCCCTCAAATATATCAGAACTTACTTTGGTAAATTGGACTTTACCTTGAAGAAAATGGCAGCAGAGATTTTAAATGGAGAAATGAAAGGAGCTATGTTTTTGAAAAAGCACTCCATGGTTAGTTTAATTGATTAAGAATAAAAATAAACTGGATATTAACACACTTCTTCCTTCTTTGGTTTATTAAGTAAATATTTATCCAGAAATCACATCTTGAAAACACATATTGCTCCTAAATGACCTTTTGTCTGTCTTAAAATTATCATAGACAAATGGTCAGGGTTTGGGGTTATAATACAGTAAACCCTGAAGACATAAATTTCATAGCTTTATTGTCTCTAAAAGTTCCATCAGAGATATACTTTATTGGAGAGAAAATGCTTCTAAATGCTTCATGTCCTTGAAATCTGGGATATGTGTTCTACAGGATACCTCAGAAGACATCTTGCCAATCAATTTATATTACAATTTATATTATATATATATATTCTTGCCAATTTATTTATATATTCTTAGGAATTACACAGTGCTAACCACTGTGCTAACCACTGTAAAGAACATAAAAGAGTATAAGCTACATTTGCTGACTTCAAAATACTGAGAATCAAGGAAGAGATTGGGACAAAATATCTGCAAAGATCATTTTATTAAAAAATAATACCTTGTACAACACTGATAAATCATGCTTACTAGTCACATGATGCTATATCTTGATCATCATACTTATTTTTGGAATGTGTTTTTAAACAAAACTTTATTTTTATTTTTTATTTTTTATATTTCACATGTAAAGTTCTCTACTCCACACAAAATTTTAATTTTTTCACCTTTATCCCCATTCAAAGGTCTATTAGCTAGTTTTTTCTCTTTTGTTAAACTTGTTGAAAATGCTAAATTCTAACAGAAAATTTTTTTATTTTCTACAATATTTTACTACTTAGTGAAAAATACTAGCCATAACAAAATATTATATTTCATATTTCCCATATAATACAGTAAATTATTTGAATCTTGCTCAGGAAACACTATTCATAGTTGAATCATCCAGTTAATAACAAAAAGATTAGGCATATATTTAAAAGTCAAAAATAATACTATATTTATTGACTGGTTACAGTTTACTACTCATTGAAGAGTTGGAGGAAATAGACCATCTATTATTTGAATGCATACACACAACGAGAGACAAGAAGAAAAAGAAAAGATAACATCTCACAAATGGCATAGAAAGTATTTTAAAACTACAGAAGATTGGTTCTTTAAAATAAATGGGTGGCTGCAGAACACTCCAGATAGACTGTTGACCTTGCCTTAGTAAATACAGAAAAGAAAGAGAAAAGGAAACACACAGTACATAAAATGACTTCAAGGTGAATAAAACAGGAAATCCTCTTATCTGAAATTGCCCTGTAATCCCTATTTGAGTTCAGCAAGAGGAAAGATTTTTATTTTATACTTTATTTTTCTTCGCAATTTATAACAATCTAATTCTATTTTAAATTAACACATCTACAGTAATATTTTTCCAATTATACACCAGTCAGCTGCATGATGGCCTGTTCTAAATTATGATCAGGTTATAGGTCTGTAATATGAAATGTCATTTTTACTCTACTTTCTTCTACATAATAAAGTTTTTTTAATAGCCTGCAAACAGTAGCAGTTTTCCCTTAATTAAGTATATGATTACCACTAATTTATCCTATTTTGTTGATGGCATTGGCCCTGAATATGGATTAGGAATGGAATATAAAACAGAAATTGTGAAAAAGAGAAAGGAAGAAATTGAAAATCATTTAAATAAACATATATCAATGCTTATTTGTTACATATAACTACTAGTCTTTTCAGTTAAATTCTAAAAGGTTTTTAAGGCATTACCGTTATATTTTTGCAAGTAATTTTGCTAATTCTTTTTCAAACAGAATTCTCTTACAAGTACTAACAATAGAAAAGCAGAATACATGTAAATATTTTATCTTCAGGTGGCAACACAATTTCATTGCCACCAAAGAAGTATACTGTCCTGAACTAAATGCTACGAGGCATAGCAGATATGTTGATATAACTGCTGTCATATTCTCAAATATGTTTACTTTTTCATTGTACACATGGAAATTTTTAAATGTTGATTGATTTGAAATAATGATGATAAATCTAACTTTCTAAGGAGCATTCTGAAATATAATAAAAACAGTATAATTATTATAGTTTGGTAATTATTAATTAATATATTTATTTCTAATAAGTGGACACTCATGTAAAATAGCATCATTCTCTAATGACAAAAATCCATAAAAATCAAAGATATATCACATCAACTTGTTTTTAGTTATTTATAGAAGTACTTAATATTATTTTAACCATCTCTATGCTTTGAAATTCTCACAATAGACATATAGTTTGGAAGTCCTGCTCACTTTCATCCTGCAAAAATTTATATTTTAATGTCTATCCTAAAACTATAGGAAAAGCATGTTCCAATTTATTACACTGAGATCTTTGTGTCTTTTTGTTGTTTTCAGATCTGTGGCACTTTCTAATACTAAATCAAGCGCACATAGATATCTCTGCTTCCAATCATACAATCAGCTTGTGAGTTTTTGTCTTTTCTATAAATCTTAACAAAAGTTTTTCAGCAAATGCTTTTGACTGTTTTCTAAAGAGGACATGTTTCTCTTCTAGCATGGCCATCAGTTTTGTAATCACTGGTTTAAGTCTCTATTTCTATTAGGCTATAGGTTCCTAGAAGACAGAGACCATGTCTTTGTAATTCCCAGGTATGCCCACAATACCTAGAGCATGCCTATATATACAGTACACTTGCAATAAGCTAAATAAGAAGCCATGATAACTCATCTACATAAAGTTTACTAAGTGTGGAATTGACCAGTAAATTTGGGATTTTGTGATTTTGTGAATTGCATCATCAGAGTTTAGTATCATTAAAACAAGAATAAAAAAAACAAATTCTCTCCAGTTAGCCACATATCTCTTCTTGCTAAACAACTGACTGTGATTATAGTATTTTATAGTGATAAACCCAACAATGGCTAAGAAAAGTAGTGCAAAGGGAGGAAGAACCTTCTTGGGTCTGACCACTCTCTGACCCCTGTTACATTTCCTACTCAGTGTTTGCATTTTCAGCAGCTTATTTCTATTGGAAGTCTTGTTTGTAGTGATTAGTTCCTATCTATCTTATTTCAATTTTTCATTAAGATGTTCAGACTAAATAATACAAGTACAAAAAAATAGCCTGCATTGTTTTATAAACCTTTAACTATATAACATATTTGTAGGTCTGGAAATGAAGATATACATTAATGTAAATATAGTTTGTAAATAAGTTATGAACCACTTATATACCAGATCTTTTTGCATTTATTTTATTTTTCAATTACAGTTTACATCCAATATTATTTTATATGAGCTTCAAGTATACAGTACAGTGGTTAGACATTTATATAATTTACAAAGTGATGGCCCTGATAAATCTAGTACCCACCTGGCACCAGACACAGTTATTGTATTATTTACTACATGCCTGGTGCTGTACTTTACATCTCAGTGACTATTTTGTAACTATCAGTTTGTACTTCTTAATCCTTTCACGTTTTTCACCCAGTCCCCTCCCAATCCCTCTTCCTTCTGGCAACCATCAGTTTGTTCTTTTCATATAGGACTCTGTTTCTGTTTTGTTTGTTCATTTTGTTCTTTATATTTCTCATATAAGGGAAATCATATTGTATTTTTTCTTTCTCTGTATGGCTTATTTCACTTAACATAATACTCTCTAGGTCCATTCATGTTATTTCAGATGTTAAGATTTTATTCTTTTTTATGAGCATGTAATATTTCATCATGAATATGTAGCATATCTTTATCTACTCATCTATTAGTGGGCACTTGGGTTGCTTCCATACCTTGGTTATTAATGAACATAGGGATGCCTATATATTTTTTAATTAGTGTATATGTTAAATTGAAGAATTATACATTTATAATTCCTTAATAAAGCCTAATGATATTAGAGAATCATATATGGTCATACAATGAAAGATCTCTAGTGAGTTAGATTGCCCATAAATGTGTATATTTGGGTCCTAAATACAAAAAAAATACAATAAAAAATAAAGTACAAAAACAACAGTAAAATAAACTATTGAAATTTTCTTTCAAAACCAAATATGAAAAAGTAACACATTAGCAGATTATGTTCTGACCTGCTGTTCATCCCAACAATTTATTTACTTAACTAATATAGTCTATCTGTTTCAAAGGTTTATGGCAAGATATTTAAAAACAATTATCTGTGGATAACTATAAGATGTGAATCATTTAAATTGCCACATCAGAAGATTTTGATATAGTAAGGGTCCTAGTGAGAGCAGACCAAGTATTAAATACAGATTAAAAATCATTGTCAGTGTGTCAGTATATTTAATTTATCAGTTAACAATATCTTGTTCATCCACATGATGCTTCTATCACTCATAGACATATAAACTATTGTTTATAGAAATAAACTAATGTATAATAAATAAAATGAAATCAATAACCTATGTGATCAGACTCAACTGCAGAATGAATGTACATATTTACCTTTTTAGTTGATATTACTTATTATTTGTTTGATATTTGACATTCTTAGCAAGCTATATAGCATGTTAAATTTAAGTAGAAAACGTTAGAGCTACTAATCTTAATACTTATTATAAATAGATTATATGTCAAAAAAGTATTTGAATAACTGCTTCATTAACACACAAAACCACTGCATTATTGTTAGTATTTAAGTCATTAGATTTTTTAAAGTGCCTTGATATGTTTCCATATAAGAGGTCTAAAAATACACATTCCATTTACTACCTACATGCCATCAATTATGTGCCCAGTTATCTGTAACCTCCACCCACTATGACCTTCTTACACTGGGAAGACAAAGTCTAAAATTCATTGCCTTGTGGTACCTTTAAGAGAAATATAGTATCTTAGTTGAGAGAATTATTGACATTTGCTTTTATACTAGTTTTTAGTATTTTACTCCAGCTGTATACAATATTTAAATTAGGATGATCAGACTGGACTGTAGAAGTGTAAAGGGGATGTAAATGTCCTAGAACACACCCAAACACTGAAGGGGGTATTAAGAACTTTGCTCACTTAGCCCAAAGGATTTTATTCAACAGAGGTATTATCAAAAGCAATGACAAATAGCTATATAAAGTCAAGTCTTGCATAAAAATAGGCTTCATCCATCATCACAATAGAGCTACTGAACACCAACTGAGTTCCTGATAAGCAGTGCTATAACAATTAACTAGCCTCACTCCCTCCAGGCTCCTTAACATAGAAACTAATTGCTAAATGCTGGGTTAACTGGGGAATGGGAAAGTTCAATTCATGAATAGATGATAGATAGATAGATAGATAGATAGATAGCACCTACTCTGTGTCCAGTGTGCTACAGAAATCAAGATAAAAAGATTAGTTGTAATCCATCATTAAAATATGTGCTACTGGTCTAAAATGCACATGTAGTCACACACTTCTGAGAACTGTAAGCATGCCTAAACTTCTTTAGAAGTCATGGTTGTACCTCAGTGACATGTCCTAAATAAGGTCTTCTCTGTGGAATGTATTTCTAACTCAGGATTCTCCAAAGAAGTAAATCAGTTGGCCCTCAAAAACGGATAGACTGTGGGATTCTTCACGTGTTTAGGGAACATCTAAGCTTCCACGAAAATGTTGATATTGAGGGGAAGTTCAACATCATCTGGTTTATTCCTCCTTAACTATTTCACCACAAAAAAAGATGAATAAAAGTAAATTTATAAATTTAACCAGTTAATGGCAGGCAGGAGCAAGCCTGGGTCTCCAAATTTGCAGTTAGGAACTCCTTCTACTAAAATATAACCTTCAATTGTTTCTCAAGAGTGATACATCTTAAATGTGCTTACTCTGAATGTATAAGATCAAGAAAATCGTAAGCATAAAATGACTAGCAGGTCAGTAATTAACCAAACATAGACAGATCTTGAAACTAGCTCTTAAGCCCTGGAGAAATCTTTCCCAAGAACACAGGGAATGCTTTCAAAACATTTTATTAAATAATTTTTATTGTTATACCATTACAGTTGTCCCAGTTTTTCACCCTTTGCCCTCCTCCACCCATCCCACATCCCTGCTCCCACAGTCAATTCCCACATTGTTGTCCATGTCTGTTTGTCATTCATACATGTTCTTTAGTCCCTTCCCCTTCTTTCTGCAATTATCTCCCTCTGCCCACTCTCTGGTCACTTTCAGTCTGTCCCATGTTTTCATGCCTGTGGTTCTACCTTGTTCATTAATTTATTTTGTTCATTAAATTCTTCTTATAGGTGATATCATATGGTATTTGTCTTTCACTGACTGGCTAATTTCACTTAGCATAATATTCTCCAGCTCCATCTATAATCACAAAAGGTAGGAGCTCTTTCTTTCTTTCTGCTGTGTAGTATTCCATTGTGTAATCATACCACTTTTGATCCATTCATCTACTGATGGACACTTAGGTTTCTTCCAGCACTTGACTATTGTAAATTGTGTTGCTGTCAACATGGGGGTGCATAAGTTCTTTTAAATTGGTGAATAGAGATTCTTAGGGTATATGTCCAGAAGCAGAATCACTGTGTCAAAAGGTAGATCCATTTTCATGTTTTTTAAGGAAATTCTAGAATCATTTCTATAGTTCGTTACTTTCAAATGTTAGTAAGTCCATTAAGTACCCCAGAACTGTTCCTTCTTAATGGTCATGCTATGAAACCTTGTAGCAATGGCTCCAAGGAATAAAAAGTATAGAATAAATTGGAATATGGTCTTTGTAGGACAGAATTTTAATAAGTTATCTTTTCTTGATTTGTTTTCTCAAAATTTTAAATATTGTTTCTGACAAAGATTTAAAATCAATCTATTAAACATGCTAAAATTAAATATCAGTAAGTGTTCTCTCTTCATCTGCCACTTTATGCTTCTCACAATTATTACAAGGTAGACATTTTTGTTTTATTACTCTGTCACTCTTCCTTAATTCAAGAATAGGTAAATTGTGCATAATATGGCTAGGTAGTTACATTATATGCTAATAGGTCTTATGTTTTCATAGTTATTCTCCAGATTACTATAGAGCTTTTAACTTCTCTGAAAAAAATTTTAAAAAGCATGGTTGACAACTAGCATTTTCCCTATACCTAAAAATATGTATTCATTATGAGAGGGACTACTCTATAGTATATTCAGCCAGGAAGAGAGAAAGAGAGAGGCAAGAGGAGAGAGAAAACTTTCAGCTTATTTCTTACATTGATTTTTAAAATAAAAATATCAACACTTGTAAATCATATATATTTAATTTCATGAAAAAATATAACTGGCTTAACCCAGATGTTCTATTTCTTAATGAGAAATTGAAATGAAGATAAGCCATTAGCAGTTAGAAGTTCAGACTAAGTCATTAATAGAGATGTGTACAAATATAAACCCCACAGAAGCAAATTTGGAGTATAAGTCTAGGAAAACAGTAATATCCTCTGCATCATCTATTGGATCCCAAAATATAAAAGCAATGATTAAGGCATATGGCCAGAGAATTTTTTAAAGAAGTAAGAGGAAATACATGGGCAAATGGAAAACAAAGTGGTTCTTAAACATGGTTTATAGGATTATTTAAATGTTTAAACAAAACACATTTTTTTCTGTGTGTGCATGTGTGTATGTACCTATATACTCCACATCCAAGCAGAAAAGAATGAAGAAACAAGAAATCAAAAAAATGAGGAGAAGCTTAGGAACCTCCAGGACATCTTTGAACATCCCAACATCCAAATTATAGAGGTATTGGAAGGAGAAGAGGAAGAACAACAAGTGAAAAAGTTATCTGGACAAATAATAAAGGAGAACTTCCCCAATGTGGCAAAGAAATAGACTTCCAGGAAATCCAGGAAGCTCAGAGACTCCCAAAGAATTTGGATCCAAGGGGGACACACCAACGCACATCATAATTACATTAGCCAAGATGAAAGATACAGAGAGAATCTTAAAATCATCAAGACAAAAGGAGAGAGTTACCTACAAATGAGTGCCCATAAGGCTGTCAGCTGACTTCTCAAAAGAGACCTTACAGGCAAGAAGGGGCTGGAAAGAAGTATTCCAAGTCATGAAAGGCAAGGACCTACATCCCAGATTGCTCTATCCAGCAAAGCTTTCATTTAGAATGGAAGGGCAGATCAAGTGCTTCTCAGATAAGGTCAAGTTAAAGCAGTTCATCATCACTAAGTCCTTATTATATAAAATGTTAAAGAGACTTATCTAAGAAAAAGAAGATAAAAAAGATGTATAATAAAATGACAGAAAACTCACAATTATTAACAACCACACCTAAAACAAAAACAAAACAGACTAAGCAAACAACTAGAACAGGAACTGAATCACAGAAAAGGAGATCACAAGGAGCGTTATCAACAGGGGAGTAGGGGGCGGGGACGTACAGAGAATAAGTAGCATAGATGGTAGGTAGAAAATAGGGGGAGGTTAAGAATAGTATGGGAAATGTAGAAGCCAAAGAATTTATATGTATGACACATGGACACGAACTAAACTGGGGGATGTGGTTGGGAGGGGGTATGCAGGGTGGAGGGGAGTGAAGGGGGAAAATGGGACAACTGTAATAGCATAATCAATAAAATATATTTAAAAAAGAAAAATAAAGAAGCAAACAAATCTGTATTTCCCATTACCATGCAATGATTTTGGACAATATTTTCTACTCTACAACAAAGTAAACCAAAGAATTTGTTAGGACTGTTTTATTGATTGTATATACTCACCCTCATGTTCTTTTTTATAATATTCCCCTTTTTTAGATATTGAGAGAAATGCTGCTACCTTTTAAAATTTAGAAAATACAGAAAAAGAAAAAAACTACTTCCAATTTTTTTGTACCTAATCTTAGAAAATCCTTAGCTATACCATCTCATATGGTTTGGCCTCCTGATATTATGTTACAGGAAGCAATAAACATGTTATTAAACTTTCTTTGAAAATATAATTTTAAAAATTAACAATATTCCATTAAAAATAAGTACTATTTAGATGATCAAATATTTCATATTTTGAAGGCTATCTTGTATATTCTTTGTATATTAATTACATGAATCAATGATCATTTCTCTAACTTAAATTCTAAGTAGGAAGTTAATATTCTGATAGGTATTGCCATTGATGGCATCCTATAAGAATTGAAGGAAGGATTAAATGATGCATAAATTAACCCTTGTTATTACACACCATTCTTTAAAATGTTACCCAATGGTTAGACAGTCATCCTGATACGCCAAGGTTGCAGTTTGATCCCTGGTCACAATACATACCAGAATTAACTAGTGGCCTTGACCAGTGTGGCTCAGTTGGTTGGGTGCTATCCCACAAAATGGAGGGTCGCCAGTTGGATTCCTGGTCAGTGTACATGCTGTGGGCCTGGTCTCTGACTGGGGCGCATGTGAGAGGCAACTGACCCATGCTTCTCTCATGTTTTGATGTTTCTTTCCCTCTCTTTCTCTGTCTCTTCTCCTATCTCTAAAAATAAATAAGTAGATAGATAGATAATAAATAAATATATATCATTAAAAATCAACCTATGAATGCATAAATAAGTGGAACAACAAATTGATGTTTCTCTCTTCTTCTCCCTCTCTAAAATCAATAAAGTTACTCAATTTCTCAAAAATATATGTCTTGAGAAAATATTTATGGAACTGAAGAAGAGCACTAAGATCTGGGCTTCACACAAACCAGGTAAGTATAAAGTGCATACTCATATCTGGGGGTATGGAGGGAGAAATCATAGTTACACAAGCACTATTTATTGAGAGACTAAAATGGACCAGTCCTATACTGAAGGCAATTCACAGACTTTTTTAAAAAAATTAGTTGAACTCTGGAAACTCAAAGAGCTGCTGCCTTACTTCAGAAAGTTTGTGATTGCGTGCTCAGACTTATGAGGTGGAATTTGAAGAAGAACTTAAGGGTTTCTTGCCACATTTATCAGGAGTGGTATTCTTTTATTTCTTGAAATAAAATATTATTAGACTATCAGGATTTTTATGCTCTCAATTTAGTTGCATTATACTAATATTCCATGGAATGTCACTTAATACTCGAATAAAAAGCTGTCTCCTATCTTTGTTTTTAGAACTATTTGTTTTTTCAGTTTCTTTTTTTTTAATTGTTGTTCAGGTACTGTTTTCTGCCTTTTCTCCCCACCCCAGCTCAACTGCCCAGCCCTCCCCACCTCTCTCCCATTTCCACCCCGCCCTGTTGTCCATGTGTCCTTTGCAATTGTTCCTGCAAACCCTTCACCCTTTTCCCCTGAAATTCCCTCCCCTCCCCCTCTGGTTACTGTCAGCCTGTTCTCTATTTCAGTGTCTTTGGCTATATTTTGCTTGTTTGTTTGTTTTGTTAATTAGGTTCCTATTAAAGGTGAGATCATATGGTATTTGTCTTTTACCACCTGGCTTATTTCATTTAGCATAATGCTTTCCAATTCCATCCATGCTGTTGCAAAGGGTAGGAGCTCCTTCTTTCTTTCAGCTGCATAGAATTCCATTGTGTAAATGTACCATAGTTTTTTTGATCCATTCATTTACTGATGGGCACCTAGGTTTTTCAGATTCTTTTAAAATCAGTTTTTATTGTTATTCTATTTCAACTGTCCCAACTTTTCCCCCTTTGCTCTCCTCCACCCATCCCACCCCCTGGTCTCACAGCCAGTTCCACACTGAAAAACAGTTGTTGCAAGGTGGTAGCTCTGTATCAGGATCTGCTGGACAAATTCTATTTTAATTTAGAGAATCAAATATGACATTTAATTCTGACCATTCAGATATGACCAGAAGCAGTCAGAATTGATCTGAATTAGCTGTTCTTATTAGGAAAAGTATTTGAAAACTGCACTTAACTTTGACAAGCATATCACTTCATTGTAGGGAAATCAAGTTTCTATTAAAGTCCATAGTATTTTATTGATTAACTTGATGTAGCTATGCAACAATAAATGTTAAAAGAAGAAACATATATAAAAAACACATCCAGATTTATTGTTTTCTGTGAACCTGACACAAATTCTGATGTTCTTTCAGTGGATTTTTATTCTTTAAGAATGTGGTTTTTATTCATTAAGTAATTTATTTAATTCAGCATTATTACAGGGAAGGAAATAACAGAAAATTGAATGAGAAAGGTATTTACAATGATCTAGAAGATGAAGAAAAGCCTGCTAAAAATGATGTATTTGTTCCAACATCAAATCTTTTCTTATATGTGATATAATTGACCACAAAACCCCCCAGCTTCTGAACAAAATCTGTTATCATTAATATTTTTGAATTGATTGTTCTTATAAAATGATTGTTGCCATTGATGACTTCTAAATAATCAGAGAAAATACACTATATTTTAGCTAATATAAATTCAAATAATGTATGATTGTAAAATTAAAAAATATATATCAGTTCATGATGCTAAAGCAAGCTTTTTCCTACTTTTGCTTTGCTGAAAAAAATATGCTTCTAGTCCTCTACATTGCAGTTTCTCAAAGAAAATATAGGCAATTTATATTTGCTTTCTCTGAGATGCCTGTGTCATCTAGCTATTGCAAACACATCATACAGGACAAATATTCTTTGAATTAGGTAAGTACTTTAACAGTCAATATAAGTAAAAATATGTATGTGGAATTCTGGGAAAGTAGAGAAAAGAGGGTATCACAATTTTGGATCTTTGCCAATCCTCCTATAGAATTAAACAGATCACCTAGATGGCAAAACCAAAAATACATGTGAAGTATTTGCAATTACATTGCATTATTGATGTCCATTTTATAGGCAAGAAAGCAGAGACACAAAGGAGATAAGTAACCTACAGTTACAAAGTGGACAAGTTTATTAAAAGGGGGGAAATTTTAAAGTATAAATTTCCCTTACATACCTATTATAACAAATATCCAACTTTAACTGCAATGGAATCTAGTTTTGCAAATGGCTGCACTGATATTTCATCTTAGTTTTCTATGGTAGAGATGGGTGGTCTAGGTGATCAGACTCAACAGAACAGAACCCTTGGAAATACATGATCTTTTCACTTCATTTTGCATTGCATAAAAGCCAAGCTGCACTCCATGGCAAGTACCTTCCAATAAGGCAGATTCAAGTATTAATACATATGTTTGTACTTTAATTATTCCTGAACAAACAAATATCAACAGAGTGGTCAATGCCCATAACTCCTGAAGAGAACAAGAGGATTCTCATGAATATGCAGCTCTGACTTTCCCTCTCAATTCTAAGAACACTATCTCCTCTCTACCTGAGCATTTATTTTCAGCTTTAGGTTAGGTTTCCACTACCCTGCTCACATATCCAAACGAAAATCCCCTCTTCATGCCTCTATGACTGACTAATTACTCTCTTTTCCAGACTAGACTGTAAACCATTATTTTCTTGTACAATAGATGTAAGAAAAAACTGTGACTTTGAAATTTAGTGAGTGTTCTGACCAGCTCTACCTTCTGGGTTATCTCAGCCTTTGTTTGTAAATTAACTAGGCTAATTTACAGCTGTACAAATACAAATTAACATGTAGAATACTGATATAATATAAATTAAATTCAGTACAATGCAGTTGGTTGTCATCCTGTGAATATCAACCAGTTTTGCTATGTCCAAGTAAATTTACATCAGAATGCTTTTCTTGGCTATAAATGTGTGGGATTTTGAAATCTTCTCAGAACCAGTTGTAATAAAGATATTTACAACTGGTTTTCATATTAATTAATGAGTTAAATAAACGAAATCAACCAAAATATTGATAAAGTAATTTTCATCTCTGTATGTGTATATATATTAAATATATTATTATATTAAATATAGATATATATTTAAGAGCCATTATTTTATACTTTAAATTTTTTTATCTTTAGGAAGGTGCCGCATCTTGTTTATACTATCCTATTTTCAGAAATTCTAGCAAATTTCTAGGGCAGTAATAAAAGTATCATGTAAATACTGAATGAATTATTTCCATGTGAACTCATTGGGATACAGTGCTGCTAAACTGTGTTCCAGACAGTTTCTAGGACTTAAGTTTAGATATAAACTTAGACCTAAATCAAAATGAACTCAATTTAAAAAACAGTCACATTCTTAATCAGTAAAAAGAAATCTCAGAGAGCTTATTGGTTTTAGGCTCTCAGGTCTTGACTAAAACATAAGAAGTAGACATCTCAAGATGTTAGCTATGCTGAGAGGTAACCAGAAATTTCCAAAGAGGCAGATGTATGCCTGGAAAGGAACTGCAGTAATTCTACCAGCCCCCATGCCCAATTCACCATCAAAAGCATTAATGTTTGTTTCTTGACATACAAGAACACATTATTTGTTAAACAAGAAAAAAAATACTGTTACTCATTAATCTTCTTTGACAGCCTGCATTTAATCCCTCAAGTTTTTATTCAGACTATGGTCTTTTCATGTCTCACTTTCTTCTTCATGGAGTCATTGCTCCTACAACTAACACAACAGTCTTCTCCATTCCATGTGATTGTCTATTCATTCTTATCCTACTGTTCACCCAAGATTTTACTTTTTCTAGTTCTTCCCCCTCTCCTTTTAGTCATTGGATATACTTCAGTACTTTAATCTGGGTCTTCATGAACATAGTTTCAGAAGGTCAGAGTGTATTTAGTAAACAAATATTAATTGTTATATATAAACTATGGTATCTACAAAAACATGAAGATAAAAAGGTGAACAACACCTGTTGTCATAGGATTTTAGTGAAAATAAGAAGATCAAATGAATACTTAGAATAATGGCTGATAAATGTTGTAGGAGTTTAATACAGAAACACTGAGGACCACCTGACCTAGTGGTAAGGGACATAAGAGAGTAAGTAATATCAAAGTTGAAACAAACAAACAATAAGCTAGATAATAGGTTTGGTATGTGGAAAATTACAACTAGTATTGAAATCATATGAGAAGTTTATCAGAATTAAAGTTTTATTCTACTAAAACAAGATCTAGTATAGATGATCCTGGTATTGTAGAGGTCTTACACAGTACCCTATAGTAGCTAACTGGGAATCTAAACCCATTTCATCTTGTATTCTTACAGTCTTCATCTTATGGTCTCCAGATTCATCATGAAAGGGGAGAGGGCATGGTGGATTTTAGGGCTACACTATGAAATAGTATATATCACTTCCACCTAGAACTTAGTCCAATTGGAAAATATGTCTAGGAGGACAAAAAAAATAATAGATGAGTACAGTACTCTGCTTCTGCTACATCAGTTGTTTCCAATTCAAGTGTTCCATAAACTACAGTTTAAAAAGCACAAGACTACAAATGTTATTGGTTCAGTAAATATCTTTTGTCTGCATTCCCTTTTCCCCATGACAACCTCCACTATAAAGACTGAAGGAACTAAATAAATTCCTGGTAAGTCTCTCCTGGACTTAGGGATGAATGCATGGTACGTTTTTTGCTAATGGGATGATGGGGCATGTCCACTGGAAGAGCAGGGCTTCTAGGAAAGATTCTAAATTGATCTGTCTATATTCATGCTTTTTTCTTTTTTCTTGAATGGAGTCTAAAAGCCTGTTACACTGAAGGAATGCTAAAAGAGCCATGCAAATGCAAACCCAGGGACTTGTTCAGATTGAACCATGGGAAAACTGACAAGGAGAACCTGATAACTGAGACAAAAACGAGTCCCTAGATCTGCTATTTAACTATTTCTAAGACTTATACACAGACGATCTCCAATTTCTATATTATGGTTGGAAGAGACATGTTTACATGAATTAACTTTGTAATCTATATTTTTAAATCTATTTATTCATCATGGTAAAAGGTCTGTATTTTAAAAATACATAAATTTCTATTCACCTAATATACTTTATAAACACTGAAAACTTTGAGTCAAAAGAGTGTGCAAAATATTATTTTAACTATAATGATAGTTTTTTTTATTTTATTTTTTGGATTTATTGAGGTATAATTGACAAATAAAATGTATATGTTTATGGTGTGTGATGGTTAGATATTCATATACATAATGACATATCACAATCAAGTTAATGAACAAATCTATCACCTGGCATAATTACTATTTTTGTAGGTACAAATACTTTCTTTACCCATTCATTGGATGATGAACACTGAGGTTATCTCCATGTCCTGATTATTGTACATAATGTCGTAATAATTATGAGGTTGCAGATATCCTTTTGAGATAGTGATTTGGTTTTCTTTGGATTAATAACCCAAATTGGAATTGCTGACACATATAGTTCTATTTTCAGTTTTTTAAGATTTTATTTTCATTTATTTTTAGAGAGAGGGGGAGGAAAGGAGGAGAGGGAGAGAAACATCAATGTGAGAAACATTGATTGGTTGCATCTTCTACCTGTCCCCAGAGACAGAACCTGCAACTGAGCTACGTGCCCTGACCAGAAATATAACTGGCGACCTTTCACTTTGGAAGACAATGCCCACCCAACTAAGCAACACTGGTCAGGCTTGTTTTCAATGTTTTGAGGAAGCTGCATACCTTTTTTCAGAGTTTCACTATCAGCATACACCCCACCAATAGGGCTTAAGGATTTTCTTTTTCCATATTCTTGCCAACACTTTTTCTTTTTTTTCGGGTGATTGCAATTCTAACAAGTGTAAGCATGTGGTTTTTACTTGGATTTTCCTGATTATTGATGTTGAGCATCTTCTCATGTAGCCATTATATATTTGTATATATTTTTTTGGAAATATGTCTATTCAGGTCCTTTCTTTACATTTATATTGGATTTTTCTGAGTTGTTTGTGTTTCTTATATATTTTGGTTCTTAGTTTCTTATCAAATGTATGATTTGAAAATATTTCTCACAGACTATAGGCTGCCTTTCCATATAATTGATGCTTTACTTTGCTGTGCAGAAGCTTTTTTAATTTGATGAAATCCCAGTTAATAATTTGTGTTTTGGTTGCCTGTGCTTTTGGTGTCATATTAAAAAATATTGCAAGTACAATATCAAAGAATGTTTTTCCTATGATTTTGTTCTAGGAGTTTTACAATTCCAGGTCTTATACTTAAGTTTTTAATCTTATAGTAGATATTTTTAAAGGAAAATATTTAGTGTTCAAAATAAAATAACTAAGAATGTGATCATATCTCATATACTTTAAGAAAATAGTGCAAAGGATTTTTCACTGTATGTAACAAAAATTACATTCCATTGATATATATATATGCATATATACACACATATATATTTAAGTATAGGATCACATAGTTAAATCTATACAGATACTAATTTTTTATATAGAATTGCTTTTATTCTGTATTTAAGTAAGCCTGATCCCTAGAAAATCCTGTAGGTAGACACATACTGTAAGATGAATTGTGCCAGAACACTGAAAACAATTTGCATTCATCTACTCTGTAGAAGTGCTGGACACAGGCTCATTTTTCAAATGAAGCACCATTCAAAATTATGGACTAGACAAATCAATAATTCTTTATACATGCCAGATGAAGTAATTATCTTGGTTAGCTAATTGCCTTTAAGGAAACTATCTCACTAATGCCTTTAGAGGTGCAAATAAAAATATGTTTTTATTTCCCACTAACTGTGAACCCAAAGTCTGACTATCTTAATTTGGATTTTCAATAACATATTTATTCCTCAAACTAAATTTCTCATTGATTTTATGAGTTTTTATAAAACTCCCTAACTTAGAACACAGTTGAATTCCACAAAGTAAAAATAAAATCACTATACTTTGCAAGATATGTGAGAATAGGTGATTATGTGATG
>CM052540.1:52647452-52678645 GCA_028533065.1 Trachops cirrhosus | reverse complement strand
AAGAGGGGCAAGGATATTGATATCCACATTCAAATGGATCTCAGTCAGTTAGAGGTATGATCTATAAACAATACTAATACTTAGCAGGGAAAACATATGAATAAAAAATGATAGTTAATTAACAGCCAAAATTGACTTGTTTTGTAGAAGTAGTCTGATGTAAGAGGCAATACGAACAAAAAGTTGGCAAAGTCAGTAACATAATGCTGCACTTTTCTTTTTCCTTAAATAGCCCCCTTAGTGTATTCAATCAACAGGAACGTGTTTTTAAGATGGAAGCACAGGGACTGCCCTGATATTTACTCTGTGTTCAAAACTCCTTTCGTCAAACAGGAAGTGAGCCGAAGTGAAAGCAGAGAGCGATGGCCATCATCGATGCCGTTCTGTTCATGTACAGCTTATTTTCTTTCCTTCATCCTTTTTGGTGTGATTGTTTCCTAAATAAAAAATTTATTAAGATTAGACATATAAAACAATATTTAATAGAATATAATAAAAACAGCAATGATAATAGCAGCTAATAGTCACTGATTGTTTTAAATGCCAGTGCAATATCTCATTGAATTAATATCCTATGCTCTATCAATTTATTCATTTATTATCTAGGAAAACTAAGATTTGGATAGAGGAATTATTTATGGTCACACAGAACTACCACATGTTCATTTGATTTGCATTTCCCTTGGGAATGTGACTAGGTGAAATGGGTTTAAGTTGCAGCTACAAAAGGATGTTATTAACAGTAAAGCTATTTCAAAATGAAAAGGCAACAGCTTGTCTTCCTCTTGAGTTCATTTACCATATTTAGTCATGTACAATGTACACCCACATTTTTGGCCCAAACTTTCAGAAAAAAGATTTTCATTTTAATTCATTTTTATTTATTTATATTTAGAAACAAAACTGATTGTCATATTCCAGGGTATTATTTTGCACACAAATATTATTATTGCTTTCTAGAGTTACACTTTTAACACATAAGCATAAATTACAGATTAAAAACACTTTGTGTGTGTATATATATATATATATATATATATTCCTAGTACTATATCGAATTAGTACTACCCATGTAAAATACACATCCTTATTTTTCCCTCAAAAATTTGGGCAAAAAGGCGCTCACTATACATGACAAAGTATGGTAACTATTATTCTTATAGATAGGTTTCATAATATGTACTTCAGGATGTTGGCTATGTATTTAAATTGTATGCAAAATTATCCATGTGTGTGAATGTGAGCATGTGTCTAGGTATCTGTGTGGGTTCATATTTGGATGATATTTGGGTAAATGCGAATGTGTTCAGGCCCTCTTTTTAGGGGAGAAAAATCAATAGATATCTAATTTTTAAAGTTTCCAAGATACAAAGAAAGTTTGTAAGCAATAGGGATCAATGCTTTAGATTGTTAAAAGATAAATAGAGGTTTATACAAAATTTTAAAAGGTTATTTGAGAAAAGAAAAAGCAGCTCTGGCTGATGTGGCTCAGTGGATTGAGCACCAGCCTGAGAACCAAAGGGTTGCTGGTTTGATTCTCAGTCAGGACACATGCCTGGATTGTGGACCAGTTTCCCAGTAGGGGGTGCTGGAGGAGACACACATTGATGTCTCCTTCCCTCTCTCCTTCTCTTCCCCTCTTTAAAAATAAATAAATAAATGAATAAAATCTTTTAAAAAAACGAGGTTATTTCAGCAAACATTGATTACAATCAGGCAAGGCCAAACCAGAATAGTTAGAAACACTCCACATAGGGAAAACAGTTTTATTTTTTTAAAAAAATGTAAATAGAGTGAGGAAATTATTTGATTGGCTGTAGCTTAAGTGATTGGCTATTTAAAAAAAAAAAAAAGCCTAGTGGTCTGTACATCATTAGTTGTCCTTAGGTTTTAATTTCTTGACCTTGAGGCATTTGCCAGCTTAGATTTTGGTTTGTTGATGTGGGTGCTAAGGTATCAGAACCATGATTAATGTCTTCCCTGTTAATTTAAAAAGATCAGTGGCTCAAATCTCCTTCTACGTGTTACAACAGTACCTGGAAAGGTTTCTAAAAATATTGGCCCTATCAACTTATTTAATGGTCTTGGGTGCAACTCATGCATTGCCATCTTGGAAACATTCCTCAGGCAATTCTAATAGATAATTAGGATAGAGAACTAATTATTTAAATGAGATCAAATGGATCATTTCAGTATTGTGTTACAGCAATTCATTGTTTCATTACCATAGGAGATCATTTTAAATTTTGTTTCAATTAATTTTTTCAACCCACACCTTTTCTGTTTTGAAGTATATTTAATTGTAGTTCTCAAGTACACTTTTCATTTGTCTACAGATTTTTGGAGGGCTTAACTTTTTTATTATTCTTTGACCATTGTTTTTAAAGTAAATAGGTTTAGGAAAGAGACACTGGCATTGTAACTTTAAGGAATAAAACCTTCAGGGAGAAAAATACAAGCTTTTCAAAGTAATGAACATGACAATGCATTAAGTGATCAGGTTGACAAAAGAATAAATTTTTGCACATTAATGCAGATTCTGAGAAGAGATTGACATCAGTGTTTGTCTCTAGGGCGTAGAGCATTTTAGTAGAGAAAACTATCTTTAAAGTCATTGTTAAAATTGATCAGTATCTGTAAATCAATCACTAATATAGTGCCAGGTCAGTTAAAAGTTCTTTCACATAAAATAAGAGACAGGAAAAATCTGTGTGTGTGTTTTTGTGTGTACATGTGTGTGTCTATGCATGCACATGCATGTATGACTATATATAATATATATTTTCTTGAGTCAATGCATTCCTGTAAGAGTCATATGCCACATAGTGATTTCTCAAGATAGATAATGATCCCAAATATAAGGAAGTAGAAGAAATTTATCCTTACCCTTTTTTCCTAGGCTTTACTTCATTTTCTAGGTCTTTCTACCTTTTCAGTATGCTAATTATGATTCTCATCCTCTGACTTTCCTTATACCCCTTCAAAAATCATTAGGAAAAGCCTGGTGCATGGATTTTTTTGTAAATAAATGAAAGTACTAATCTTTTACATAGATATAATGACACATAAGAGTAAGTCAGAATGATATAAACTTATGTGTTGCCCTTACAATGTTCTCTGATGTCTAACTTACAGTGGCAGTTTGCATCAGTATCCATACAAAAAGATTAGAACAGATGAAATAAGACAAATTTGGAGAAATAACTGTCAAAACAGATAATGTTACAAAATGTATGTTGATATTTAAATGTTAGCTGTTTATACAATACCTCACTTGACTCTCCTTTGTTTCATCTTTTGCAGTAGCTAGTTTTCCTTATACACTGGTGCCACCCACCTCTGGCACCAGTGTATAGGGGACCATTCTGCGTGGTGTGGGAAATGTAGCCCAGCCCCCACTCGGAAGGGCCAGTGGGGAGCAAGGTCCAGCACACAGGACTCACACCCATGGATAGGTTCTCTCGTGGGGAATCAGGCCTGCATTGTTTGTAGGCTGCTATGAGACTTGCTTTTGCTAGAACTCACTCACCCTGGATTGAGGCAGCAAATGTTTACTGTGTATCTTTAACTTCCCAAAGTCTGTGCTAAACCTCCCAAGTATGGAGTGTAACCAGTTCAACCACTTTTCCCCTTGATTTGTAACATCCTTCTCTTTGAAGTAATTAGCAACATTCTTCCTTTGTTATCTGTAAAAGGTAATCACCTGCAGTGAACCTGTGCACAGTAAATGAGGACCATCCTGAATATAATGTTCCCAGAAAAGCAATAAAAGCCTGTCCAGGCAGGGGCTGGGGCACTTTCTCTCACTTAGAGAGTGGCCATGCTATCCCTTTTTCTCCACAGGACTTCTGTAGTCTGTGTGAATTTGTCCATTGCAGCCACAACACATGGATTTCCACACGTGGAAATCTGCATCACCAGTGTCTCTGTAATGGAGTCCGCATCACCAGTGTCTCTGCATTAAATCAGGCATGTGTATGGACCTCCCATGTCATCACATTGGGCACAGTTATGACTTGGGCATAGGTACCTTGAATGGGCTAAGACTCATATATGTCCTCCTTAGTAGCAACCAGAACATGGGATGGTTTCCTTAGAGATGTGTAAGAACCCTGAATTAAAGGGGCAAAACACACATGCATTATTGGGAAGATAGTTCCAACACACATTTATATGTTGCATGTATGTATTGTTTAGTGTGAGATTGCCATCTCTTTTTTCACATTCCTTTATATGTCAGTTATTTTTCTAAATTCATGGCTTTTTTTATCTATAGATTTTAATATATTAGTTTTCTTGTGCATACTAATACACTTCTAGTCAGTTTTATCTCTCATTATTTTATTCTCTAAATTTGAATACCACATGTCAAAGATACAGAATTTTCATTATCCTGGTGGAATTTTAAATGTCTTCCAAGGCATTTTCCATGTATGGCACTATTTTTAATGATCTTGGCTCTAGACATAATTTAAGGTATAATTTAAGAAAATTATATATTTTTTTGTTTTAATCCCATGTATATAAATATGTATGCATATATGCATAACATATGCTGTATATGTGTAAATATGTATGTGTATATAACATGTATTTATAAATGGGTAAAGTATTTTATTTTTATTTAATAGTTGATATATGTGGCATAAATGTTTGTTTATGTATGTTGTTTATGATAACAAATAATTTCTTCCCTTATAAAATGTAGATACCTCTTGTGTGAATACAAATGATAATTAATTTGGTCAGTTTTCATTTTAGTATGCTATGGTAATATAATGACTAAATAAAAAAATAATTTTGGCTTTACCAGACTTCCCTAATCTGTGCCTGGGATTACATAAAAGTAATCTGGGAGTAGTTAGCACATATAAGGACTAATATTTGTCACATCAAGTCTTATAACAAGTTGTATTGATCCCCATAAGTAATTCCTGCTGCTGCTATTTCATCAGATTTTGTACTACCTGTCACTAGTTCAGAGGCTCAAAAATATTTTGATTCATATCCCTACTTTGTGCATAAACACACTGTGAGAAAACCTGTCTGATTTTGAAATGTAAATTAATGAAGAATTAATCAGTTTGGAAAAAGTGTTGAAAAAATGCTCTAGTCTTATGAAAATTTCAAGATATTTCCAGCAAGTAGTTTTAAAATAAAATTTACTCCTGAAGCTGGTGTTGGGTTGTGCCATCAGTAATTCAATTTTTAATAAAAAATCAAATGTGTAATTTAATACTTTGACAATTGCACATCAATATAGGGACTAAAATCCTATAAATCTTTATGTACATTTTTTGCCAGTCAGATAACCTGACTTCCTCCAATACATCCTTTCATTTCCTTTGCCCAGGCTTCTATCTTTGTATATATGATAAGTTTGATAGCTTTTACCTTGGAAATTCCTGTTTTGGAAGATTCTTAAAAAGCATAGTTGTTCTCTGCAATGTGAATTTTAGCCATAAAGAGGAAATAGCTTGATGCTGTTTTTTGGAATGCCTTTCTCATACTACAAAATGTCAAACCACTAGAATGTTCAGAGATACAAGACACAGAAATGTTTTGAGTAGTGTCATTCTCACTGCTTAGAAAATAATTGGGGGCTGTTTCACAAAACAGGACTGTGGAATGGGATTGTGATCATAAAGGAAACTTCTACACTCAAAACTCACCTAGTTGCAGATTTTAGGTGAAGGTGACCAGATTTGAAAACATTCCCCCAAAGTATGAATATAACTAAATTATTGTTTTTATATTCTTAATATCAAAACTGATCAGCAAATTTTCACCCAAAAGATACTTAGATTATACATTATTATACTTAAACTAAAATCAGGCCATCATATCTCCTTCTCTAAACTTTTATTGGTACCCATAAATTCCTAGACTGCAGGAAACTCGGATGATATTCAAGCTCAAAATAATTGTTCTCAGAGCTATTATCTTGACTCTTTTGGATTTACCTCAGGTCAGCAATGACATTTGCTTTGTTTCTACTGTTTTGGATACAATTTATGCTTTACATCATGGCATATTTTAGCCTAATCTCAGTATAATAAAAGCTTACAAACAGAAACAGTCAAAGACCATAATTTAATTAACAACAATCTTAAATGTTAGGGTCCCACTACTAATAACGGAAGTATGTTACCATTGTCTAGTTTTCCAAATTATAAATTACTTATACAAATTACTTATACTGTATGTATTTATACAAACACATACTCATCACATAAAAACACAAGGATGTTATAATAGGTATTATACTTTCCCCAATAAATCCACTGAAGCCTAAATAATCTACACTGAGATTCAACTTTAGAACCATACCTAAACTAATCATGGTGTCTACAGTTTTGACCTATTTATGGTCATGTAATCCAGGAAGGAAAGGAAAGGTACCTCCCTATTCCCCTCACCACACACTTTTGATTCAGGAAAAAGCATAAATTTTTTTTCTATAATCTTTCTTTGTCACTTTCTTATTTTTTCTTTATTTCTCTTCAATTTCACTACTATTTTTCAGTTCCTTTACTAATTGTCTTTCCAAATTATTTGCCTCTACATAATTAAAACTTTCACAATTTAAGTAATTATCAATTTATACAAATTACCATGATACCCTTTAATTATTGAGTTTATCCACATTAAGTGGTAATGATACAAGTTCCTCGTGTTGGACAATTGAATTTTCATTTTGAAAACACATCGTTTTTACAGTAAGGAAAATAAACATCCAAGTATTGTAAAAAGATATTTGGGCAGAGATATGAAAAGATGAATAGATCTTCTTTGGAATGTACACTTCAGAGTAGGCTTCCATATATGCTCTTTCTACTTTCTGTATTATTATTTTTCTTTCTCTATTTCAAACTCTATAAATTATTTAAGAATTCTCATTGTTTTCATAGCAGGCCCATGGACTCTAACCATAGGGAACGTCCCAGAGAAGACTGAGGCTTGGCTCCTTTCACATTCAGGGTGTTTGCAGTTTGTGATTTGTTAGTCAGTCAGAAACACAAGCATTTAATCTCTTGGGATAAAGAAAAGTGCTCATGCTCTCTTCTAGGTCCCTGCTTTTGTTAGTGCTGTTTAGGTTAAAAGCTAAATTAGGTCCTGACCTCTGTTCATATGGTTCCTAGAGATATTCCAATTTACTCTAGCATTTCAATTTATTACTTATTCCAATTTAATATCTTTTAGCTCAACCTGCTATTCTGCTTTATTCTCATTTTTTTTTTCATTTTGCCTGTTAATAAATGAGGTCTTGCTATAATTCATCTTTTTTTATCTTTCAGTCCTTACATTTTACCCCAGGCAGGTGTCCATACTTGCCCTTTCTCTGGTATATTGAGCCTCAAGTTGGACACATCAGATATTTCTTTCCCAGACAGATATATGTGGCTCTAATCTAAAGTAGGTATCTTTCTTTCAAGGTTTTCTTGTTCCCATTTAAGACCAACTTCACTTTGACCTCAGGCCTTGTTCCTGACCTCATCTCTTGCCTGAATCAACAGACACTGTGTATTCTAAGACACTTAACATTTATATTTCAGTACCTGCATAGTATGTGGCTTCTAGTTGCTTGTTCCATTTCTGACTTGCTTCTTGGATTCAGTATGTTGCTTTTGATGACATAATAGCAATTTTATAATTCAAATGCATTTCTCTAGTTTAATCTTGGGAAAAGTTGCTCGGCTTACTTGTTTTGTGAAAATCATCTTTAAATCAGTATTTTGATTTCTAAGATCTGAGACTTTTAACTCTCATTAGCCATCCATCTATTTATATACACGTATTTATCTATCTATCTATCTATTATCTATACCTGTCTTGTTTTCTCAATCTGAATTAGGTATGTGTTCGTGTCTCTTGGATAAGTACCTTGGATCAAATAATAGGTAAAAGTTTAACATTTTAAGAGACTGCCAGGTTTTTTTTTAAGTTTTTCTGTGTGTTGTACTATTTGGCATTCACATTGGCCTTGTGTAAGTTCAAGTTGCTCTATATGATCAATAATACTAAATATTTTAAACTTTTTAAGTTTAGCCATTTTCATGGAGTGTAGGAGTATTTCGCTGTGATTCTAATTTTCATTTGACTGATGAGACACTAGATCACACATACATGTAGCTACTTCCACAGGTTCTTCTGTGAACTGTGTGTTCAAATATGCACATTTCTTTTGGGGGTATTTATCTTCTGATGATTGAGTTATAACAGTTCTTTATATATTCTGGATGTAAATCCTTTGTCAGTTGTATATATTATGAATAATTTCTCACAGACTGTGACTTGCTTTTTTTACTTAATGAGATCTTTCCAGAGTAATTCTTAAAATTTTGATAATACTCAATTTTTTTCTTCTATAGCTTATGTTTCTATGATCTGTTTAAGAACTCTTTGCCTACACCAAGTCACATAGATTTTTCTATTATGTTTTCTTCTAAAGAACTATCATGTGCTCTTACTTTTAGGCTCACATTCATTGTGGGTTAATTTCTATTTATCATGTGAAGGAAGGGTAGATGCTCATTTTAATTTTCCTTTTGGATTCTTAATTTTTTCAGCACCATTTGTGAAAAGACTTTCTTTGGAGACAACTGTACTGGAACAATAATAAAAAAGAAAGAGAGAAAAAATAGAAAATACTTTCTTTACCCATTGATTGCCTTGAAACTTAAAAAAAATGGCCATATATATGTAGATCTATTTCTGAACTGTCTTTTCTGCATTTGCCTATATGTCTATCTTGTGCAAGTATAACACTAGTGGATAAAAACAGATATAAAACTTGTCTTGAATTCACATAGTATAAGTGCTATAGTTTTCTTTTTCACTGGTTATCATTTTGGTTATTCTAGATTGTTGACTTTTCATATATATATATATATATTAGAATCAGCTTGTTAAATTCTAAAATAAGCTTACTACTAGCCTACTCTTAGAGAATATAAGCTGTATCACACAAATATGTCTATTTTTGCTTGCAATGTTATTGCCATATGCTAGAGAAGGCAATCATATATGCTAGACATATAATAAATATTTTTTGAAATCTATATATTACAAAGAAATGATTTTGCTTGTGTAGTATAATAGAAAATCAACAAAGTTAGAATTATAACTGGGGGATTTTATTACAAAAGTTGTTAATATAAAGATTTTAGATAATTTTAAAATTACCCTTTTTTCCTCATGCATAAATAAGCATCTTTAATTACATCTTCTGTAAGGTCTTAGTAATAGGTTACAGATGTACTTTTAATGGAGTCTCCCCCAGGCCAACTTAGCACTTTCCTAATATTTTATTTTATTTCCACCAAAGCAATTTCACATTATATTGTAATATTTTCTGTACCTGTTTTTCTCATTTATTTTAGTGCAATGAAAGCAGGATCAGTATCTTATTTTCATCTTTATATTCTGATGGCCAGACACAGGGTTTGCCCCAAGCACATTTCAAAAAGGATGCATGATTGAATGGCCAAGCAAATTCCTGGTGATTTTTCTTTTGAGTGTGACATCAGGTAGTGCTGATAAAACTACTCAAGATGATGAATATGGCATTCTTGGCAGTTATATTTCCTATGACCATATAGATTAGACGCAAATACTACTCCAGAGACTTGTAGCTTTGCATAGTTACTATATCAAGACTGTCAACTTCCCAAAAGACATACTGACCTTTCTTAATCAGTGCATCTTTTGGAATATGTGGCAATGGAGCGTCTTCACAACTTTTAAGCTTGAAAACCGTAGTCTACATGTAAAGATTCCCTTGTGCTGGCAGGCCGTGATTTCTGTCTTCTTCATGCTTGTCATTAGAGTTCTTTGCTGACCTTGCACGTCTTCATTAACATGCAGGAATGCAATCATTAGCAGTTTCTGAATTACTGTTTTAAGGATTTACGATGATCTTCACAGGCTATTGAGTTAGGAAAGAAAAGTTTTCCAGAGGACCATTATGACACCAGTTTCCATTTTTAGCATATGGCCCAGTATAAATTTAATGTAGTGAGGGCTGCTTTAAAGTACACATTCCTTTTGTTTGAAAATATACTTATTTTAATTAAAATCAATCTGTATACTCAAAGAGAAAAGAAAATGACAACCAGGAAAAATGGACAGCAGGGTGGGGATTGACTGTGGGAGCAGGGGGTGTGGTGGTGGTGCAGGGGAGAATAACAGTGGAGAAATTGGGACAACAGTAATTGAACAATAAATAAATAAATACATAAATATATAAATAAAAAAGAAAATTGATGTAAGAATCACTAAGCAATTTCTCTCCATATATTTAATTAGATTATTGAGTTAACTTGATGTGTTTAAGATGATTTGATAGGGTGATGATTATTATCTATAATTCAAGCTTGTTCTTTCAATGCGCAAAAATCTGAAGCATGCAAACAAATCAGTTATTACTTTTCCTCCCCCTCTTAGTTACTTTCAAAATTTCAAAATGTCATAGTTGACCATGTGCTATTAAAATATTTCAGCCATTTTGATATCTAATTCAACAGTTTTTAAATGTACTTCATCTATTTAATGTTTACATATAATTTTTCTTTACAAATATCATAATGGATAGTTACAAATGAGAAAATTATTATATTACCTGGAACCAATTTTTAGGGATTTTGGTTGGTTGTTGTTTCTGTCATATTTATAAACCTATGTGCCAAAATGTTCCATATATAAGTGGAAATGATAAGGTTATGGTACCAATATAAAATATTATTTTGAGAACAAAAGAGTCATAACAAATACTTAAAGATAAGGAGATATAAACACAAGTACAGTAGCCTACCTGGTCTTTTTGCTTCTATGAATGATTCCTTACCAGTGAACCTTCATTCGGCAGGGTTTTAAAATGTAAATCTGGTCATAGTACTCCCTTGCTCAAAATCCTCCAGCATATTTAGAATAAAATACAATGTCCCTTCCAAGGCTTAACAGCCCCACATGGTATCACTTTTTTAAAACTGATTTGACAGAAAGAGAGAGAGAGACTATCTATTGGTTGCTCCCACTTATTTATGCATTCATTGGTTAATTCTTATATGTGCACTGACTGGAGGTCAAACCCATCACCTTGACCCATCAGGCTGACATGCTAACCAACTGAGCTACCTGTCCAGAACAACGTCACCTCTAACTACTACTTCTGCAGTTTTGTCATTCCTCCTCCACCCTAGTTCATCATCTACTCCAGCCATTCCAGCTTCACTGCTGTCCTTGAACAAGGCAGATGTGTTCCCTTCTCACATACCCAAAACTGCACTCTGCCTCGAACACTTTTCATCTAAGTATTCATTTGGCTCTCCTGAAGTTTATTCAGGTCCTAGAGAAATTTCTGTTGCATCCTTCTAACCATCATGTCTCTTTACTCTGCTTTCTTTTTCTATGTAACATTTATCACAGTCTATTTTATACTTACTAATTGCCTCTCTTCAAATACAATAAACTCAATGAAAACAGAGACTCCACTGCTTTACTGTACCTATAATTTTCTCACTTATAGTTTGCACCTTGTTTTTAAAACTCATTTTCCAGTAGATTTAGATAAGAGGGTACTATCAGAAGTAATTATTTAAAAACTTGGATGCTGTAAAATGTCTTAGATCTAACACCCGCCCATCCTTTGAATAATATGAAGACCTTGTTTCAGTAAATCCAGTGTGTTGTGAGGAAATTATGTCAATGTGCATTAAAATGCTAAGGAGAGCAGAGGGATATGAGTAAACAACTAACCGCAGATAGTATATGACTGCTTTATCCACCCTTACGTCCCTAAACATTGGTTAACATTTTTGCTGGGTTTTTTTTCCTCTCAGTAATTTTGGTTCATTGCATTCATTTTGCTTTACTTTTATTTATGAAGTCCATCTGACATATTTACAAAAAGTTTCTAGGAGAAGTTCTGAGGTTCTTTTATTAATATTCTCTATGTTTTTGAGGAAAGAAAATAGTATGCAATGCAAATAAGCATAAAATAATATAAATAGATTTTAAAAAGAAAAAATTTTGTTGATTATTAAACACACATTTCATATTAATCAAAATACTCATAGTTACTTTTTTTTGTCTGAGATCAGTCAAGTTTCTCAAAATACAGAAAAAACAAAAGTGTATGGGAGAAAAATGGCAATAATTTGAATTAGCAGAATTAAATAGTCACCAAAAGATTAAAACATTTATGAAATTTAACATGCAATTATTTTAATGAAACTAGTTACCATTTAATAGCAACAGTATAATTTATATATGCAGTTGGAATTAGAAATGTCATCACTTATTAACTAAGACAGTTGATATTGAGAGATTTGAAGATTCTCTTATATTATTAAAAATACCTTTGGTATTTCTTGCTATCTAGTTTCCCAAAAATTCATTGAAAAGAAATAGAAAAAAAATGCAAGAGAGGTTCACATTTATTACCACTGAATGTAATAAATTGCAAATGTATTTTTCTGAGGAGGTAGCAACTTCTATGAACATCTTCAATTTTATTAACCATTCTCCTCCCCCTTCCCAAGTACTTAATGATTAGGACTAGAAGGTAAATTCCTATAGTTTTAAAGTAAGCAAGTGGGAATGGGCCTGTTTTTTTATCTATTGCCAGTTGCTAGCTATTCACAGAATAAATATGTTATAAATATCTACAGTTTATATATATATACACACACACAGTATATATATGTAGACACACACACATATAGACTCACACACTACATATTTGAGGATCCAATAAAAAATTGATAAAGATATTTTCCTAATTGCTTAATTACTTTGTTTATCCAATAGTTCTATATCACACTACATTTTTCCACAAATGTTTTCCTTGACAACCGGTGTTGCCTTGAAAATTGCCTGCAGCATTTAGGGAAGAGCTGAACATATAGTAGATAATTGGTAAATTGTTGTTACCTAGCAATTAGAGAAACACAGAAATATTTAAAATTTAAAATGTCAGAAAACACTTTATTTTATAAAAATATGAAGCAGTTTTGTAATTTTATTTAATTACAGAATATATGAAACAAGAAATATGTAAACAATAATTGATACAGAAAATAATTATTTAATTTATTTCCAACTCATTTTTCTGAGCTGTACAATGGAAGAAAATGAACCTGCATTTGGTGGATAGATACCTCTGCTGTGATTTTCTGGCACTTTAGGGAAGCTGACTCCTTAAAAAAACTGAAGAAAATTAATATCATAGAGTAGGCATTGTTTTTCAGTTCACATATATTAAAAATATTACCATAATATATTTTCAAATCACATATCCAAGGAAACTTTAAATTGTATCACACACAAAATTGAAGTTAGTTATTTATGTATATTGAATTGTTTTGTGATCAAAGATGCATCACAGGTGTCTTCCAATTCAATCAGATCTTACCTGGGAACCAGAAATAACTCAGTGGAGCTGTTTCCTTAATGATTATATTTAGTTTCCTTGGAAATAAAAACTAGCACTTCTATAGAATTTTCTATGAGCCAGCTATTGTTCTAAATACTGTGCTTGTCTTCACTTTACAATTAAAAAAAAAAACTGAGGAAGAGAAAAATTAAGCGAATTCCCTGCCAGGTGGATCAAATTGGTTTCAGTTTCCATGCTCTGACTGTCTTTGAAGTACTACTTCTTGAAGAACAACTCCTAGGCACCGGTGTGTATATGTAAACATTAATCACCAGAAATATTTTATTGTGCTTTTAAGTTAGCAATAGTGTTTCTTCTTAGAGTCTATCATTTTTTTTTTCTCCAAGTAAGAAGATACTTGAGGATAAGCAAGGGAATGGTGATAGTAGCTAGATGCCCCTAGGGGGCAATGGCCACAGGTAAGCTTCCAGTGTGGTCTACTGGGGTTTAAATTTGAAATGAAAGACTAAAATAACTGGGGATGTATGAGATAGGACAATTGCTGAATAAATTTTTTAAATCTTCACAATGTTTAGGAGAGGCAACCCTAAGCTTAAGGAAGAAAAATGACAAGAAAAGTTTCAAACATTTGAATTAATAGAATTAGAAATTCATCAAATTTTGTTTTTCAAAGATCTATAAGTCTTGAATGGCTTTGCATCAGTAAACCGTGCTGTAGTTCTACGAGGTTTTAGTTCATCTAGCCTTGTCATGTGCCTTTTTGCATGAGAGTGTCAAAATCTGTCATGTTACCTGGTTTATACATTGAGTGGTTTCTGATGTGAATATGATGGCAAGAGCAAGAAGCTCCACTTTGTAAGGATCTCATAGACTAATATATTTGGCAGCTCAGCACTATGCTCCAAAGAATAGCTAACTGAGTCTACCCTTGCCACTTGTCAAGAGCAAAGAAGGAAGTACATACCATTCTAGTGTTATTCGATAAGACACTTGTAGAAATATTCTTTGGAATTGTAAGCCTTAGCAAAGTCTCTAACCCATGATGAAAATACAAATAACTAAAAAAGGATACCAGTATTTTTCCCTAGAAGTCAAAATTTTAAGGAGTACCTTTATACTTATATTCAAATTGTGTTTTTCCATTACTGTGTATATTTTTACTATCATATCTTTTATGATTCACAGCAATGATTGCCCATCAGAATTATAAGCAGAGGTGGTGATACTTAACTCAATTGAAAGTACTTTTTTATAGCCTGCAAGGCATATCCAAGCATTCAGTGTGAAAGATGAACAAAGGATGAACATGGCAAAAGATTGAAAAAATGAATGCATCGTTGTCTTAGCTTAAATGGAATAAAGCATGCTTGCAAAAGATAATTTGTCATTCATCCCTAGACACAAAGAATCTGAATAGGTTTCCTTCTTTTCTAAGATGAAACAGTAGTTTATGAGTTACATAATCCTTTAATCCAGATTGAAATCCTTTCATCTAGGCCAAGTATAACTTAAAATGAGAGTTAAAAGAAAGGCATTTTAAATGCATTCATAATTGCACTGATAAAAGTATACTCCTTGTCCAGGCCAATCCTGTCCTCAAATGTTTTTTAGACCTTCATCTGTTCTATATAAACAAACAAGCAGTTTCAGAGATAGCAGACAGAAGTTGAGAGATATGCAAGAGTAATTTTTGCTTGCCACAATATGGAATGTATAACCCACCCAGAATATCATAACTTTATACATTTTTATAGATATGTTTGGGATCCTAACAGTGTGTATACTTGGGAAAAATATTTATTATAAATCAGTATGATGATGATAATAATAATAATAATAAGAAGAAGAAGAAGAAGAAGAAGAAGAAGAGAGAAAGAAGAAGATTAAGATATTGGGCGGTAAAATTTGAATGATTCCAAGGACATACTATATAGAAAATTTCTTACTGGATAATAGAAACAACTCCAAACATATAAGAAGTCTGAAAATTGCATCATAACATTTTTTGAATTTTATTGTTCATATTTTTGTTGCTTTTGGTTTTATCTTTGACAAGTAGGTATCAGAAATACAGTTTCTGCTTGACTGAAAAAGTAAAATTACATTTTATTGTATGTGAGTAGAGGAAAATGCATTGTTAAATGGTGATTACCTAGAAGGAGCTTCATAAATACTTGTTGAGTGATTAGGTACTTCATCTTGATCACAGTAAATCATAGAGTTACTCTTTCTATGATTCTACGTTTTTCTTTTCTAAAGTCATCCTAGCAAGAAAGTTCACTTTCCTTCTGAATTTTTCAATCATCCTAGCATTGTATTTGTCATTTTGCAACATATTCACTGACTCAAAAAGCAGATAGCTTAGGAAAGATATCTTTAAAAAATATAGCATATACAATGCTCTTAATATTTATTTCAGTAAAAGTCAAGCCTTCTAATATCCAGCATATTGATAGGGCTTACTTTATTATTAGGTAATAAGAATTAAGTGATTATAATTTATTCAAAATACTTATTGTAAGGTTGGCAAGCATTATTCATTGGCTATTCCTTTAGAAAAAGAACCCAATTAATGAGTCACACACCCAAAATATGTACAGTACACCAAGAACAAATAACAACAAAAACGTACCTAGGTGTGTCATATTCAAACTGATAAAAACAAAAGACAGAGAAAACCTTGCAAGGAGCCAGGGTTACACCTTAGCTATAAGGGAATAGGATAAGAATTACAGATGACTTATCAGAAATCATGCAAGAAGAAAGTGAAATAAAATATTTAAAGTGTAGAAATTTAAAAAAATCACAACCCTAAACTTCTACATCAATAACACAATTGTAGGTCCCTGCTTTTCATGACTTTGAATATTTCTTGCCAATCCCTTCTAGCCTGCAAAGTTTCTTTTGAGGTTGCTCTATCCAGCAAAGATATCATTTAGAATAGAAGAGCAGATAAAGAGCTTCTCAGAAAAAAAGAAAAAAGGAGTTCATCATCACCAAACCATTACTTTTAAATATAGTTCATTGATTATGTTATTAAAGTTGTCTGAATTTTTCCCCTGTTGCCCTCTCTACTTGGTACCTACTTCCCATCAGCAATCCACCCTTTTAGTTTATATCCATGGGTGATGAATATAAGTTCTTAGGCTTATCTATTTCCTATTCTATTCTCAACATCCACCTGCCTATTTTGTACCTACCCTACCAATCATGCTTTTTAATCCCTACATCTTTCCCCTCATTCTTCCCCACCCTCTCCCTGCTGATAACCCTCCAAATGATATCCATACTCATGATTCTGTTCCTGGTCTAGTTGTTTGTATAGTTTGTTTTTTATTTTTATATTCAGTTGTTGATAGTTGTGAATTTGTTGCCTTTTTAGTGCTCATACTTTTTATCTTTTTCTTAAATAAGTCCCTTTAACATTTCATGTGATGATAGCTTAGCAATAATGAACTACTTTAACTTTAGCTCGTCTGGTAAGCACCTGAGCTGCTCTTCCATTCTAATGATAGGTTTGCTGGATAGAGTAACCTAGGTTTTAAGTCCTTGCTTTTCATCACTCTTTAATACTTCTTGTCAATCCCTTCTATCCTACAAAGTTTCTTTTGAGAAGTCAGCTGATAGTCTTATGGGTACTTTTTTGTAGTTAACTCTACTTTTATTGTGTTGCTTTTAAGATTCTCTATTTTTAACCATAGGCATTTTAATAATGATGTGTCTTGGTGTGTACTTCTTCAGGTCTAACTTGTTTGGGACTCTCTGTGCTTCCTGGACTAGTATGTCTATTTCCTTTGCCAAATTAGGGAAGTGTTCTTTCATTATTTTTTCAAATAAGTTTTCAATTTCTTGATTTTCCTCTTTTCCTTTTCACATCCCTATGATTCAGACATTGGTATGTTTGGAGATGCCCCAGAAGTACCTTATACTATCCTCGTTTTCTTGAATTACTTTTTCTTCTTGATGCTCTGGTTGAATATTTATTTCCTCCTTATGTTCCAAATCATTGATTGGAATCCTGGCTTCCTTCCCTTCACTGTTGGTTCCCAGTAGGTCATTCTTTGTTTTGCTTAGTGTGAACTTCATTTTTTTCTTTATTTTATTGCCATACTCAATGAGTTCTGTGAGCATCCTGATCACCATTATTTTGAACTTTGCATCTGATAGGTTGGCTATCTCCATTTTGTTTATTTATTTTTCTGGGGTTTTGTTCTCTTCTTTCACTTGAGCCATACTTCTTTGTCTCCTCAATTTGGCAGCCTCCTTGTGTTTGCTTCTTTGTATTAGGTAGACCTGCTTTGACTCCCTGTTTTCGTAGTGTGGCCTATTGTAGAAAAGGCACCTGTATATTGTGTGGGGCAAAGCCTTAGGTAATTGCCAGGGTGAGGCAACCTGCTTCACTGCTCCGTGGCTCTGTGTGGTGGGAGAGCTTGAAGAAGAGACTATGTTGCTACTTGGCTTCTGAAGGTTTTCCCAGCACTTGCCTCATTCCAGACACTTAACCCACTCCCCCTATGTGACTGGCATCCTTCCAGCTGTTGCCTTAATTTTGAATCTCAGAGTGGATGGGTTTGCATAAGTTTTAATACTGTGTGGCCCCTTTAAGAGGAGTTTCCTGAAATCTGACAGTTTCTTGCACCACCCCACCCCCACTGGTTTTTATAGCCAAAATATGTGAGGATTTATCTTCCCAGCTCTGAACCCTGGGGTGTGCTGTCTGGCCTGGGGTTGGTATCACTCACTCCAAAGGTACACACCCTGATTTTTATCCCCCACACATAAATGCGGGACCACCCATTCTGCCACTGCTGCCACCTCTCCATGCCACCTCCTGTCTCCTCCCCTTTCCATCTTCTCTCCATATCTTTGCCCCTCCTACCTGTCTGGATGAATGTAGTTTGCTTAAATCCTTGGTTTTTGGACTTCCACCCAGTTGGATTTTCTGGCAGGTCTGAGTGTTATTTGTTTTGAGATTTAGTTGTTAATTCTTTCTGTGGTTGCACGAGAAGGCAAAGTGTGTCTACCTATGCCTTCATCTTGATCCTGCAGCCATCAAACCATTATTATATGAAATGTTAAAGGGACTTATTTACAAAAAAGAAAAGATCAAAACTATGAACAGTAAAATAACAATAAATATATATCTATGCACAATTGAATCTAAAAAGCAAACTAAACAAACAAGAAGAATTAAACACCAATTCAAAAGAAACATATTCAGAAAGGTCACCAACACAACTTTTGCTTTGGACAGTCTTTGGAGTTCAGGGAAGAACTCACACAGAATTGAGCATAGTAACCATGTGCCAGATGTAGGAAGTGACAGAGAAGAAATTATTCTGTATAATGGAGATATGTAATGTTGAGATGATCTGATGTGGTCCTAAAAAGTTATCTGATACAAAGTATTTGAGTTTATCCAGATTTCTGGTTTGAGAACTGCTTCTCCAAAATCAGTATTCTGTTTCTTCTTTCTAATTATTACCTTTCAAATTCATTCCTTACTACTTATATGCTTTATGCAAAATCATAAAATATATCATGGGAAATGTGATTATTTTAGCCCTCTCTATGGATGATGTAGTATTTTCCCTGACAAATTGGACATCAGGGATGCTTCTGATTATAAAAACACTAAAATGTTTAGAAGTGCTATACTACAATTCAAACACATCATTCAGCCTTCAGGATTTCTCATTTATAAAGCTTTGGGAGAAGTGGGAAATTGCCCATTGTTTTTCTTTGTGACACAACCCATCAATGAAAAATGAGTTCCATCAATCCATCAATTAAAATCATCACTGAGGTGTGGCCTACAACTTTGCATGTCAGGAAGTCATTAGTTTGTAAAAGATCTCAAGACCACAGCCCAAATAACAAAACAGAAAAAAAAAGAGAAGAACTCATGGACACAGACAACAGTGTGGTGATTGTGGCAGGGTAGAGGGTGAGTGGAGGTGCAAGAGGGTACAGGGGGGATAAATGGTAATGGGGAAAAATACAGCAAAATAACAAATGAATTCTCATTTCTACTTGATATAAAAAAAGAATGGAGTAGCCTCATTTTAACCTTAAGAGGATTATATGGAGGCTTAAAAGCTACATTTAATGTGAAAGAAGGCACTTATTGCCCCATACTCAGGCCAGATGTATGGCAATTTCTTCTTTCAAATTTTGAGATAAAATGCCCATGGCATAAAATGTGACCTATTTGTCATGTGCTCAGTATAAACTGAAAAGCAGGAGATCATTATAAGTATATTACAACTCCCTATGTAAAGTCCATGAAAAAGGTAGATATTTGGCTCCTGGGGTTTTGTCTCTGGGCATATATGGGCACATTTCTTTGAAAATGTTATCTCTATTTTATCTTTTCAGGTGGTATATCCTCTACTCTTCCTTCATACATTACTTTCCTCCAGCTGTTTCTGTCTCAGTCTACAAATTATTTCGTCAATCTTTCTCTTGAGCTCAACTGAATTTTAAGATCAATGAACTTACTTGCCAATTTGACAGGACTATCAGTTGTCCCAGCAATTAATTAAGCCTTACAAATTATTTAACCCAGACTAGCAGTCTCTACACGACTTAATTGCCACTCAATCACGAGTTAAATTTGCCTGAAATTAACACTGTATTCCACAAGGGAGACAATTTCATCCAGTCTGTCCAGTTGCTAATTTTCTGAACATTTCTTTAGGCATAGCTTTGAAAAAAAATATTAAGTCTTCTACATAAGAATCTTATTTTTCTGAAAGCATTTTAAAATGCTCTTTTCTTCTCCAAAGCCTAACTTGAGGTCAAGGAAAGAGTGTTTATGAGAAAGCAATTTTTCTTTATGATATTTAATACCAATTGAAGAACGGGATATAGGAGGAAAGGGTAGAAAATGCAAACATATCCAAACATACACAGCCACATTTTTCACTTATTTGGTTCATTGATTTTGTCTTATGAAATGATATCCAAGAAAGAAAAACTGGTAATGTGACAACCTCACAGCTGATCTTCACACTTACGTATCATTCATTATGACAAGCCAACTTGGAAACTAACAATCTATCCACCTGTAAACATATATTTATATCTACTTAGTACTAGCAGGCATTCTTTACTGGGATGACTCTAGCAGACACATTGGCTTTGTGATTGTCTGGCAAACTAGAAGTAGGAGGAGTTTTTTTGAGTTACTATTTGTGCCCAGATTTTTAGTTCAAGCTTCGTAATGCATGCAATATGTGATCTGTCTTTGAGATAGGTATTTAAAAATGACATATTTTCATTTCTAAGCACAGAAATATGCATGTTAATCAGTTCCCAACAGGAGTGCTACCTCCTCATTCTTTGCTCATGTGAAAAAGTGGATTGTCATGAGAGAGGTTGAGAGGGCAATTATGTTATAGAGAAAAATAATCTTCCTTATAGAATTGGAGACTAACTTTCCAGAGGCTAGGAACTGATGAAGGGTATCTATTTCATAAGTGCCTAATATGAATCTGTCACTGTACTAGCTGCTTTCTATACTTATTCTCTAATCTTCACAGCAACTTTGAAATGTAGCCACTTTTTTTTCAGGTGAGAAAGCTGAGGTTCAAAAAGTTAAGTTATGTAATTAAGCAAGAGCTTAGAATCCATCAAGTGGAGTTATCTCTTCATCAACAGTGCTCCTTCCAAACCACTTGGCACACTTCTATTCAGTTTACATGATCCTTCTCTTATTCTGTATCTACTAAATCATAAAGTCCAAAGTCAGATTTATTCTACATCTTATTTTCCAGCATCACCTTCAACTTTGTACTGTTACATCAATTGTTAATCACTCTAGTTTCTAGGAAAAACAAACCAACCAACCAACATCTGATTCTGTTCATTCCAATCTTTGGCATATTCTTTACTCTATGTCTGAGAGATATGATGCTTGCCTCCTACATTCCCTACTGCCAACCCAAAGCACTTACATCCCCTGAGTAGTTTCTGCTATCCTTCAAAATTCAGATCAGGTTTTACTTACTTTTTGAGGCTTTCTAGGACCTGGCCTTCTTTAGTTCCTTTCCCAGTTGTTTCCTTCATCTCTTGTGGTTGTATTTTTTATGAACTGATGTGTGTGCCACACATAAGATGTTGGACCTTTGAAATAGAACCCTGAATTATGGCTCTAGAACCAGTGCTTCCTAGATAATCAGTGAAATTTAATGAAATGGCTGGATGAATTGGTTATACTGAAGTAGGTGTAATGTGAAGTTAACACAGTAATTCTTGGTATAGAATAAAAATAGTTTTCCATCTTCAACAAATCATCATCAAACAGATATCCCTGAAAAGAAGTGAGCAGGTATAAAAATCTGATGAACATTGCTTTTAGAAGAAGCTTTGAGGAAGGGCTGATGCCTGAGTTATATACTAGATTCAGTTTCTATTACGCAGCATTTGCTACATTTTAGAGTGATAAGAGTGATAATTTTTCTCAAATTAGTTGTTTTTTAATTATTTTGTCCTCAGAATAAACATGTAACCAGATTATTCCTAGCCCAGCAATGTACTAATACTAATTTGACAAATTTGTTGTATGTGTGGTGGTGGATGTAAGGAGGGGAAATGGATGGAGAAACAAGAAAATAGTAATATGAATTTCAGCAAATGAATCTCAATAAATGAGTTAATAATTTAAATGTCTTAGTAAATCCTATTTTATGGTAATGGAAGTTTTTGCTTACAGTTTTATAGTCTTTCGGTAATCATCAACCTGATGCCAGAGATCACTTATTAAAGATTAGGAACTTTTTGTTTTCTTCTATTTGTTGTTTTTAATAAATTCCATTATCTCAAAAGAAGCTTTAAGTTTTCATGAACCTACTAATTGCGATTGCCCTATGCATTTTAGAATTTCAGCAGATAATATTTGTTCTTGAATATTTTCTTTATTTTGAATAAAATTTGGCTTTGATTTAGAAGTTTTAAGGAATTATAATGACTTCTGTGTATACTCTTCTCCCCTAGAAAATTAGTTCCATTGCTGATATTTTATTCCTGGATTCTTTTATGAGAATTATGAAAAAGAAAAAGAAAACTTGCTTTTCACTAAATCTTATTGCCTTGCCATTAAAGAACCATATGTTTTGCATGTAAAATCCAATTGTGGTTTTCCAAATTTTTCATTATAATGTGCTCAAAGACACTTATTCATACTTGTAGGTTGGTAAAATGATAATGATGTCATAAAGTGTACATCTAGAAGGTTGTCATGTTGCTGGGGTGCATCCATGTGAAAGTTGGCAAACTTACAACAATGTAAACAACCCTTAGCAAGGGAAATTTGGTTTGTAGAGGGTGGGCCACAATCAGTGTTCCTGAGAGCAATGCAGCATGTGCTCATCAAAGTTTTCTCCACCCAGCTTCACAGAACATGAGTGGTTAGGCAAAAGGACTGCCACCAGGAGCTTGGGTACAGAGCCCCTTCCAGTATTTTCTCTGGGAAACCTGGACAGTTCAATGTTAAAGAAAAATCTAATCCACATAAGTTACCTCTTACTAATAATATTTTCCCCTGCTGTCACTCCATCTCTGCTCTAAATAAAAGACAATACATATCTAGGGCAGTAACCCATTAGATACAAGGATTTTTTTTGGGGGAGTGGAAATTCATCTTTTAAAGCTCAGTAAAGAATAATTATGTAGTAAATAAGCAATATTTAGACAAAACATTGTTTTCATTTACATACTAGCAAAACTGAAAGTTAGCTCTAGATATTTAGAATAAACTACTTTAAGTTTACCTAAAATAATATTTTATCTATCACATTAATAGTTTTAAACTGGCTGATATTGTTTTTAACCAGTTTGTGTTGTATTGTTAATTTTTTCAAGGAACATAGCCTGCATATCAGAATATCGTACCTTAAATATAATAAGAACTGGAGAAATGTTGAGATACATCTCTTGTCTCTCTCTCTGTCTCTCTCACAAACACACACACAAAATACATGCAAATATACACACAAATGCATGCATTTATATTTCATTACTCAGGGCTATTGTTCAACCAACATTTTAGAATATGATATAGACCATATTTAAAGTTACCTCTTTTCTTCTATGCTTTACAAACTCTTTTTAGAAACCTATTTCAATATTTAACAACCATTGCCCATCAGGGAAATCTTCCTTATAGTTAACTTAAATCACTCATGCTGTAACCTGGAGCCATTTATGGTTTTGTCCTGAGTCCTCCTCAGAAAGAGAATTGATGAGAATATAACCCCTAAATTATTCCCATGCACCTTCTGGTGTTTAATTTCTTTACACAAAACTTACTGATATAAAGTTTTCACAATCATTTTAATGTAAGCATTTACTAAATGTGGTTAGAAAAAATAAAGAAGGTTCTTGACAGGATCTTAGGGGAAGACAGATTTTTAAGTTAGACAGTGTCATTGAGGAGCTGAAATAAAAGTTCAGTGTCCATAGGTTTGTAATAACTTTTCCTTATGCTGGAAACCCCCTGCACTAAGATAACACATTTTTTGTTTGCTTTAGAAATCTTAAATTATTCAATATGTTTCTAGTTTCTATGTATTCTTCCAACTTCAAATTTGTTTTTAGTGCTATGTTCATTTTAATGAACACTCCATTAATTTGTATGCAACATTTGATGTTATTTTAATTTACCAACAATAAATAATTTTTATCATGCAAAGATATGTGATATATTGGGTAATATTTAATGAAAGTGGTCAATTATAGTATGTACAAATTACTGTCTACTATCTATTTTTAAAGGCCATTTCTTTTTTTAGATGGCTTTTAAGGAAATCCTTAAAAGTTTATCATAATAAATAGGTTTTATTTATTGTGCAAACACTCTGGTAGTTACTATGATTATAAATACAAAAATAAATTCATCTTCAAAACTTTATTTAGGACTCACACTAATATAGTTCTAATAATACAGTCTCATTAAATATAAAGCATAAAAAAGTTCAGTGCTACTACTGCTATCTGACTGTTCATCCATGCAACTAAAAATGCAAAAGCAAACTACACTTATGCCACAGTTGGAGTTCACTGGGAAGCCAATTTCAAGAAAAAGTGTAGTCTTCAAGATGTTTACTACAGACAAGGGTCCTTTGAGTCAGTCACATGGAAAAGGAAGGGAAGCGGGGTTGAACCAACAGGTTCAGTCTACCCCATGGAAAGGTTGAGCTAACATGGCCATCAGAGACCATCAGTGCTGGTGTGAAGTGACTTGGTCTTTACTCTTCCTCTTGATCAGTCATTTATTTGATACAAACTCTCTCTACAAAAGCACAGTTCTGGATGTGATGCATCTCTGTGGCTGAAGTAAATCCTGGAGGGGATAATACTAAAACAGTTTTCCAAGAAGCTAGGATAACACCTCCTTTTTTGAAAGGGAAAATCGAGTAGTACATTTCCAAATACATCACTGTTTATGTAGTTATGTGCCAAACATTGTTGTAAGTTCTTTACACATATTAACATATACAAACCATAACAATATGAGAAAATAACTCATATAATACTTATTTTGCAGATATAGAAACTGAGGACCATGGAATTTAAGTGACTTGCCCAAGGCCACACAACTAAGTAAGTAACAGGGCTGGTGAATTTAAGCAGTCTCATCCCAGACTCCACTACCAAGGAGCTCTTCATAGCTCAAATCCAATTTTCCATGTTCTCATCTCATTATTTGTGGAATTTACCTTTCTGAATCTTCTGGAATGGTTTAAATTGGTTTACTTCTTAAAACTCTTTTAGGTTAAGTCATGTGTTCCTACGCTAGTTTTCACACCTCCTTTAATGAGATTTTTCCTGGTAACTCCTTTTCATCTATCTAATCCTTAAATGTTGATGTCCTTTTAGTGTTCACATCTCAGTCTTACTTTTTTTACTCACACTACATAATCTACTTTGAGGGTACTTCAAGCATATTTTACGCAAGGACTGATGGAAAATCTAATCAGTTTCAGACTTGGACTGCTGCGAAAGTCAGGGGTTAATGCCCAAAGGTACCTGTTACAAGGGATAATGGTAAAAGGAGATGTAAAAATTTTGGAAATATTAGAAATAAGAAAGAAGACAATTAAATGTTAACTGAGTGATGACAGAATTCAAATTAAAAACCAGGAGGTAACAGTGCAGGGATTATTTAAAATTAAATTCCTCCCCATGAAATCACCCAATTGTGGTATTAGACTGAACTTTAGGGATCAAAAACAAGAAAAAAGAATCTAAATGTGAAAGGGATTGATATGAACTGTTTGAATTCCAAGATTAAAAAGAATAATAGTATTAGGATAACAATCAATAATTCAATATTAGCCTACTCTGTCAATGGGAACACATGTTGGAGTTTATTTGTATTTTAAGTAAGGGTTAAGGGAATCCTTCAGTAACTTAAAGTCTGTACTGCTGATTTATGAAAGGAGAATATGACTGTACTTTTGTCTCATTAGTGGTATTTTAAAATATTCAGAATTATATGTAAAATATATTATGATGCATCTTGTAAACTTCTAACCAATAATTTTAGAAATAAAACAAGCTGTAGAGTTGATTTAAAAATAACTGATACACAAAAAATCCCCACTATGAGGTCTTAGACTTAATTTTTTAATACCATAGATTCTCTTGGCATGTACAGGCATTATATGCACTTCTAATTTAAAATATTCTTAATTATCTCACCTAAATATGTTCTCAACAGATTCTTCCTTAGGCTGGATAGCACTTTGTTTGCTGCATCATCTCTTCCATATTGGGGAAAATTTTAGCGTGCACATTATTTTTATTGTGTATTACAGTTTGACAAATTTGATCTTCAAAGATTTGGATGACCGTCTTAACTCAACAAATGCAGAGTGACGATTTTCAGATTATTAAAATATTAATATGAACAAACACTCTAACATTATATAAAACATTTGTCAAGTTATTCTTTTTCTTTCTTTGACACTGTATCTCTGACAAATATATTCCTCAAAGTTAGGAATTGGTTTTATAAAGTATCACTAAGACATAGAAGTAATAACACTGTAATATAGAAGTACTCTGAAATTTCCTTGTAATGCCATCAAAGGGACAGTGCCTAACCCTGAGCCATCCATGCCTCCAGGGAAATATAACATGCTCATTGCTTTAGAAAACATGGACTCATTCATGGAGATAGGGTGTGATGAAGAGGGAAGGGATGTCTTGACAAGAGTGGAGGGGGAATGGGTCTGGGCAGCAAAGGGCAGATGTGTATATATGACGTAAATGATGTAGGGATATGTGGCATTACCTAATAAAACAATAACCCAATATTATAGTTAATGCTGTCACACAGAAAAATGATACTACCTTTTGTACTTAAATATATTAATTGTAATTTCTTTCTTTGTTGTCTTAATAAACAAGCCATGAATTCATTTCTTTTACCTATGACATGTCAGATAAAAAAAACTGACAAGCAATATATTTTAGAGTGAAAGATGATTTAACCCTTGAAACTATACCAATCTCCTGGAAAATTCACAAAAGCTTCAAAGAAAAGAAATATTTCTCAGTCTTATATTTATCCCTGTTTTCCTCATTACTTTAGAATTCTGTGGTAGAATCACCTGTGTTGTCAAGATTTCAATTCCATGGAAGTGGTGAGTTGTCAGTTTCTAAGCAGAAATATATTGTTATGGTTATTCATTGTTACCATATATATAGTCTGAAACAAGTTAACATATTCAGTCTTTCATTTATTTTTATTTTTTAACAAATATTTATTTAGTTCCTATTTTCCAAGCAACTTTCTAGATGTACAAGCTGAACAAGATGAAGTGAATGGCATGAATAGAAATAGGAATTTTAGATAGCAGATGGTGTATTTGGGGAACTGTGTCAGATGTGCTGATAGTAAAAGGAAATGATATTGGGGCCAGATTTTGAAGAATCTCTCATGCCACGCTAAGTAGTTTAGAATGTATCTGTTAGGGTGAAGGCTGAGTGAAGGTTTTCAAGTTGTAAATAACATGACTGGATCTGTATTTGGAAAGATACTTCCACTGGAATTGATTAGAAAGGGGGGATGCTGGAGAAAAGAACTGAAAACCCATTATGTACCAGGGCACAGAGGTTCAAATATTAATAAGGCATGATGTCAGCCCTCAAGACATTTAGTGTTGTGAAGAAACACTTTGAAAAATTCAAATGTAACTATGTCTTTCCTAAAAGAAGAAACACTGCGGGATGATTGCCTAACTGCCTGACTCTGTGTGTGCCGGGATCCTGGTGGGGAGGGGAAGTCATGAAGGCGGGGGATAGTCAAGGGCAGATACCTGACAGTGACACCTGAATTGGAACATGAAAGAACAGATAAAAGATTCATAAGGGAACAAGATTTAGGATTAGGATCTTAACTGGCAGAGGTAATAGCATATGTAAAAACAACAGGTACCAGAAAAGGTAGTGCACTTGGAAATATCAAGTAAGTAGAGAAAGCAGTGGGAGATTATGATAGAAAAGTCAACAGAAACAAGACCAGAAAGTGGCACCATCCTGCTGAGGATTTTCATTGTTGTTGTTGCTGGTATCTTTGTCAGTATCGTTATCTTTCCTTGTTTTCATTACAAAAGGCTCTATCAAGCATACATATTTTAATAAAAATAGTATATATTAAAAGTGTGCAACATATTCTTGATATACATATATAATGAAATAATTACTGCACTCAAGCTTATTAACACATCCATTTCTGCACATGGGTTTTTAAACTACACTATGAGGAAAATGTGGGGATTTATTGATAAAACAGATATTTTAGAATGGTATTCTCTGCACACAGAAGTAGCCAAAGATTAAAGTCATAATACATAAGAGAAAAATTGCATGGAATCTAGAGAATTAGAACTAAATGAATGAGGGAGAGAGGAGAAAATGACATGTAAATTTTAAAGATATTTACAGGGTAGAAATTGAGATATTTTGTGATCTCTTGGATGTGACGTTTTAAGTGAGAGACAGGATTTCTGATATGTAAATTAGCAGAAACTTATAGAGAAGCCAAATGGGGAAAACAAAAGTGTATGAAGATTATCCATTACTTCAGATGTACTGAATTTTTGCTGTCAATGTGACAGAACCAGGAGGTACAAAAAATAAAAATTACAAAGCAGGTCAAGAAATTGTGTCTGATATACAAATTTTGGATTAAAGTCTGAGTTTGTGCCTTATCTCAGGCTATTGCCTTGACCCTCAACCCTAGATGACTTCAATGATAATTAATATAGACTGGAATAAGAACAAATATTGATCAGTGGAAGAAGGCCTGAAGGCTTATAAAGAATCTACCCCCTTAGCAGGTGTGATTTGGACATGATTTAAGGTTCAGCTGCTGTACACCCAAAGGCCTAAAGGTGATTGAAACATTGTTTTGTTTGGGGCCCTTTCTCAATCACTGTGCTCATCATTTTTGCCAACTTCCTTCCCAGCTAACACAGTGGAAGCACTGGTGTTAGTGATAATACATGCAGTGTTACAATTTAAAAGTATTCTAAATATAGCTTTCTAGACTTAAAAAAACAGCTACTTGAAATTTTCTAAAGTCAGACTTGATCTCATTATACCCCATCTCCTGCATCCCAGGGTGCATGCCTAGCTTATTACACATGTGCTCATATTCTGGATAGGATTCTATCAAGTGATTGGATTTAAATAATTTTTATGTTTTCTTCTAAACCCAGGGATTTAATTCTATGTAGCACTATGAATCATTGTCCTTACTGCTATATTGATTTGACAATACCTAAAGCAAACTTTCTGAGTCACGAAGCCCTGAAATTCTGGCGAGGAATGTTGTTGAAGGCAGAGGGAAAGGGACAAGAGATATTATTCCTATATTATCAACAATTTACTAGAAGTATAATATGAGTTAACCTTGACTAATTACTAAAAGGAGTCAATAGACTCCCAGAAGCCATATTCCTGAAAAAAAAAATGAATTTCCTTTTTAGAGAGCAAGCACACTAAGAATGATGTCTTACAAAAGATTAAAAAACAAACAAAACACAAACCCTTACCTAGGTCACATCTGGGATGTATGCCAATAGAACCAGTCTCTACAATTCTTTTAGCCATTGAGCTACATCTTTGGGGAAAAGTTATATAAGACATTTTTCTTTAGAAAATACATTAACTTAGTTAGGAAAATAAAACGTCATGCCAGAATTAAATCTCAAAATAAATTTTTCACCTGGGATCTTACATAAGAAATAGAGTTCTCCGTGTTCCTTAAAACAGCTTTGTGGTGAATGGCAGATTCATTTCCATGTGACCATTTATTATAACAGCTTTTGGCAAAGGCATAGGTTGTAACATAATAAAAGACTTCAGAGAAAGTGATAGTGTATGGAACTAATGACTTCTATCTAAGTACATCATATACTGCTAGTCTAACTCATTCTAAGGGAAAAATTGGAATTGAATTGCTGATCTCTTTGACTATCTTCTCTAAAGGGCACAATCTCAGACAGACTTTTCATATAATACCAGTTCATTCAACAATATACTCTAAATTTTTCAAGTGTTGCACTCTGTTGAGTTTGTAAAAAACTCTTCAACAACAAAAAAAATTGAAATGGAGTCAGTATTGTACTACATGACTACCAACATTTTTGGTATATGTATTTGCCTTTCTCTGACAAAATATAAGGAAGAGGTTACTTCATGAAGTCATTTCATATATAACAGAAATGTAGATATGAAAGATGGGAGTAGGTGGAAGCTGAATCCACTCGCTCATGCCCCCAGCATGGATATATTCAACTTATCTCCCAACAGTTGACCTGAACAATCAATGGGATCTTAACTGATATGAATTTTTGAAGCCAAGAAGTGCAGAAGAGATATTCCACTGTCCAGTAAGAGACTTTACAAGTTGAAGGGGAAATACCTTGCACAGGGTGCCTGAAGCAAAGGACAGAGCAGAGGAGAGAAAGTGCAGCTTGGTGGCTCCTGCCCTCCTGGAGCAAGCACCCAGGTCCTACACACGGAAGACTCAGTCCTAACTGGGAGAGGCTTGGGAGGATATAAGGAGTCTGGGAGACTCTGACTGTACACACAGAGCGAGCAGCATGTCCATGGCTTCAGCATCGACTAGGAAACTCCAGGAGAGAAATTCTGGCTCCTAACACTGTCCGAGGAACTAGAAGACTGTGGCCAGCCCTGACTGAGTAAAGCTTTTTGACTTTTGGGGAATGGAGTGCATGGAGAGCAGGGCAGTGGCTCAGACCTGCAGTGTGGGTACCACACAGAGATTTTTTTTAAGAGGGGAGCTGAGGCATAGCTGAGTAGGGAACACATACATGTGCATAGCTGCCCTGCCAACGTAGCTGCCCCACCATTCAAAGCATGGTTCATGTCCACTGAGTCCAGCTGGTCAGGACAAGTAGAAGGTTGCATGATGAAGGGGTTTGGAGGTCCTACATAGCATGGCTGGCAAGCTGAGCCACTATGTGCAGAATGGAGGGTTTGGGTCTGGCCTCCTTCGAGAGCAGTGAGGCAGGAACTGGACTGGCTAGAGCTGAGCACCTGAGATTCTGTGCATCGAGACAGGGCCACCCAAACCACAGAATACAAACCTCTGGAAAGGGGAAGTTGTACCCATCCTTTACCTTCAGGATTGCAATCCCTGCAGAACAGTAAGGCTAGGCTCCAGAACCCCCTGCTGAGTGCATACCACAGGGAAAAGAAAGAGCATTCCCAAAGGAGCCCTTTACAAACTTTTATCAGGTGCTATGCTGGCTCCTCT
>CM052540.1:52594273-52646952 GCA_028533065.1 Trachops cirrhosus | reverse complement strand
CAGGGCCACCCAAACCACAGAATACAAACCTCTGGAAAGGGGAAGTTGTACCCATCCTTTACCTTCAGGATTGCAATCCCTGCAGAACAGTAAGGCTAGGCTCCAGAACCCCCTGCTGAGTGCATACCACAGGGAAAAGAAAGAGCATTCCCAAAGGAGCCCTTTACAAACTTTTATCAGGTGCTATGCTGGCTCCTCTTATGTCCCTACTCAACTGAAAGCAGCTGAGCAGAGGGATTAGAAATTGGTGCAGCAAGAACCCCACCCAGCCTCAGCTGTCAGAGAGCTGCCATCAGCACCAAGCAGGAAAAAGCTGACCTTCTATACAGATTGGCTCCACACATGAAATAGACAGCTAATTCATCAGAAACTATACAATAGTGGAAATAATCTGGGGCAGGCCAAGACATTTGGTGCAGGGACAGGGAATATAACCACCATCTTCCCTGAATGCTACCTCCTGAGGTTGACTCAGAGATCCCACCCTCCTGATCACACCAGAATCCCCTCTGGAGTCCAGTGAAAGTGGTACATGCAGTGCTGTTGGATGCTAGATGAACCACTCCTGGGCCTTGTGCTGATAAAAAGCCAGCAGGGCAGAAGTGTGGGGACCAGCCAAGCCTGAAGGAGACAGCCACAGACTGTGGATTGCTTGTAGCCTCAACCAGGCTGCCTAAAGCAAGACTGGGATGACAGCTGACATGAGAGATGGATTCTGAAGGAGAAGGCAGTAGGCCAACAAACACCAGATTCTGCTGAGATGAATTTCACCTCATTCATTTTTATTATTAGCACTATTTTTCTTCCTGCATAGCTTTTTAACATTGTTTCTTTGTCTTCAATTTTTCCCTTCAATGATTTCACTATTTCTTATTTTACTCTTACTCCATTTTGCCTTCTTCCTTCTATTTCTTATTTTGTTTAAAATTTTATCTTTTCCCTTTGTATACATTGTTTCTATTCCTCACTCTTACTATTTCATCTCCCTCCATCCTCTCAAAATCATCCTTCTATCTGTAAATCATCTCACATTCTTTTTCCCTTTCTTATATTATCTTATTGTCATTGCACCTTTATTAATAGTTGCTCGATTGTCATTGATACTGGAGTTGTTGTTGCATTTCTTCAATACTCTTCCTAGGTGTTCACTATTTTTTATTTATATATTTTGTTTTTGAAGAAAGAAATTGAGGAAGATACAAATAAATATGAGCATATACCCTGTTCATCGGTTGGCAGAATTAACATCATTAAAATATTCATACTACCCAAAACGATCTATAGATACCAATTACATATATCATTGATCTAGAAAAAATAATCCAAAAATTGTTTCTCTGAGAAAGAGAAACAAAGTACAACCACTATGGAAAACAGTATGGAATTTCCTCAGAACACTAAAAATGGATCTGCCTTTTGACCCAGCAATTCCACTGCTAGGATTATATCCTAAGAACCCTGAAACACCAATCCAAAAGAACCTATGTACCCCAATGTTCATAGCAGCACACTTTACAATAGCCAAGTGTTAGAAGCAACCTAGGTGCCCATCAGTAAACTAATGGATCAAAAAGCTATGGTACATTTACACAATGGAATTCTGTGCAGCAGAAAGAAGGAGCTCCTACCCTTTGGGACAGCATGGATGCAACTGCAAAGCATTATGCTAAGTGAAATAAGCTAGGCGGTAAAAGACAAATACCATATGATCTTGCCTTTAACAGGAACCTAATCAACAAAACAAACAAACAAGCAAAATATAACCAATGACACTGAAATTGAGAACAGGTTGACAGTGACCAGAGGGGAGAGGGGAGGGAATTTCAGGGGAAAAGGGAAAGGGTTTGCAGGAACAAGTATAGAGGACACATGGACAAAAACAAAGTAGGGGTGGAAATAGGAGGGAGGTGGGGAGAGCTGGGAGGGTGGGCTGGGATGGGGGTAAAGGGCAGAAAACTGTACTTGAATAACAATTAAAATAAAGTTTTTAAAAAAGTAAAACAAAGTAAGAGGGATCACAATATCTCATATCGAACTATACTACAAGGCCACTGTAATCAAAACACCCTGGTACTGGCATGAGAACAAACACATAGAACAATGGATCAGAACACAGAGCACAGAAATCAACCTGTGTCTCTATGATCAATTAATATTTGACAAAGGGAGAATGAGTATACAATGGAGTAAAAACAGCCTCTTTGATAAATGGCGTTGGGAGAACTGGACTGGTACATGCAAAAAAAGTGAAACTAGAGCACCAACTTATGCCACACACAAGAATAAACTCAAAAAGAAATAAAAGAACTGAACATGCCATGATACCATAAAAAATCTTAGTAGAAAACATAGGCAGTAAAATTTCAGTTGACCCTTGTAGCAATATTTTTGCTGATATATCTCCTAGGGCAAAGGAAATAAAGGAAAAAATAAACAAATAGGACTGTATCAAATTAAAAACCTTCTGCATGGATAAAGAGACCATCATCAAAATTAAAAGGGAACCTACTGTATGGGAGAACATATTTCCCAATGATACATTGGACAAGGGTTTAACCTCTAAAATATATAAAGAACTCATATGACTCAACATGAGGAAGACAATCCAATAAAACATGGTTGGACATGAATAGACACTTCTGTAAGGAAGACTTATAGATGGCCCACAGACATGTGAAAAGATGCTCAACATTACTAGCTATCAGAGAGTTAAAAATTAAACCCACAATGAGATATCATGTCACTTGAGTTGGAATGACTATAATTTATAAATTAACAAACAACAAGTGCTGGCAAGGATCTGAGAAAAAAGAATCTTAGTGCTTTCTTGGTGGGAATGCAGACTGGTGCAGTCCCTGTGAAAAGCAGTATGGAATTTCCTCCAAAAATTAAAAATGGCCCTGATTGGTGTAGCTCAGTGGATTGAGTGTGGTCCTGCAAACCAAAGGGTCGCTGATTCGATTCCTAGTCAGGGCACATGCCTGGGTTGTGGGCCAGTTCCCCAATGGGGAATGTGCAAGAGGCAACCACACATTAATATTTCTCTCCCTCTCTTCCTCCCTCCCTGCCTCTCTAAAAATAAATAAATAAAATATCTTTAAAGAAAATAAAAAATGGAACTGCCTTTTGACCCAGTGACTCCACTGATGGGAAAATGAGGTCTGTTCAGAAGGTATCCAACCAAGTAATGTGAAAAATAGAGACATTTTTTGAAGAAGATACAAAATACAGAAACCAATATGACAATGGCACCTCAGTCTCCTCAAAGTAGGCAACTTCGGACTTTGCACAGTTCTCCCAATTGCCATCGCTGCCCCGTCATATTTTCCTGAACTCATGGACAGTCTGAAATCTCTTCCCTTTCAAGCGTGATCTAGTTTTGGGAAAAGCCTGAGGCCACAGTGCACAAATTTGGGCTGTAGGGGATGGTGAGTCACTTAAGTGATTTGTTGTTTCACCAAAAAACTCTGCAGAAGATGTGATGATTTAGTGCGTTCATTGTGGTGAGGAAGCTGCCGATCACCAGTTGCCCATAGCTGTGGCCTTCTGAACAGTTTCCATGGAGGAATGTTCAAGCTTAGAGCAAACTTTGATGCAGATTTGCTCAGTCATTTTCAGTGTGATGGCCATGTTGCATTCAGCAACTGCGAGAACAGATGCTGGAGACTTTCAGGGTTTCAGAGATGTTACTTTATTGGCCAAGTTTTACCTGCGCAGGGGCGGACTCTCAGAGTGTCCGAAGACACGGTACCCGCAAGGGCTGCAGACGAGAGTCGTGCCGTGCGCTTACAGCTAAGTCCTTATATATGGGCGGGCAAGCAAGCATTATACAGAAGCAGATGTGGCAGTTAGCTATTCGCTTACAAAGTCCATAGGCGGGAACAAGGTTGGGGATTGGCTCAACAGTAGTAGCGTTACAAACCAAACATGTTAGGTTGCATCTGTTTTATAATCCTTTGTACTTGCTAAGTTTTCCTTGCTCCTTACAGGCCACACAGTACACGTGCCCACTCAATAGTGTCTACCATCTGCACTGACTAGTTCAATGAAGTCCTCATTGTTCACACATGTGCATTCCAGTTCACTCCTCTTGGCTGCCAGGTTACATCAGTATCACGCAAAATGTTCTTGTTATATTAACAATGGCTGAACTTTTTCTAGACAGAGCTCATATACCATAACAGTCCTGAAGCACTAATTCAAAACAACTTATGCACCCCTATGTTCATAGCAGTGCTATTTAAAATAGCCAAGTGCTGGAAACAACCTAAATGTCCATTAGTAAAAGAGTGGATCAAAAACTTTGGAACATTTACATAATGGAATACTACACAGCAAAGAAAGAACTCCTACCTTTTGTGACAGCATGGATGGAACTGGAGAATATTATGCTAAGAGAAATAAGCCAGTTGGTGAAAGATAAATACTATATGATCTTGCTTATAAGAAGAATCTAATGAACAAAATAAACTAATGAGAAAAATACAACCAGATACATGGAAACATAGAACAGAATGACAGTGGCCAGAGAAGCAGAATAATGGTGGAAAAAAGGGGAATGGACTAGTCAAAAAACATATATGAATGACCCATGAACGTGGGTCATTTTGGTGATTGACTTGTGGAGTTGGGGTGGGCAGGGCTAAGGAAGGCAAAGTGGGGGAAATTGGGACAACTGTAATAGAATAACAATTTAAAAAAGAAAAAACATTTTAAATGTTAGAAATCTGGAATGGTAATGAAGAATATGCAAACAAATGTTAGCATTTTGCACATAAAAATAAATGTGAAATTTTTACTTTCAAAAAAAGAAATATAAGTAATCTATTTACTATAAAGAGGTAAAGTGATAAGTAATTTTTAAGAAAGATTACAGCAAATATATCTTGCCAGATATTTTAATTTGTCATAATTATATTTAGCTGATTTATCCTAGAGACAGTTGCCAATAGTTACCATCTTAACCTATACTGATTTATTCTGGTTGCACTCACCATTGCTTTTACATTTGTGGTCTTCTGCAATGGTTTATGGTCTATCTGGCACTGTCTCCCCTATTTCCTCATAGATTACCTGCTTTTTAGCACCTTAAGATATGGGAACCAATCCATTTTCTTAATTACTCTACCTTATCTCAAAGTGAGTTTCTTTCTCTTTTTTTTTCAGATTTTATTTATTTGTATTTAGAGAGGGGAAGGGAGGAAGAGAGGAAGAGAAGCATCAATGTGTGGTTGCCTCTTGCATGCCCCCTACTGGGGATCTGGCCCACAACCCACACATATGCCCTGACTGGGAATCGAAACTATGACCGTTTGGTTCACAGCCCATGCTCAATCCACTGAGCTACCCCAGCCAGGGCTCGAAGTGAGTTTTCTAAAGTCTGGAAAAATATTGACTTCTGGTAAGGTATGACTGCAACTGGAATTATTCTTTTTTTAAAATATTTTACTTATTTATTTTTTAGCAGAGTGGGGAGGGAGGGAGGAAGAGAGGGAGAGAAACATTGATATGGGAGAGAAATATCAACCAGCTACCTCCTGCACATGCCCTGACTGGGGACTGTAATCACAACCCAGGCATGTGCCCTAACCCAGAATCGAAGCTGCAGCCCTTCACTCTGCTGGATGATGCCCAACCTGCTGAACCACACAAGTCAGGGCTAAAATTATTCTTAAAAGCAAGATTATCATGCCTATTTACCTTTTAGTTTTAATCATCTTAGTGACTGCATATTCACTCAACAAAAATGAAGTTTAATAATTATTCACTAAACACATACTACTGCATCAGCTTTCTATGTCTTAAATACAAAAATGAAACAAAATAAAATTTATAAAATAGCATGGCTGTATCAGTAAGGATGGATTTGTCAGTGATGGATGTAGAGGCTCCCTAATTTCCCCTACCTGCTTCTAGCTAGTTCTTTGGGCATTTGCCTATTATCTCTTACCTGATGCCTATTATCTCTTACCTATTATCTCTTTTCTTTCACATTTAGCTTTTCAAGACAAATACAAAAATCTTTATAAAAGCCAACATTGAGGGATTTATTCTCTATTCAAATGTTTTTAAAGAAAATATATTTTGCATGTTGTTCTGTAATACAGTTTTAATGAATTGACCAAAAACAGTCTTTTTGTGGTGGTGGTGGTGTTTCATTTTTGATATCCCATACAGTGATATCTCAGTAAGTTACAAGGAGTTGTTTTTATTTATTTTGTTTTTTTACTAGAATTTGGGAACGAATAATAACCTCATATTCTGATCATCTCCAGCTGACATCTTTTATAAGAGTTCACCTTACATTTTCATTTTGTAGGGCGGGGTTTTCTGAAGAAAGCACTTTTTCTACCCCATAATTATATTCTTTAATTTATCACAGAGAGATTTCTTTTATTCAGCAGGTAATATTTTAAAGCCTAATCTTTGTGCCTTTTTCTTGCATTGAATCTCCATAATGATTACAGAGTGGGAGCTGGTTCTGTTTTCATACCAATGTTGTATCATTCATCTAGTACCTGTGGAAAGAATTTCTATACTAAGCACACTCAAGGCCTGATATGCTTTAGTCTATAGTACTTCTAAATGTCAGACATATAGGCATATAAGGACACATAGTCATCAAATACTGCTGTTCACTGCCTGACCAAGACTGTCTAATACAAACTAACATTTACAGAAATGGGCATAAGAATAGATACTATTTCTAAAATGTATTCACTTTATATTGTTCCTCTCTAAGATTTTTTTCTCTCTTATTCTAAATACATACCTTGATCATTTGGACTATACAAGAATTGTTTTGACTTGAAGACTATATTGAGCAGTATTGGTATATTGAGTTAGAAACAAAATTAATATCTTTTACATACGTTGCCCTTTGCAGTTACAGTGCACTTTTAGTTACAGTGTCACATTTGATTTTGTAATAGTCAACCTAGAAAGTACTTTCAAACAATATATCTCCTATTCTAGGGTATATCATAAGTAGGGGTGAGGGTGAGGATGAGCAGAGCAGGGTTTAAAAGAAAGAGAAAGTATAGGGCCTGGGACCTGTATGTAGATATTTTGAGCCAGATCCTGCAATGCTACTCTGATGGATTTCTAAACTACCCATGGTTGTTAAATCGATGGCCCACAGTAATAGTCTGCAAAATATGGTCCCCACATCAGCATCATCTCATCAGATGGGGTTTAGTGGAGAACAAATCTCTAGGCTCCATCCAAATGTGTTGAATCAGAGAGCCCAGGCTATATGGCAATCTGACTTTTAAGAAGTTCTGCAGGGGACTCTGAGACATGCCAAAGTGTGAGACCCACTGGTTGACAGCCCTGGTTCACAAAATTTTGAGGATCAGAGCACTTGCATTAGCACCTGGGCTTCTTACAAGTCTACCAAATTAGCACCTCATAAAGGAGGTTGAAGTCTTTGCAACTGAATTTTTGAAAATTCTATAGGTGAATGAAATTAATGCATGTTAATGTTTGAGAACCACCAATGTGGTCTAGTTTGTAAAGTTTGTAATTAACTAAACTTCTGCATTTTCCAGCTTCTGACCTATTCAGTCTTCTCGCCCAAAATTTCTGCCTCCCTTTTCTTTATCCCTACATTTGTACTGTTGTTAAAAAACATGTAATTCCACAATGAACCCTCATACACCTGACATCTAAAGTCACTCTAACATTAAACAACTGGTTCTCTGGAAATCTTTATTCATCTTTCCAGAGAAGTAGTTTTATACATATCAGAATGTGGACTGACATTAGTACTGACACACAGTGCATTTTCTCTCTTTCAAGTCCACTTGCCACATTGCAGTCATTGTTACTTCTAAAGTTTTAATGGTATCATGACTATTCCATACTCAGAAATATTTAATAGCTTTCTGTACAAAATCTAAAACCTACATATTTGCAAGAATAATTGAGTCCCACTCTTCTTTTAACTACCACCAATCCCTTGTTTCAGCTTTGCTCTTTATTGTGTACTCAGCTACATGTGAGGATTCTCATTCTGACTTGCTCTTTCGTGCTCTGCATCTCTTGCTCAGTCTCGGGTTCTCTAGAATTCCTTCCTTCCCACACTCATATTCCAAGCTAAACTCTATACAATTTTCAAGGGATTCAAGCCTCTCTTGCCAGCAGTAGCTGTTCTGTCTTGTCATGTCTAAAAAACATAATCACCATGTGTGAGTTCATTTAATTTCCAGTAAATACTGACCTTACCCTTCTCATTGTTTCTAATCTATTGCAGAGTTCAAATATTAGAAGAAGAAAAAATAACTACCACAACAGGCTGATTATACACCAGATTATAAACTGGGATAAGGTGCTGTATACAACAAAAAAATTCCAAGATTTTTATAATTATGATGCCTTTCACATGTGTAGAAATGGCAGGTGGGTATTGAGAATGGATTATAAAACTTATAGCAGGAAAAAAGGAAACTCCTAGTGGCTTGGGCCAAACTTTGATAAAGACTGAGAATTTAGTACATACAGGGTAGGGTAAATAAGTTTACAACTGTGAGACCAAAACATACTTTATTCTTCCAAATGAAAAAACAAGTAATTTCTTCAAAAGAACTAGATGAAGTGGAGGCAAGAAATTTATCAGATAGCGAGTTTAAAGTAATGATTATAAGGATACTCAACAGCATGAAAAAACTCTTAGAAACCTTAAGAAAGACTAGTCAGAAATAAAGAATGTGATATCAGAAATAAATAATACAATGGAAGGAGGAAACAACAGGTTAAGTGAAGTAGAGGAGCAAATCAGTGATTTTGAAGACATAGTAGATAAAAACACTCAGGCAGAGCATCAAAAAGAAAAAACAATTTAAAAAATATGAGGAGAAAAGAGGCATGGTGTAAAACATGAAACATAACAAAATAACATCATAGTGATAGCAGAAGGAGAAGAGAGTGAGCAAGGGATCAAAAACCTATTTGGAGAAATAATGACTGAAAACTTCCCTAATGTGGTAAAGGAAAAAGTCATGCAAGTCCAGGAAGCTCAGAGAGTCCCAAACAACTTTAAACAAAGAAGTCTACACCAAGACACATAATTGAAATGACAAGGTTTAGCCCTGGCAGGTGTGGCTCAGTGGATTCAATGCTGACCAGTGAACTAAAAGGTTACCAGTTTGATTCCCAATCAGGGCACATGCCTGTGTTTAGGCCACATCCCCAGTGCTGGACATGCAAGAGGCAACCACACAATGATATTTCTCTCCCTTTTTTCTCCCTCCCTTCCCCTCTCTCTAAAAAATATTAAAAAATAAAATATATTTAAAAAGAGAAAGGAATGACAAGGCTTAAAGACAAGGAGAGAATCCTAAAAAGCACAGGAGAAAAACAGGTAGTTACCTACAAGGGAGCGACTAATTAGACTGTCACCTGATTACTCAACAGAAACATTTCAGGACAGAAGGGAGTGGCATGAAATATTCAAGGTGATGAAAAACAAAGACCTACAACCAAGGCTACTTTACCCAGCAAGGCTATCACTTAAAAATCAGAGGTGAAATAAGGAGCTTCCCTGATAATAAAATACTAAAGGGGTTTGTTAACACCAAACCAGTACTACAACAAATGTTAAAGGACTTGCTTTAAGCAAAAGAAGAAAAAGAGAAAATATTTTAACAATAAAATGATACTAAGTGTGTATTTATTGATATTAAATGTAAATGGCTTAAATGCTCCATAAAAAGACATAGGGTAGCTGAATATGCTGCCTTTAAGAGGACCATCTCAGATTGAAAAATGCACATGAACTAAAAGTAAAGGGATGGGAAAAGTTATTTCATGCAAATTGAAAGAAATAAAAAGCTGGGATAGCAGTATTTATATCCAACAAAATAGACTTTAAAACCAAGACTGTAGTAAGATACAAAGAAAAATACTACAAATAGTAAAAGAAACAATCCAACAAGAAGATATAAACCTAGTAAACATTTATTCATCCAACATAGGATATTTTGGTGAAGCAAATCTTGATGGACATAAAGGGAGAAAACAACAGTCATACAGTCATAGTAAGAAATTTTAATACCTTTTTGACTTCAATGAATAGATCTTCCAGACAGAAAATCAACAGGAGACAGTGGCTTTAAAAGACACACTAGATCAAATGGATTTAAATGATATAGTCAGAGCATATCATCCCAAAACAGCAGAATATACATACTTTTCAAGTGCACATGGAATGTTTTCTAGGGTAGACCACATGTTAGGATGCCAAACAAATCTCAAAAAAATTTAAGAAAATCAAAATCATATCAAGCATCTTCTCTGACCACAATGCCATGCAACTAGAAATCAATCACAAGAAGAACACTGAAAAACATACAAAGACATGAAAACAAAATAATGTGTTATTAAACAATGAATGGGTTAATAATGAGATCAAGGAATAAATCAAAAGATATGTCAAAGCAAATTAAATGAGGACACAACAATCCCAAATCTGTGGCACACTGCTAATCCTAAGAGGAAAATACATTGCATTATAGGCCTATCTCAAAACAAAACAAAACAAAAAAAGAAAAGAAAGAAAAAGAAAAGTTTAAACAATCTAACTTCAGATTTAAAGAAACTTGAAACGAAAAAGAAATTTGAAGCTCAAAGTGAGTAGAAAGGAGGAAATAATAAAAATCAGAGCAGAAAGCAATGAAATAGTGTCTAAAACAATTGCACAAAAGATCGATGAATCCAAAAGCTGGTTCTTTGAAAAGATAAACAAGATTGACAAATCTTTAACCAAACTAATCAAGGAATAAAGAGAAAGAACCCCAAAAAATAAATTGAGAAATGAAGGAGAATAAATAACAACTGACACCAAAGAAATACAAAAGATTGTTAGAAAATATTATGAACTATGTGCTAACAAACTAGACAACTTGGACAAAATGGATAAACTCCCAGAAACATACAATTTTCCAGAAGAATATCAGGAAGAATTGGAAAATCTGAATAGACAGATTACACATAATGAAAATGAAGCCATAATAAAAAAATTAAAAAAAAAAACTCCCAAAAAACAAAAGCCTTGGACCAGATGACTCACAGGTGAATTGTACCACACATTCTGAGAACTAACACCTCTCTTTCTCAAAATATTTCATGAAATTCAAGAGGAGGGAAGACTCCCAAACTCATTTCATGAGGCCAGCATTATCCTAATTTCAAAACCAGATAAAGACACTACAAAGAAGGAAAATTATAGGCCAATAACCCTGATGAACATAGATGCTCAAATCCTCAACAAAATATTAGCAAACTTAGTACAGCAATGCATCAAAAAGATCATACACCATGATCAAGTGGGATTTATTCAGAGAATGCAAAGTTGGTACAACAGTCACAAATCAGTAAATGTGATACACCACATAAACAAAATGAAGGATAAAAACTATATGATCAGATCAATAGATGCAGGAAAAACATTTGATAAAATCTATCACCCATTTGTGGTTAAAACTCTCACCAAAGTGGGATTAGAAGGAACACATCTACACATAATAAAGGCCACATACAACTAACTCACTGTCAGCATCACACCCAATGGGCTAAATCTACAACTTTTCTCCTTAAGATTGGTAACAAGACAAGGATGTCTGCTTTCACCTCTTTTATTCAACATAGTACTGGAGTCCTAGAGGAAGGAATAAAAGGCATCCAAATTGTAAAGGAAGAAATGAAACTGTCATTATTTGCAGATGACATAATATTGTTCATAGAAACTCACAAAAATTCCACCAAGAAACTACTAGAACAGATAAATTAATTCAGCAAAGTAGCAGAATACAAAATTAATATTCAGACATCAGTTGCACTTTTATAAGCCAATAATGAACTAACAGAAAGGGAAATTAAGAAATGATTCCATTCACAATTGCTACAAAAAGAACACAGTACCTAGGAATAAACCTAACCAAGGATGTAAAAGACTTGTATTCTGAAAACTATAAGACACTGAGGAAAGAAATGGAAGAAGATATAAATAAGTGGAAATACATACTGTGTTCATGGATAGGAAAAATTAAATTGTGAAAATGTCCATACTACCCAAAGTAATATATAAATTCAGTGAAATTCCTATCAAGATTCCAATGATGTATTTCATAGAGCTAGAACAAATATTTCAAAAATTGAAATGGAACCACAAAAGGTCCTACATAGCGATCCTGAGAAAGAAGAACAAAGTTGGAGGAATCACACTACCTAATATGAAACTATGCTATAGGACCATAGTAATCAAAACAGCATGGTACTGTCATAAAAACAGAAATATAGATCAATGGAACAGAATAGAGAGCCAAAATATAAACCCATACCTTTATAGTCAATTAATATCTGACAGAGGAAGCAAGCACATACAATGCGCTAAAGATAGTTTATTCAATAAACGGTTTGGGGAAAATGGAAGTGATAAATATAGAAAAATGAAACTAGACCACCTTCTTGTATCACACATAAAAATGAATTCAAAATTGTTCAAAGACTTAAATGGTAGTCCCAAAACCATAAAAACTGTATAAGAAAACATATCCTGCAAAATTTCAGACATTGTTCATAACAATATTTCATCAGATATATCTAGCCAGGCAAGGGAAAAATAGAAAAAAAAGAAACTGACAGGACTACATCTAACTACAAAGTTTTTGCTCAGTGAAGTAAATTATCAACAAAATAAAAGATTACCCACAGAATGGGAGAACATATTAACCAATAAATCAGATAAGGTGCTAATAACCAAAATTCATAACATACTTACAAAACTCAACACCAAAAATACAAACAATTCAATTAAAAAATGGGCAAAAGACATGAATAGATAGTTCTCCAGACAGAATATACAGATGGCCAACAGACATATGAAAAGCTGCTCAATGTCACTAATCATCAGATAAATGCAAATGAAAACCACAGTGAGTTATAATCTTATGCCTGACAGAATGGCTATCATCAATAAATCAAAAACAAGTCTTGGCAAAGATGTGAAGAAAGGGGAACCCTCATGCACTGTTGGTGGGAATGCAGATTGGGGCCACCACTGTGGAAAGCAGTATGGAGATAGATACCTCAAAATATTAAAAATGGATCTGCTTTTTGACCCAGGGATCCCACTTCTGGGAATAAATCTGAAGGAACCCTGAACACTAATTTGAAAGAACATAAGCACCCCTATGTTCATTGCAGCATTATTTATAATCAGCAAGATGTGGAAGCAGGCTATGTGTCCATCAGTAGATGAATGGATAAAACAACTGTGGCACATTTACCCAATGGAATACTACTCAGCTACAAAAAAAGAAGAAAATTTTACCCTTTGTGACAGTATGGATCGACCTGGAGAACATTATGCTATGTGAAAGAAGCCAGTCAGAGAAAGACAAATATCATATAATTCCACTCATGTGGAATTGAATGAACAAACTAAACTAACAAGGAAAATGGGAACAGCTCATAGATGGAGAGAAGAATGACAGCTAGTAAAGGGGGCAGGAACTTAGGGGCTAGAGGGTTTGAGCAAAAAGGAAAAAGAATTCATAGACATGGACAACAATGTGGTAATTGACTGTGGGGAAAGTGCTATAAGGGGACTAAATGGTAATGGAAAAATGCAATAAAGATTAGGTGAAAAAACACTATTCTTGCATTATGATTTATTAGTTATTATATTATTTTTGTATGAACAACTATAGCCTACTTTTTCCCTGTCCTGAATTAGTATTAACAATTAAACTAGGAGTGTGCCTACTGCTTGCTCCATTATTTGACTGGAAACTGATGACAATGGTCACCTACTTAAAAGAAGTTGAAATAATGGAACTTTCTTGGTAAACAATAAATGAAGGAATCAAGTGGATCAGAAAGAGAATATAGATTTATTACATGGAACCTGATTAATTACACATACTCCAGAAAGCTCTATGGATTGGCTCTTGATAACATAGCACCAGGATTATTGTCCTAACATTAAAATTGGATATTTTCTTTGTTTCTCCACTGGACTATAAATTCTTCAAAAGGCTATAATTACTCAGCCAATTGATTTTAATACTAAGCCCATATTACATTTTTATTGAAAATGAGGCACCACAGCTTGCTTTATTTTTGTTTTAAACCACATTGTTAAATATAAATATCATGATCAACATTTCATATTATTTTAAATGTTACCTTAATTATATTAATGATAATGTTAGCTATTTTTGATTCATTGCTAATTTTGAGATTTACACATATGATTTACTAGATCTTAATTTTTAATTTCTCTATGTATTTCATTATATAAATATATTTTGTATATATTTTTTACCATCTAAATAGTTTCTAGCTTTTCCCTACAATCAAAAATATTTTCATGGTTATCCTCTTATGTGTTTTATGGTTTATGTGAACAAAACTTTCTTTATGGTTTCTCTCTTCTACCTAAATAAGAATTTATTAATTTTAGTGTACTTGATATTTAATTTTACTAATTTTCATTAGGATTATACAAGTTTTTTACCAATCTAAATTTGTATGATGCTGTTGCTTGTTTTTAATATTTTTCTTAGTGTTTAACAACAAATAATTGAATTTTTTTCTGTGCTATTGGCTGTATTTCTCCTTTTGTGATGTGTCTTCCTATGTGTAGCCCATTTCTCTTACTTTTTTCTTATCAAACATTTTATATATTCTGTAGGCTAATACTTTGTCAGTTATCTATGTTACAAATATCTTTGAATTCCTGATTGATCATTAACATCATATATGATATCCTGTGTCCCATAAAATAGATTAATTTGATTCAATCAAATCTATCATAATGTCTTGTTTCCTTTGAGGTCAAAACAACTACCACATACATATTTTTTTCTTAAAGTTCTGTCTTGTATTCATAGAAGTTTCACTTCAATAAAGTTTGAAGTAGAGATCTCACAACATTTTTTAAGTATGAAATATTTTCAGGATCTGGGGTTGGACAAAGCAGGGGAGAGGGACAGGGCAGGGGAGAGCAACGGCTAAGGTAAATGGGGACAACTGCAACTGAACAACAATAAAAAATAAATAAAATTAAAGAAAAAAAGATGTTTTGTGAGGCCCAGTGCATTGAATGCCAACCTGGGAACCAAAGGGGTCACCGGTTTGATTCCCAGTCAGGACACATACCCGGATTGCAGGCCAGGTCCCCAGTAGGGGGCATACAAGAGGCAATCACACATTGATGTTTTTCTCCCTCTCTTTCTCATTCCCTCCCCCTTTCTCTAAAAATAAATAAATAAAAATATTTTTAAAAAGAAAGGAGACAAGTCAATTATCCTAGCACTGTTCCTTAACTAGTTCATCACTACCCAATGATTGGTAATGGTGCCCATATAATATAATAACTTCTTATGTAGGATTTTCTCTATGTATTTTTTATTGATTATGCTATTACAGTTTTCCCAATTTTCCCCATTTATCCCTCCTCCACCTGCCCCCCAACCCTCCAGCACCCCCCGCAAGTTCATGTCCATAGGCTGTACATATAAGTTCTTTGAATTCTATTTCCTATACCATTTTTATCTCTCCCTGTCTATTTTATACCTACTAATTATGCTTCTTCCCTCTACCTTTCCCTTATATTACTCCCTTCTCCCTCCCCACTGAAATCCTTCCACTTGATGTCCATTTCTCTGATTCTGTTCCTGTTCTAGTTGTTTGCTTAGTTTTGGTTTTCATTTTAGTTTTCATTTCTTTGTTTTTCTTTTCTTTTAGGTTCATTTGTTGATAGTTGTGAGTCATTGTCATTTTAATGTTCAGAGTTTTGATCTTCTTTTTCTTAGATAAGCCCCTTTAACATTTCATATAATAAGGGCTTCATGATGATGAACTCCTTTAACTTGACCTTATCTGGGTAGCACTTTATCTGCCCTTCCATTCTAAATGATAGCTTTGCTGGATAGAGTAATCTTGGATATAGGTTCTTGCCTTTCATGACTTCAAATATTTCTTTCCAGTCCCTTCTTGCCTGCAAGGTTTCTTTTGAGAAATCATCTGATATCCTAATGGCATTATTTTATGGGTAACTGTCTCCTTATCTCTTGCTTCTTTCAGGATTTTCTCTTTGTCTTTAATCTTGGGTAACTTAATTATGATGTGCCTTGATATGTTCCTCTTTGGGTTCAACTTCTTTGGGACTCTCTGGGCTTCCTGGATGTCCTGGAAATCTATTACCTTTGCCAGATTGGGGAAGTTTTCCTTCATTATTTGTTCAAATAAGTTTTCAATTTCTTACTGTTGTTCTTCTCTTTCTGGCACCCCTATAATTCAGATATTGGAATGATTCAGGTTGTCCCAGAGATTCCTCAGCCTCTCTTCATTTTTTTGGATTCTTGTTTCTTCATTCTGATCTGGTCAGATGTTTATTTCTTCCTTTTGTTCCAAATCATTGCTTTGAGTCCTGGTTTCCTTCCTGTCACTGTTGGTTCCCTGAATATTTTGCTTTATTTCATTTTGGGGATCTTTCATTTGTTCTTTCATTTTTCGACCAAGCTCAATCAGTTCTGTGAGCACTTTGATTACCAGGGCTTTAAATTCTCCATCAGATAGGTTGACAATCTTCTCATCACTTAGTTCTGAGGTTTTGCTCTGTTCTTTTATTTGGGCCATATATCTTTGTCATGGTGCAGCTGCAAGGTTGTAAGGGGACAGGATCTTAGGTATTCACCTGGGCAGGGCACCCCTCTTTGCTGAGCTGCCTGTGGGAGAGGGGCCAGAGAGGGAACAGTGTGGCTTGCCTGCTTGTCTCTAGTGAATTTTCAATGAAGTTTACTGGGAGAAACTCCCAGTTTACTGGGTAGCAACCCCTGCCATAGCCCACAGTCAGCTCTGAGTCTCAGTTTTCCCCTTAAGTCAGCCCATCCTGCACAGCCCACTGAGCTGGCAGCCAACCCCACTTCCAAGGTCTGCCGGTTGCTGAGGTTTTTCTGAGTTGGCCACGCTGTCCACTGCCTTACTGGTCTGCTTGTTCTGGTTGATTTTTTCTTTAATTCTTTGGTTGTAGGAGTTCCATTCAGTTTGATTTTCTGGTGCTTTTGGGCTTTTATTGATTTTTTGTTGTTATAGATTGGTTGTTATACTACTTTTGGGTGTGCGAGGAAATGAAGGGTTTCTACCTACACCTCCATCTTGGCTGGAACTCCTGACTTTTTTTCTATTTCTGTGCTTTTAACTTTAATAAATAGATTTATAGGTCTGTATGTCAAACCACATATACTTTTATGCTTCATTTCTAAATCTATTATATTTAATTCCCTTATGCTTTTCTACTTATATGTATTCTCTGAAATATTATTAAATTTTAAATTTGCATGTAAATTTTGGAATATTTGATTAGTTGCACAAAGATCACTTTGGGTTATTGATTGGAATTACCTTAACTTTATGGAATATTATGGAAAAAGCTGACATCTCTATGAAATGTTCTCTTATGAACACACTATTATGCTCCATTTATTCAAGTCTGTTTCAACATTCTTCATAATATTTTTAATGATATTTTGTAATGTCTTAATAAAGATCCTATTCATATTTTTAGATTCACTCCATATATATTTATGATGTTATAAATATCATTTTCTTGATCTATTGCATTTTCTAATCAGTCATTCCTGATTTAAATAGTTTGAATTTTTATACACTGACAAATAATAAATAACCCTGATATATAGTTATCTACAAATAACTATATTTTAGCAAATAAGAGAAATATATATTTTTATAATTTACCAAATTACTTCTATTTTAAGTTGATATAGTAACTAGAACTTCTAGTAAAATATTAAATAAGAGTAATAATAGGTACCTTTCTTTCTGTTGGAAATTTTTCCAAAATATTAAAATAAATCATATTTTCTGTGAGATATTGACATGTATCTTTACTGATTCTAATTTACTACATAGTTTTTATTAGCATAAATGTGTATGGCCTTTTACTGGATGATTTTTCTGTATTTAATAGGATGATAACATGAACTGTTCTCTCCTTTTGTTTATATGCTGAACCATATTAATAGTTCTTTAATGGTGAAATTTTCCTGTAGTTCTTTGATAATGGATATTGACCATTAGTTAATACCTTTTTAATTTCATGCCAAATTCAGTTTGTTAATGTTTTCTTTAGAGTTTTTTATCTGTTAATAAATGAAATTGGTGCATAACTTCTTACTCTTGTTTTTCCCTAATTTTTTTAGAAGTTTTACTGCTTCATAAGTAAACTTGATAGCTCTCCTCTTTTTTTCTTTGAAATGTCTAATGTAAAACGATGTCTCTTTGTATGTTGAAAGTTTAGAAACCCTTTCACGTAAAACTACTTGGGCCTTGTAGCAGATGTCTGCAGTGGCACAAACAACATTCCTTCAGCTCACTTGAGCTGCAGCTGAATTTCACAGTTTTCTAGATCATTTTCTTTATTTTTCCTTTCTCCAAAACCATAGAAATTATCTTATTCCATACACAGGTCCAGAAAAAAAGTGAAGAGGAGTTAGTCCTTCAACCAATGAAGTAGGGAGTTGAGAGTTGAATGCTGAAGCGCATTGGTCTAGAGGAGTCAATCAGTAGCATTCTACAGACGGACTCACAGGATGCCCAGAGGGGTTTAGCTCCAGTTGCTCATTAGTAACCACCTTAATAAGACATCCTTCACTGGTTTTCCCTACTTTTCTCTCTCACTCACTTATCTATCTCCCTTTCTTCTGCTTCTAGGTATCCCTCCCAAATAAATCACTATATCAAATCTTGTCTAAGGTTTTGATTTTAGAAGTAGCAAACTAGTACATGTAATTGTGGAAGAGGAGGCCATGGAAGGCAACTCTCTGGATGAGATTTAGAACTATAGCACTCACTGACCAGGTAGCCATGGGACCCCATTAGTGGTATAAGTTGGTACTTTCAACTCCTGGCAAGCTAAACTATAACAATGACTAATTTGTCCCTGCCCTAGTCTGTTACAGATTAGGAGATATGGAAGAAGAGGTAAAATTGACTTATGTAGAAGTTCTTTCACATTTGAAAGGAATGGAAAAAATGGTAATTATGAAGATTGTCCATTTGGTTGGATTTGTTAATGACTGTGAAATCCTTTTTATAAGGACTGACAGGTACAGGTTAACCAATTTTTCATTCTGTGCATACTTTGAAATGTAAAGTTCTCTAGAACTGTATTAGAAAAAAATTCTCATTTCCTGTAGATGCAGTGAAGACTGTGCTGATAATCAGGACAAGAATTTAACTGTAAAGGTGGCACATTTTCTAAGGGGACTGAATAAACAACCTTGATAGGACTCCTATTAAAAAAATTCATTTCTTAACAGGGAATACTGAAAATCCTGATAGCAGAGATTCATTCATTTGGGTGGAAGTGCCTTGGAATAAATTCCACTAACAGTATTAACCCACAGACCTAATCTTCTCATTCTTCCTAGGAAAGGGTCACCTCTTTTGTCTGGGGACCATTAAAATAACTCACATAGAAGGATAATTTTTAAGAATATGGTGCCTTCTCCAAATCTCCTCCTGACTTTTTTCTTTACCTTTAGACAAAACAAAGATCATATCTTTGTATAACCTGAATGGGGCCGAGAGAGCGAGAGAGAGATCACAACCGGTTAATAAGTTACACCTGAAACAATGGAAATGGGTAGGTTTGGGTTTTTAGAATGGTGAAATGGAACATATGTATAAAATATGAGAGGGTAGCTTTTTACAACATAAGAGAAATATTATGGTGCACCTCCATAATTTAATATCCTGACAAATCTGGAGTCAGTTATAAAACTCTGCTGAGATGGCTGTTTATATTTCAACATAATTACAATCTTCAGTAAAAATGTACAGATGTTCAGTCTTGATAGCAGAGTATTAAAGGATCAGAAGGCACATGGAGTTAAATATGTCTATTGTACCTAACTAAAGAATCTACCATCTGATTATAACATGAGAAGAGACTAGAGCATTTTTCTTTCAATAAAGGTAATATTTGTAAAGGCACCACTATCCTTGAAAGGCTTCTTTGTGGCTATTCTCAAAGACAAGGGCTGGCAAATGGGATTTTGTTTAGTACTGGGACTCCTGTTATCAGTGAAAATGATGAAATTTTGGACTCTCAGAGCCCAAGTGGCAGCAATTATCAGAAGCAAGGTGGATTTAATTATCATAAAAGATAGTAAGAATTTATTGAAAACTGATAGCATTTGACAGCCAGAAGCTATGGGATTGGGAGTAAACAATGATGATCCTAGGATAAGACTATGTGGGCAATAATTAAGGACAATTTTGAGTCTTATAATAGGAAAAAAAATCAAAAGCTGGTGATCAAAAGGCTCATGTCTGTTGGCATAGTAAAAAGAATCACCAACCTTTGAGCAGTTACCAGATCTGAGACAGTGAGTGAGACTGAGAAGCCATTGATAGAGATTAGGAATACTTAAAAGGTTTTGCCCTATCACCAAAAAATATGTAAAATAAAGATTCCTTCAATTCTTGCTGAAGGGAATCTGCAATTATTTATTATGACAATAACATCTAGGAAAAGGGGCTAACTAGATGTTTTGAAGGTTGTTAGATTTGGAGTCTAAATTGTCACATATTATGGAATGCCACTAAGATTTGTAAGACTCTGAACAAATAGTTATGAAGGATCCAGTTTATATAAATAAATTTATATTAAAATGCATTGTAAAATATATAACATTATTTGAAGTATATTAATTTATCTATAAAGTCATATAATAATGAGTAGAAAGGAGGTGGTTATGATTTGTTTATTTTCCAACCATTGCACCTGAAAACACTGTGCAGTATCTATTCCTGTTCAGATCCAGAAACTAGGGCCTCAATATACTTTATTATTTAGTATGCCATTCCTGGCTAAGTTCATTTCTCCCACAAGTAGAAAATGGAAACAATGCTATTATGAGTACATAATGTCATGGCCATTCAGAATCTATGTCTATTAAAGCAATACAGAGATTCTTGATACTGAAGTTCCCTGATTCCACTTATTTACTGCTTGCTAAACTATTACTGCATAGTAATTGTAACATCTGTGAATACTGGCTTCCAAAGACCTTTTCAAAAATGCAAATCTCCCAAGGGAATGAAGGAAATATGAAAGATAATTAATTTTTTAATTTATATTAACAGTGCTATAAATTTTATAGCAAAAATGTAAACCAAGACTGATTTTGTCTTTTCTTGAACTCTTTAGGACGTAATGACTGAATTCTAGAATGCAGTCTCTTCTAGTGGTTGCTGCATCTGCTTCCAAAATACCGTGAATAGCACAGGTAAGAAGCCCATGAGTAAAAGGAGAAGAATGGTATAATTCAAGCAAAAACTGTCCATTCCTCATCCAGCATGGCCAAAGACCACCCAGAAAAGCATAATATCACCACTTTGGAGAAAGTCAATAAGATCGTTTCGGTGTTGTGGGGGCAAAGTTCTCAAAAGTTTGCAGAGGACATCAGAGCTTGTGGACGGACCAGGCAATTCCCTTGGTACTAGAAATAAGATTTCACAGAGTGAATAATAGATGCCTGCTGCCACTCTACTCCCCTCAAGTGCTCTAGAGTGGAGGTGGCACTACTTTGTAACGTGGAGAAATGAAAACAACTCAAGGGCCCTCACAGAAGCTCAGTCCCAAAGTAGGGCAATGGAATGTTGGTAACTCAGCCCCTGAATGTGTTTTGTGTCCACCATGAACAAGTCACTAAACACCAATGGATCAGCACCTGTCTGACAACCCAATCACAGACAATTCCGCAAAATAACACTCTGCTAGACAACCGCGTGGAAATCAGCTCTGGTTTGACCACAGAGGTACCAGTCTCAGAGCTCTGTGGGACTCTTCATCAGTGCTCTAGGGGTTATGGGGATTGGGATGGTTAGAAGAAAGAAAACAATCCAATGGTAAGAAAGATGGAAACTGGGGTCACCAAGTAGGATTCCTAGATGGCTAGTCACAAGCACTAGAGAGTCCTAATAATAAAAAATAAACACATGGTACTGGTCTTAGCCTGGAGAAAATATATCACTGCTGGCCCCAGACCTAGACATTGACAAAGTCCAAGTGTGCACTGCCATGAGGTATGGGTCTTGGACAGGGGCCTCACTGACTCTACAAGTGCAGAACTACATAAGGTTTCTGGGAAAAGGGACCAACCATCAAGTCCTCATGTAGTATTCAACAACTAACATCTGTTGCAATATAACAAAAGAAATAGATTATAACTTTAGTAAATATATTTCAATGATTCATATTTATTAATTAGTTCACCAAATATTTTCTAAATTTTTGTTAAAAGCCTGACCCTGTTTATGCTGTGAGTAAATAAAAGTACCTATGTGGAACTTACATATTAACATGGGAGACAGACACTAAATAACTTATATGAATTAATGCACAGATATAATTTATATAATGAAATTATCACAAAATATGTAAAATGAGGTTTGGTAAAAGAATAAGTGATAAAGTCTAGTAATTCAAATAGAATGGCTAAGGACAGTCTCTACGGGAAGATGACAATGGAGAAGAAATTTAAATAAGGTAAGGTATATAATCTGGGAGAAGAGAATATCAACTGTAAGTTGGGTTAGGGAAGGTTGATAAGGGCCATCTTGGTGGGTTTAATTGTTACTTTTCTAAAATTATTTTTCCAGTTATTGGGGTGTGATTGACAAATTAACAATTCTATATATTTAGATTGTACAATGTGAACTTTATAGTATACCACTATATATATATATGTATGTGTGTACACACACAATTGGTATACAAGTAGTATATATGTGTGTGTGTGATGTATATAATGTATATATATATCACTACATATATACACAATATATAGTATATATAGTAATACCACTATATATACAATATATAGGGTGTATATATAGTATACATAATTATAATATATATAATTACCACAATTGAGTTAATTGGTAAGTTTAAAAAATAACAATGAAGCCTGCATGAGAAGCACATGGAACAACTAACTACAAGAGTAGAAGATGAGACTTGAGAAGTGACAAGAAGATACAGGGTCTTGTACAATTGTGAGGATTTTATATTTTACATTTTGTTAAAAAACCATAAGAGGATGTTTAATAGAGAATATTGTGACCTACATTTTGTTTTTAACACTATCACTTTCATTGTTTTGTAAAGAATAGAACGTTGATGCTAAACATAGAAACCAGAAGATTAGTTTGGAGGTTAAGTAGCCTATGTGAACAATTTATTAAAGTTCATTAGAAAGTAACAGTTAAAGTTTCCCAGTGCTTTGCACAAATAAGTATTTTGTAATTATTTGCTTATTGTTTTAGATCTACATAATTTGTTCAATGTTTTCAAAAGCTATTAAATATAAGTTTAGTATATCCATATATTAATCTGAAAAATTGTCATGTTTTATTCAGTTAAAAAACTAATGAAAACCTGAGTTTATAAGAGGAATAACTGAAAGTAATCCGATAGTGTTTATAACATTTTGGAGAGAATACATTTTGTAATTTATAAATGATTGATACTACTGACAGAAAGATTATTTCCATCTTAGGGGAAATATATTAACCATCATAGGTTTTCAAATTTGTGAAGCCAACCATCAGCCATATTTCAAAGTATACTCTAATGAGAAGGCTATATAACAAAATATTCTAAAAACAAAAAATACAAATTTTTATGTGATACATTTATTTCTTAAAATACAATGAAAATACCTAACATGGAGGAAATTAGCCCATCTAAACTACAGCATGTAGATATTGAATAATCATGCTCTTCAGCACAGATGATATATCACTGTATCTTGCCAGCACTTAATCATTTTTATGGAATTACAATTTGGTTTTCACTAACTGTGATTTACTTAGTGTGGGTTGATTTATGCCATTGAGAATTTGTTTAGTTAATGGAACATTTTAATTTATGACAGAAGGCAGCAAAAATTGCTTTGAATATCTGGATTGCATTACTATTGATTGTCAGTCAAAATTTTAAATGAAAAAAAAATGACAGATAAGAGCATTTTTATATCAGCTATCCTGATATACCAGTAGAGTACAGATTTTAAACTTAAAACACAAAAAACTAGTAGCTTTTACACTTGCTTCTCCAAACCCTTGAGTAGATATTGTTTCTCACAGACATATGGTACTGTCTGTGAAGTCTTTTCTGTAAAGCCTCACAGATAAAGAGTGAGATGTTTCAGAATGTAGTTTCATCAGTATGCTACTGGCACCCAGCTCTGGGCCTCCTTTCATCTGGCCACGATGGTACATATCCCTGACTCCTAAGTGTCTGCTGAAGGTAAGAAATGAGTTGAAAGCAAACTGGCTGATGGTCAATCCTGATGATTTTAGAATACTATGTATGGGTCAAAGAAGCCAGGGGCAAGTGAAACTTAGTCTTCTCCATTAGTGGACACTTAATTTTTGCTATCAAGTTATATCCATTTTTATTTAATGCCTGACTTTTAAATATTCATTTCTATACAGCAATTATTTCCTCATGCCTTTAAATGTTCCTTTCAACTGTGAGACTCTGCTTGAAAGAATGTGATAGAACTAGCCCTTCTCAGAATCAGAGACTTTCAGGGTTTAGTAACATTATCAAGTACTTTTAAGAGTTGAGGCTAGGTGCTCACTGCCTTACCAACCAGGTGTCTTCTCCCTATAAGTCTCTGTACACTGAGTGGCTGAGTGACCCTGTGTACTCAGTCAGCTGGGCTATCTTGCCTTCTGGTGGTACGTTGGGTTTGTCAAATGAAAATCCTAGCAGAAGGCTGAGGTTGGGGGTCTTGGGAGTATCAGAGAGATGTCAAGATATTTATTTCCCCAGTTTTCTCCCTATGAGGACACAGGAAGTTGCAATGATTATTGTCTTCTTCTAAGGCTTTAGTACCTGTATGTGGCCCTCTCCTGCAGAAGAAAGAAAAGGGTTCTGACGATCACTTACTCCCTTTACCCCTTCAACTACAGGTTGATAATAGTTCACCATTATACTTAGCCAGAGGATGTCCGCTCTCTTGTTAGCTTTTTTTTTTTACCTTAGTCTTACTTTTGCAAATAATTGATTCATTAAAATATTTTCAATATCCTTATTTGAGTGTTCCATTTGTTTCTTCCCAAGTCCTGATGATACATTGGATTTTTTGGTTGCTTGAATGCCCATTTTGTCACCTCTCCTAAATAGTCAACTTGACTGTATGTTTGAATAAGTGTAGTAACAAAGAACTTACTACTACCTAATATAACCTATCTCTCCTTAAGCAACCTTTAACTGAATATAATCTCTTATTTATGGCAAAATAGCAGTAACTCTTTTGTAGAGAAGATGTTTGCACATTGTTGCATTGTTAGAGCTTCTGAGCATGAAAAACTGGAACCTTGGGTTAAGGGGAAGATTTGGAAGTTAAAGAGTGTTTATTTTCTTTTTTCTATTTTCCCTATACTGTTGCATTGATTTTTTAAAGTTTTTTTTTATTATTGCTCAAGTACACTTGTCTCCATTTTCCCACCACCACTTTCCTCTGACCCACTCATCCCCACATCCCACCCTCAATCCTACCTCCTTTTGACTTTGTCCATGGGTCCTTTGTATGTGTTCCTTGACAACCCTCCCCCTTCTTCATGTCTTAATCCCCTCCCTCCTCCTTTCCGGTTACTGTCAAATTGTTCTTTATTTCAGTGTCTATGGTTATATTTTGCTTGCTTGTCTGTTCCGTTGATTAGGTTCCACTTATAAGTGAGATCATATGCTACTTGTCTTTCACTGCCTGGCTTATTTCACTTAGCACAATACTCTCCAGTTCCATCCATGCTGTCACAAAAGGTAGGAGCTCCTTCTTTCTTTCTGCTGTATAATATTCCAATCATTGTGTGTGTAAATGTACCACAGTTTTTTGATTCACTTCTTTACTGATGGTCACTTAGGTTGCTTCCAACACTTGGCTATTGTAAATTGTGCTATTATGAACATTGGTGTTCCTAGGTTCTTTTGAATTGGCATTTCTGGATTCTTAGGGTATAATCCCAGCAGTGGAACTGCCAGGTCAAAAGGCAGTTCCATTTTTAGTTTCTGAGGAAATTCCATACTGTTTTCCACAGTGGCTATACCAGTCTGCATTCCCACCAACAGTGTCCTATGGTTTCCCTTCTCTCCACAACCTTGCCAGCACTTACTGTTTGTTGATTTGTTTATGATGGCCATTCTGATTAGTGTGAAGTGGTATTTCATTGTGGTTTTAATTTGCATCTCTCTGATGCCTAGTGATGCTGAGCATCCTTTCACATGTCTCTGGGCCCTCTGTATGTCCTCATTGGAGGAGTGTCAGTGTAGGTCCTTTGCCCAATTTTTAATTGTATTGTTTGTCTTCCTGGAGTGGAGTCATGTGAGTTCTTTATATATTTTGGAGATAAAGCATACCTCAACTTAATAAAGGCCATATATGAAAAATCTACAGCCAACATCACAATCAACAGGTAGCAACTAAAATCCTTTCCCACTAAGATCAGGAAAAACACAAGAATGTCTACTTTCATCACTTCTATTCAACAAAGTATTGAAAGTCCTAGCCACAGTGATCAGACGAGAGAAAGAAAGAAAACACATGCAAGTTGGAAAGGAGGAAGCAAAACTGTCATTGTTTATAGATGGCATGATAGTGTACATAGATGATCCTATAGATTCCACCAAAAAACTTCACTCTAATAAGTGAATTTGGCAAAGCAGTAGGATATAAAGTCAATATTCAGAAATCAAAAGTATTTTTGTATACCAACAATGAAATATCTGAAACAGAAATCAGGAAAAAATCCTATTTTCTATAGCAATAAAAAAAATAAAATACCTAGGAATAAACCTAACCAAGGAGCTAAAAGACCTATACTCAAAATCTACACAACACTGAAGAAAGAAACTAAGGAAGGCACAAATAAATGGAAGCATATACTGTGTTCATGGGTTGGAAGAATTAACATCATCAAAATGTCCATACTATCCAAAACAATTTATAGACTCAACACATGCCCTATTAAAATGCCAATCACATTTCACAAATATAGAACATTTCAAAAATTTATATGGAAACATCAATGACCCTGAATAGCTGCAGCAATTTGGGGAAAGAATAACAAAGTAGGAGAGATCACAATACCTGATATCAAACTATATTACAAGGTCACAGTAATCAAAAAAGTCTGATAGTGGCATAAGGAAAGACACATAAATCAATTGCACAGAATAGAGAGCCCACAAGTAAGCCAAAGCCTCTATGGTGAATTAGTATTTGACAAAGGGGGCAGAAACATAAAATGGAGTAAAATAGCCTCTTCAACAAATGGTGCTGGGAGATCTGGACAGCTACATGCAAAAAAGTGAAACTCGACCACCATACACAAAAATAAACTAAAGATGGATAAAAGACTTCAATATGAGTTACAACATCATAAAAGTCCTAGAGGAGAACATAGGCAGGAAAATCTCATATTCCACACAGCAATAGTTTCATTGCTATGTCCCCTGGAGCAAGGGACATAAAGGAAAGAGTAAACAAATGGGACTTCACCAAAATAAAAGCTTCTGCACAGCTAAAGAAAACATCAACAAAATGAAAAGGGAACCAACCATATGAGAAAATATATTTGCCAATGATACTTTGGACAAGAGTTTGATCTCCAAGATATATAGAGTGTTTAAATAGATAGAGGCCTGCAGAGAGAGATAGTCATCAAACACTGGAGCCATAGGTTTACATTTTGAAATGTAATAAAGCCAGAAATGATTCAATTATATACAAAAGAATAGTAAAATAGAAACTTATCTCTTATTTTCATGGATAATATTTGCCTACGTTAGTGAGATCAAGTTTCTTTCCATTCTCAGGAGTGGAGAGAGCTCTACAGTAACCTCTCTGTAAACTCCAGATTCATAATTTTAGGGTCTTCTCCTGTGGTTCACACACATTTATAAACACATACCTGGCCATCTGGCTCTCATTACATTACTCTAGAGAAGTGAATGGAGTATGGGGAACCAATATAGTTATTGCCGTAAGTAATAGTAATAGTCTGTCTTGGATCCAGAAATCTCAGGTTTGCTTTCTGGACAAAATAAATAAATAAAGGTATTAAAAATGTATCACTGTAACTTCCATCTTGAGGTTGATTATATAAACATGCAGAAGGAAATACTTTTGCAAAAGACAGCAGTTTTAGGTCCTGAATTTGTTCTAAATCTTCTTTTGCCCATTCTTGAAATAGCATGGATTAAAATCTCCTCAACTTCTTGGTTATTCTTTATAGAAACTCCAAGTTAATTAAACACTGGAGTAGATCTCAGCGATGCAAGATATATTAACTTTACTCCTCAGGTAACTATGTAAAAGCATCAGTTTGGGGGGAAATAGAGAATATCAAGGTCACAAAGACAATTATAGTGTCTCTATAATGTATCATCATCAAGAAAAACCAGTTCTAATTATTTTTAGATTTGGAGCAACTAAGTTCAAAATTGTTATACCAAGGGGAAAAACATCTGTTTTAGCACTGATTGGATTATGTACTCATCCTTGGTGAAAAGACGATTCATTTCAACATTTTATCCTAGTAATTTGTAAACGGGAAATAATTATCTTAAAAGAAATAAGGATGTTGTTACTAGAAGGGGGTATACATAACTAAGCAATCAAAAGTATTAATAAAGGTTTTTGCAAGTAAAGAAGGAATGAGAACAAAGTTTCAAATGATCATATTTGAAAACTAAGTGATTATATTTTTGAAAATTAAGTAATAGTCTATAAAAGGAAAATAAGAAGAACTATGGATAGAGTTAAATTGGCTACATTTTGTTGATGTTTTGTTTTGTATTATTTCCTTGGAGCAGACAAAATTGAATGATATATTACAATTACTGCCCTGGCGGGCATAGCTCAGTGGTTTGAGCACAGGTCTGAGAACCAAAAGGCTGCCGGTTTGATTCCCAGTCTAGGGCACATGACTGGGACGCAGGCCAGGTCCCTAGTAAGGGGGCACATAAGAGGCAACCACACACTGATGTTTCTCTCCCTCTCTTTACCCCTCTTTTCCCTTCTCTAAAATTAAATAAATAAAATCTTTTTTAAAAAGTACTGAGAAATTCCTTAGAATAACTATTCAGCACTTACAAAACAAAATTAAGGGTGTGATACTTCACATCTTTATTTATAGAGAAAGATCATTTGCATATTGAAAAAGCCTTGCATTTTTTGTTGCACTATTATTTCTCTAGCCATGTATATATGGTTAGCACACAATCTACACAATATCCTAAAAATTAACAGCAAATTTGGGTCAGAAAAACCCAGCTTCACAAAGGGTCGCTGGTAGGATTCCCAATCAGGGCACATGCCTGGACTGTGGACTGGGCTCCCAGTTTGGGGTGTGTGAGAGGCAACCACATAGTGATGTTTCTCTCCCTCTCTTTCTCTTACCCTTCCCCTCTGTCTAATAATAAATAAATAAATAAATAAATAAATAAATATTTTTTAAAAAGTTCTGAGAAATCCAATCAAGAGAACCTTCTTAGTGAAAATGCACTTTTAATAATAATGACCAAAAAAGCTGAGAATGTTTTCACCATCACTTTACTAAAAACAGAGGAAAGAATTTCAGCAAGATACAAAGACATTTAGAAAGTAATGAAGAATATTGTAAGAGTAAATATATGAGTAAATTTAAATAAGAAATGACAATACAAAGCAGTAATAGTAAATGCTCTGCAAACTAAAATATAAGTAAAATATGTACTTAACAATATACAAAGATAGGTGGAGGATAAGTGGAAATCAAGTGTTCTAAGGTTCTACTATATTGGGTAAGTCAAATGTTAATGATTTGTGTTAGACTATTAAATTGAGGATGTATGCTGTGATCTGTGAGGTAAGCATTTAATAGTATAAACATAGTTAACAAACTTATTTTTTAAATATGAAACTAAGAAATATATTGATTAATATATAAGAAGAAATGAAAAATATCAAACATAAAATGTGGGTCAAATAAAATACCAATAGTTAAATGGTATATATAAACCAACACTTTTATTAATTACATTAAAAACTAAATAGTCCAATTAAAAGGAAAAATACCAATTTGACTAAAAAATGAAACCTTCTTCTTATATGAGCTACCCCCTAAATATGGGGCACAAAAACATTGGAAGTAAAAAGGTGGAAAAAGATACACTTTGCAAACATTTTTGAACAAAACCAGAAGTTGAAGATATGCTAATATTAATGTAGACTCCAAGTAAAGAAATGTTAATAGAGATAAAAGGAAATATTTTGAAATGGTAAGACATCATTTTGCTAGGAAAAAACAAATGAAACATTCTAATTTGGCTCTATCAATTGGAATAGCTTCAAAATATATAAAGCAGGAATTGATAGACTTAAAAGGAAGACAAAATAAATCTGAGATCAGAGAGGCAGATATAAATGTGGTTTCCAGGGCAAGCAAAGAAAATAATAAGGTTACAGAAGTTTCAGAAAAAAATAATTAGATGATAACAAACTGTAGCTAGTTGTTTGAAAGAGTATTTTACCTCAAAATAACAGAATACACACTCCTTTGAGACGCACATGCGACATTCACCAAAACTGACAATAGAATGGGCCATAAAGCAAGACTAACTAGTATATATAGTAATTCAGAGTAACCATTAGAAGTCAATAACAAAAATGAAAACTAAATCATACCCAATTCTTTGGAAATTAAACCATATAATACTACATATTCTCTTCTTCATTGAAGATATCACAAAATAAGTAATATTTTGCACAGAATAATCATAATACGTGATGTCAAAGTGAATGAGTTTAAAGCAGTTTTTAGCTTTAAATACAGTTACTAGGAAGGAAGCTTCAAGAAGTGAATCAATCCTAAAAAAATTAGAAGAAAATAAAGATAAGAACAGAAACCCAAAACAAAAAGAACAAAGTGTGATAAGAGAAAACAGCAAATCCAGAGATGATTGTCTAAAACAATTGATTAAATGGTAGCAGGAGCAATATGAAGAAATAAACGAAACAGAAATCATAACAAGAAAGACAAAAGTGCTATCACTATATATTTAACAGAAATTAAAAACTCAATAGAAAAATATGAGTAATTTAACTCCATTAAAGCTGAAATTTAGGACAGGACAATTTTTTTTTCAAAAAGATATCCTAATAAAATTGAAAAAGAGAATAGAAACCCTAAATACTTACATTTATTAAATAAATTGAATTCATTATTTGAAACGTTCCTTAAAGGAAAATTCCAGTCTAAGCTGACTACATTACAGAATTTCTCCCAAAATTAAAGAAGCTATATCACCATTTTAAATTGAATTTATTGTGGTGAAACTAGAATAAATTTATATAAGTTTTAAGTGTATAATTCCATCATACATCATCTGTATTCTGCATTGTGTGTTTACCATATACTGTCCAGTCTCCTTTGTCACCATATGTTTGATCCCCTTTACTCTTTACACCCCGCCCCCACCCTTTTCCCTCTGGTAACAACCATACTGTTATCTGTGTCTATGAGTCTTGTTTGCTCATTTGTTGCTTTCAGTTTTATATCCCACATGTGAGTATAATCATAGGGTTCTTGACTTTTTCTATCTTACTTATTTGGCTTAGCTTGATATTCTCAAGTTCCCTTCACACTGTCACAATAGGGGAATTGCATCATTTCTTATGGCTGAGTAGTATTTCATTGTCTATAGGTACCACATCCTCTTTATCCAGTCATCTATCAAAGGACTCTTCTGTTGTTTCCATGTCTTTGTCACCGTGAATAACGCTGAGATGAATATAAGGGAACATATATCTTTACAAATAAATGCTTTCATTCTTTTTTTTAGATTTCCAGAGGAGAGGCTGCTAGGTCACCTGGTAACTCTATTCTTAATTTTTGAGGAACCACCATGCTGTTTCCCTGTACATTCCCCCCAGTTTACATTCCCACCAGCAGTGTAGAGTTCCTTTTTCTCCACAACCTCTCCAACACTTGTCATTATCTTACTGATAGAGCTATTCTAACAGGTGTGAAGTTGTGTCGTACTGTAGTTTTCATTTGCATTTCCCTAATAGCTAGTAAAGTTGAACTTCTTTTCATATGTCTGTTGGCCATTTGTATGTCTTCTTGGGAGAAGTGTCTGTTCAGGTCCTCTATTTTGTGATGGGATTGTTTGTCTGTTTGTTTGTGTTGCTGTGAGTTATATTACTTCTTTATATATTTTGATATTAACCCCTTATCAGAGTTGTTGTTTGCAAATATCTTCACACATTTTGTGGGTTGCACTCTTGTTTCACCGACAGTTTCTTATACTGTACAAAAAGGTTTTTAGTTTGATATAGCCCCACTCATTAATTTTTGCTTTTTCTTCCTTTGCCTTTGAGGTCAAATTCATAAAATTCTTCCTAATATCAAGGTTGATAAGTTTAGTAGCTATGTTTTGTTCCATGCAATCTATTGTTTAAGATCTTATATTTAGGTCTTTGATCCATTTTGAATTAATTTTTCTGTATGATGACAAGTAGAAGTCTAGTTTCAATCGTTTTGCATGTGACTTTCCAATTTTCCCAGCACCATTTATTGCAGAGGCTTTCTTTTCTCCAGTGTATGATTTTATATAAGCTTTCCCCAATGATAGTGAAAGGGAAATTCTTGAATATTCATTTTCTGAGGTTAACATATATTAAGTCCCAAAACCTGACAAGGGCATTTACAAAGAAAAAAAATGTATGGACAATTTCCAAAGACAGATGCAAATACCTAACAAAATAATGATAAAGATAATATATCAAACCAAGGGGAATTTAGTACAGGATTAATTTAACATTCAATGTTTTTTTTTAAATTATGGATTGATACATGAAGAAATGTAATATTATCTGTTGAGGCAATTATAGCAAAAAAATTAGCTGTTATATAATATAGATGGTGGGAATATAGATGTTCCCTGTACAATTATTTCAACTCATCTGCAAGTTTAAGTTTTAAAATAAAAATTTTTGAAAAATATAGAATTGTAAACATCATTGAAATTCATCACTATATACAGGAAAAGAAAGGGAAGAAAAATTATGAAATTTTAGTAATTACAGAGAAAATATTGGAAAAGTCTGAGCATCCAGGACTCATGGTTGTGGACAAGTGTGGTGATATCTGGGGGGCGGGGAGTTGTATATAAAGGGACCAAATAGTAATGGGAAAATGTAATAAAGATTTAAAATAAATAAATAAAAATTACAAATAAAAATTCTTATTAAAGTAAGAATTAAAGGCAATGTCTTTAATTTGATAAAGAATTACTACTAAGAAAAAAATTAACTATATCAAACATCCCATATATTCATGAATTGAAAGATTTCCCTCTGTGGTGAAAATATAATAGATACAAAGGGGAATAAATTGATGTGTAATATAGCCACCTCTATTCCAAATTGAACCAAGGTCCTGACAAGTGCCATATAGAAATAAAAAGAATAAAAGGGATAATATTTGATAGGAAGAAATAAAATTTCACTTTTTGTAGATAACTTTGATTGTACTATAGGACATCCAAAGGAACTTTTGAGGAAAATATGACAATTAATTATGATATTAGTAAAGTAATAGACTACACTTTTATTCCCATGCATCAGCAATAAACAATAAGAAAGAAAGCTGGTGTATTTTTATTTTAATAGCATAAAAAACTTCAAATTAAATGAACTATGTAAGAGTTTTCAACTGTGTACCTCTCTAAGTAACATGAATAGGTTTTTTTCACTTGTCAGTGATTTTTGTAAAACATGTAGTTAAATTTATTTGGGTAACATTGGTTAATAACATAAATTTCAGATATACAATGTTATAATATTACATCTGCTTCCTCTATTGTGTGGATATTTTTAAAAGACCTGAATAAGTTGAGGGATGTTCATGGACTTGAAATATTCACTATTTTAGAGATGTCAATTCTGCCCAATATGATCTATAGATTTAATTAAATCCCAATTAAAATCACTTCAGGCATGGGTGTATTTGGGGGGTGATTGTGTGAGTGGATGTCTGTGAATAAATGGGAAATAGGAAGCTGATTCTAAAATTTATATAAAAATTAAATAAGTCAGAAATACCAAAGGCAGTTTTGAAGAACAAAAACAGCATTTGAGTACATATACTATCAGATAGAAAGATTTGCTTTGAAGCTGTGATAATTATTCAGTGTAGTAGCAGTGCAAAGAGAAAAATAGACTAAAGGAACAGAGGAGAGTCCATAAATAAGCTGACACATAGAGTCATCAGTAATTGCATTCATCATACATTCTGCTTAACAAATTATCACACAAAGTATAGCAGCTTAAAACAACAAACATTTCTTATCACATAGATTTTACGTGTCAGGAATTTAGGAGCAGCTAAGCCGGGTGGTTCGGGCTCAGGGTCTATCACAAGGTTACACTCAAGCTGTCAGCTGCAGGGCTGTAGTGTTGGCTTCTAAGCTCACGGAAGTCAGAAAAAAAAGGCTATGTGCTGTATGATTCTACTTGTAACATCCCAAAACAGTCAGGTGGCTTTGGTTAGAGGCTTCAGTTCCTTATGACACGAGTGTCTCCATAGGATTACATAGTAGCTGGCTCAGCAAGTGCTTGAGGTAGCAAAAACGAGAGTGCTCAGAATGGAAGGCACACCTCTTCACAGCTTAATATCAGAAGAGGCACACTATTACTTCTGCTGGAAGTTATTGGTTACTCAGGCCAAACCTGATAGCATGTTGGAGGGAACTTTATGAGGGCATTAATACCAGAAAGTGAGGATCACTGGGGGCCATCCTGGAAGCTACCTACCAATGTGATATTAGTGACATTACAGTACAATGGGAAAAGAATGTTTTGTTTAAAAGTGGTTCTGGGTAAATTTGGTATTCTTAAAAAGAGAAATAAATGTTGGTCATGTATTATAACAACACACCAAAAAATGAATGTTGGAGATTTGCATGCAAAAGGTAAGTTAGTAAAACTTTAAGAAGGAAATACTAGACAATGTCTTCATAATATTGTGATAAGGAAAAATTCTTAACTATAAATTAAAGAGAGGAAAAATTATTAACTGTAAATTAAAGAAAGCAAAGTCCTCTTTACATTAAAAGACACCATTAAGAAAACTAAATGATAAGCCACATATTAGAAAAATACTCATACGTTACTAACAATGGACTCATATCTAGACTTTATTATTCTTTTTAAATATTTTATTTATTTAATTTTAGAGAAGGGAAGGGAGGGAGAAAGAGAGGGAGAGAAACATCAATATGTGGTTGCCTCTCACACAGCCTCAACTAGGGAACTGTGGCTCAGTGGATTGAGCATGGCCTGCAAACCAAAGGATTGCTGGTTTGATTACCAGTCAGGGCATACCCCTGGGTTGTGGGACATGTCCCTGGTTAGCATATCTCTTTTTTTAGGACTTATTTAAATAAAGAGCTTAATAACAAAAGAGAAAAAGAAAGAGAGACAATTAAAAGAAAACAAAAGGAAGAAAAACTTGTGCTGGGAAGATCTTCCAATGCATTAAATCAAAAGTAAGAAACTTCAAGAGAAAATGATGATAGATATGACTAAGACCCCAAACCAAAAACTTATGTAAAATCCCACAATGCTGAAAAATAAAAGAAATTGGAAAATTATTTTCAAATCTATTTTAGACTTAAAAGCCTCACTATATAAAGAGCTTTATGATTTGAGATATAACTAAAGTTACATTAGCATTAATGTTCCATTTACAAATTTTAACAGGAATATTACCCTCCCCTTAAGTATTTCTTATCTCCAAAATAGCCCAAAATATCCAGTATTTACTCACACAGGCACATGAATCAGTCTACCACTAGCTCATCTCTTGCCACTTAATTCAGTCATATCTTCCCATTTAACTCAGAAGAAAAACATTAGTTTTTAAAATAAATTTAAGTACCGGTTTCCATTCCATTTCCCAGTTAACATTAAAAACAGGAAAACCCTTTAAAATTTTCTTCGCTATATTTCATGAAAAGTAACTCCTGTTTAGCTTTCTCCTTAACATATGATAAATTTATCTGAAAATTTTCAAAGCTTATTAGTGGCACTAAGATTTGTAATAACAAAATAATTAGCTTGATATTCTTTTCCATAACCAGGAAGGCACTGCATAAGGCACTCAACAGTTATCGGATCTAATAAACACTAGGCACTGGTGCACCAAGTAATTAATATTTAGGGTTTGGCACCTAGGAAAATTGAAACGTATAGTAGAATAAGAAAAACATTGAACAGAAAACTACTGAAGCAGTGCTCTATATATGAGTATGAGAATATAACAGACGCACAATACTGACACAGAAAGGAACTGTAATGCTAAATTAATTCTTATCTGCCTTTTGGTGATCAGATTTAATTTTGTATCTAGAAACCAAGGAGGATAATACTGTTGCCATATGAATAATCAAAGCAAGTCATTGTTGACTCTTCTGTACAATCTAAATTTATACTCAATTGTTAAAACAACAAATATTCTGAAAATATGCCCCATGGTAATGAACATTAGCCCAATCAAAATTTTAACAAATGAATAGAAATAGTCTCAGTAATTCAGGAAATATGGCATCAAATGAAAATTAAAAAACATGGTTTCCTTGCCTTTATGCATCCTCATTTATTCCAATAAATTCCATCACAATTAAAACCTGCCAGGGTAGGAAAAAAGAAAACCCCTTGCCTGTGTAATATGAAGCTACAATCTGTATTGCCATTTTCTAGGATCTAGGGCTATATTATACCACTTCAAACAACCTGACTCTTCACTACTATTAAATTAAGGCAATAATCAAGCACAAGACAGGCCCTACCTTCACTCTAGTGACTTGTAAAATTAGAGACTGTGAAACCTGATATTATATTCTAGGTGTTAATTATAGTAGAAAAGTACATCTAAATATCTAAGAAATTATATTTTAATTTCCAAAGACTATATAGATATATAGGTATACTACCACAAATATTTCCAAAGAGCTTTGGAAATACAACATGTCACTTTTATCTGCACAGTATCCTTGTATATTGGCTTTAAAGACATTTATCTGTTTCTTTAAAGCAAGAGAAATACAAAGTTAGAAAGATTTTTCTCATCTTTAAATAACTATAGTAAAATTAGGGGCAAACTAAAGTCTTATGCTATCCCATCTGTTGCTTTTTCTCTATGAAATCTGTACCTTTTATTGAAATACTGTATTTCAATAGACAGAGTACACAATTAATAAATTGCCTTTCTAAATATGAATTATTGAAGAAAAGCTAAATAAATGCTATATTTCTTTGCATATAGACAAAATAAATTAAAATGTAATGACCTTAGTACCTGGAATTTTTCATTTTTCTTTTTGTTAAAGATTTTATTTATTTATTTTTAGAGAGAGTAGAATGGTAGGAGAAAGAGAGGGAGAGAAACATCAATATGTGGTTGCCTCTCACACACCCCCTATTGGGGACCTGGCCCACAACACAGGCATGTGCCCTGACTGGGAATCCAACTGGTGATCCCTTGATTTGCAGGTAGATGCTCAATCCACTGAGCCACAGCAGCCAGGGCTGAAATTTCTCTTCTATTTCAAAGAATAAGACATATCACAGATAAGGAAGACTGAATTGGCACAATAGCCTCACAGGTTCTTTATATCAGTTAATAATATTTTGGTGGTAAGATACAGAGTATATTACCATATGGTAAGAGTCTGAATTCAGGACTCAACTCGACATACAATAGTGTTCTTTCTTTACTTTGTTAGGTGCCACTTCTTTTGATTGATTCCATTTTTATATAAACTAGCTCTTCTTGATATCAAGAGAGTTCTGTTTCTAGAGTACATATAGTACTTGCAGGTTCAAATTCTAAAAGAAAAGTCGGGGTCTCTCAAAACTGCTTTAGCTCCCAATGTACCATGTGTTCATCCTTAAACTAATCACATTTGCTACAAATGTGATGCTCTGGTTATCTTAGATCAAAAGCTAAACCATGGAGCTAGGAATGGAAGCATTTTTCTCTGTGTCTGTGGATGGTAGGACTTGTACATGAAATGAGTTTATTTCTTCAGAAAATTTTGAATAATCTTACTCTAAAAGAAAGGAGATGGCAGGTGTCATTTATGCATCAGTTAAAGAACTTGGTTTGCAAGTAACTGGATTGAAATGGCTTAATTTTCATAAGAAAATAAACCTGTCAGGGAAAAGGGGTATGTGGAGGAGGTAGTAAAGGGTAAAGGGGGTCAAATATATGGTGAGGGAAAAGGTCTGACTGTGGGTGGTAAACATACAATGCAAAATACAGATGATGTATTATAGAATTATACACTTGAAACCTATTGTTAACTTTGTTAACCAATATTACCCTAATAAATTTAAGTAAAAAAATAAATAAACCTGTCTCAGTGAATTCAAGAGCAAGGATATTACAGGTACTCGTGAATTGTTTGTGTCTCTTCCTCCCTGGTTTCTTATTCTTAATTAAAATCTTCATGCTTTGCTTTTGCATTCTGATTGCTTTCATACTCAGTCATGGACAATAGAACACAGAGCCACAAATCCTGAGATTTTACACCACTATTTAAATGTCAAATAGAAACTCTTATTCCTAAATCAAACTTTTTAGTTGAAAAGTTTTGATTGATCCAATCTGTGTCAAATGGCATGCCTCACCCAATTAGCTGTGGCCAGTGGCAAGGTTGCATAGAATAAATAGGGCTGGGTAGCTCTACAATGAGAAGGGAGGTTAAAGGCACTCTGAGTTCGGTAGAATATCTGAAAATCGGATACCTAACATGAAGCAACCCCAACCAAGGTAACCTTAAAGCTTCCCTTTAAAGGGCTGTTCCTTGTCAGTGTTTAAACATTAGGGTGGAAGTAACATTTAAAAACTAGTAGTGCCTGTGATTTATAGCAAAAAGTGGTTATAAAAATGTTAAGAGTTTGAGAAAATAGTCAATACCATAGGGACCTGAGGAAGTGGGAGAGGAGTCTTAGAGGGAAGAGAAAGGAAGTCAAATAAAGAAGTTGAGATTTCCAAAAATACCTCTTTTACAAATTAGCCCAAGGCTAACCTTTCTAACACTGTACTATCTATAAATCAGATACCTTAAATTATAAATCACAGAGGGTTAAAACTATATAATTATCTTTATACCACCCTGAAGAAAAATGTGTAAGAAAAAATACATAAAAGATTAATGGAAATATCTGCCTCCAGTCCCCTAACATTTAAATCAAAAAATCAGGTTTATGAGTGGTACAGCCAATCCCAGCTGTGGGATGATTTACAGGTGCAGAGGTAATCTATAAGGCATCACAGCAGGCCATCGGAAGGAGATTTATAAATTAAAATCAATATGTGAATTTTACTCGGAAGCCTGTAGTACTTAGTGCTGATTGCAGAGGCCTCTAAACCTGTTTTTGCTCGTAGATCACATTTTCTACCAGCAGGAGTTTGGAGACATTGTGGCAGAATTCTAGAGGGCAAAGTTATTCTGTGAAAGGCCAACGAAACTTGAAATACTTTGTAAAATATACACATAAATATAGTAACATAGGCATGAGCTCCTGAGACAAAAAATAATATTTATTGTTCTTTTATATTTTTTCTTTTGTTTTCTTTTGTTATTTATTTTGTTTTGTTTTAAAGTAAAGCTCACATAAAATTGAATAAGTGACCAGATGGATAAAAAGCAACCATCATCAAGTTGGCATTCTAACCTGTATATGATATGCAGGTTTACGTTTATTGTCATGAAAAGCAGCACTGTGAAATGATTAAGTGCGCCTACTCTGGAGCTACACTTCCTGGGTTTGAACACAGGATTCAAACAATAGGGCTTTTGACAAGTTATTTATCTTCTCCCCGCTTCAGTGTCTTTATAAATAAAATGGGCAATTTCACATCCTAGCCCTTCTCATCCCTGGTCTCATTCTCCAGATATAATTGCCTTAAACACCAAAAATTCCATTATTTTACACAACGTATCATGACATACACTGGCGTTTTTCACTTCATATATTTCTTCAGTCCCTCCATATTAGTATGATAGACAGCAAAAGGCAAACATTTTAAAAAGACATGTACTAATGCATGTGTAAATGAGCCATCCTTTTCATTTTTTTTATTTTTAATTCTCATAGAGTTTATTTGCATCAAACTGATAACATGCAAGGAAGCAAGACCTCAAATGGTCTGAGTGATCCTTTTTAAATTTCAGAATGAAAATTGATTTGTATACAATAGTTTGGCTACTTAAAAATGGATGTGAGGCAGAGCAGTAAATATCCCAATACCCAACTGCAGAAAAATCTAAGTACGTCTGTATAATGAGTTCAGGTATGTACGCTATTGCTGGGTCAAGGGTTAGAAGTTTCAAAATGCAAATCTCACTTTCTAATTTAAAATGTGTTACCTCTCATTTTCTATAAATGGAGGAACCAGAAATTATGGATATTGAATTATATATAATGTAAGAGTGCATAAGATTCTGGAAAGTCCTCTTTAGAATTTAACAAGATCTGCTTTTATTGTTGATACAGTCCTTTTTCTCTCTCTGCTGGTTTTGAGCTGTTTTCATTGCCAGTGCATTTTAGATAGGTGAAGAATTGTTGTCTCGTGCAGTACTAAATGAATATTTCATATACATCAAATATTTCTTTGACTAATTCGGCCACTCAGTTTTTCAAAGGAAATGCAATAAATGATCACAGGACATAAATAAAGTTATATTACAGAGGAACTTTGACAACACAGCTGGTATTTGTTCACATTTGAATTTTACATTTCTCATAGGAAATGCTTCCAAGTACACATAACGAAAAGACAATTTGATAAGTGAGAGTGTTTACAACAGCTAATAAGAACACTTTTCTTGGAAAGGAAATCTTAGAGCTTTGTGTAAGTAAATAGTCTGTTAACCTCTTCTGCCTTTTTCCTTTTAATTGTTTTATTGACTTTATTAGGATGACCCTGATCAATAAAACCATTCAGGTTTCAAGAGCACAACTCTGTAACCCATCATCTGTACACTGCATTGTGTTCTCACCGCTCAGAGACTCTTACCCCCACCATATGACGCACTCTGCCCTCTTCCTAACTCCCCCACCCCCCTTTCCCTCTGGCAATCAAAATACCATTATCCCTGTCTATGTGTATTGTTTCTTCTAATTCCTTCACTGTTTTTTGTCCAACCCCCATCCCTCCTACAGCTATCAGTTGGTTCTCTGTATCTATAAGTCTGTTTCCATTGTGTTTGTTAGTTTATTTTTTCATTAGATTCCATATTTGAGTGAAATCATATGGTATTTGTCTTTCTCTGACATGCTTATTTCACTGACCATCACATCCATCCATGCTGCTGCAAATTGTAACATTTTCTTCTTATTTACTGCTGAGTAGTATTCAATTGAGTAAATGTACCACAGCTTCTTTATCCACTCACCTATTGATGGGCATTTATGATGCTCCCAAATCATTTTTCTTAAGATTTTATTTATTTATTTCTAGAGAGAGGGGACGGGAGGGAGAAAGAGAGGAAGAGAAACATCAACGTGTGGTTGCCTCTCCCACACCTCCTACTAGGGACCTGGTCCTCAACCCAGGCATGTGCCCTGACTGGGAATTGAACCAGGGACCCTTTGCTTATCAGGCCTGCATTCAATCCACTGAGCCACACCAGCCAGGGCACGTGCTCTCAAATCTTGGTTATTGTAAATAATGTGGTAATGGACATAGGGGTGTGTATAGTCTTTCAAAGCAGTTTTAGATTTCTTCAGATATATTTCCAGGAGTGAAATCACTGAGATATAAGGCAGTTTCATTTTCAATTTTTTGAGGTAACTCCACACTGTTTTCCCCAGTGTCTGTATCAGTCTGCATTCCCACCAACATTACACAAAGGTTCCCTTTTCTTCACATCCTGGCCAACATTTGTTGTTTATTGAGGTTTTTTTTTAATTTGTATTGATTTTTTTACCATTACCATTTAATCCCCTTAAACACCCCTGGCCCCACAATCACCACACTGTTATTCATGTCCATGAGTCCATTTTCCTTTTTGCTCAATTCCTTCACCCCTTAAGCCCCTCCCCCCACTTAGCTGCCATACTGCTCTCTGTCCATCAGTCTGTCTCTATTTTCCTTGTTAATTCAGTTTGTTCATTAGATTCCACATATGAGTGAGATCATATGGTATTTGTCTTTCTCTGACTGGCTTATTTCACTTAGCATAATGTTCTCTAGGTCCGTTCATCCTGTCACAATATTGATCTATTAATGATAGCCATTCTGAGAGGAGTGAGGTGATATCTCACTGTGGTTTTAATTTATTTTTTAATAGATTTTAGTGATTATGTTATTGCAGTCATCCCATTTTTTTCTCCCCTTTATTCCCCTCTGGCCTGTACTCACTCTCCCACCATCATTCATCCACCTTAGTTCATGTTCATGGGTCATACTTATAAGTTCTTTGACGTCTCCATTTCCCATACTATCATTAACCTCCCCCTGTTTATTCGGTACCTATCATTTATGCTTTTTATTCTCTGTAACTTTTACTCCTTTCTTCTTCTTCCCCCTCCTCATTGATAACCCTCCATGTGATCTTTATTTTGGTGAATCTGTTCTTTTTCTAGTTGTTTGTTTGGTTGTTTTTGTTTTTGTTTTCTTAAGTAAATTTGCATATTTTCATATGTCTATTAGCTATATGTATGTTCCATCCTCTTTGAAGAAGTGTTTATTTAGGTTTTTCAATATTTTTTAATTGTATTCTTTGTTTTCTGGGTGTTGAGTTATGTAAGTTATTTACAAGTTTTGAACTTTGACCCCTTATCAGATGTATCATTGGCAGATATGTTCTCTCATTTACCAGGTTGTCTTTTCATTTTGTTGATGGGTTCCTTTGCTGTGAAAAATCTCTTTAGTTTGATGTACTTTTGTTTATTTTTTCTTTTGTTTCCCTTGACCAAGGAGATGAATCAGAAAAAAAATATTGCTACAAGAAAAGTAAGATTTTACTGCCTATTTTTTCTTCTAGGATTTTTATGATTTTGCAAGTTGAATTTATTTCATTGAGTTATTCTTGTGCATGTTATAAGGAGGTGATCTAGTTTCATTTTTTTGTGAGTATCTGTCCAATTTTCCCAACACCATTTATTGAATAGACTGACTTTACACCAATGTATGTTCTTGTCTCCTTTGTCTAATATAAACTGACCATGAAGGTTTGGGTTTATTTCTGGGCTCTCTATTTTACTCATTGATATAAATGCCTGTTTTAATGCCAGTACCATGCTGTTTTGATTATTATGGCTTTATTGTATAGTTTGATATAAGGAAGTACAATTCTGCCAATTTGTTCTTAAGATTGCTGAGGGTACTTAGGTCTTTTGCAATTTCATATAAATTTTTTGGAATATTTGTTTTAGTTCTATGACATGTGGCATTGTCATCTTGATAGGAATTGCATTTAATCTATAGATTGCTTTGGTTAGTATGGACACTTTAAAGATGTTAATCTTCCCTTTCCATAAACACAGTATATGCTTCCACTTATTTGTATCTTCTTCATTTTCTTTCCTTGGCTTCCTATAGATTTCCAAGTATAGTCTTTTTGACATGTTTGGTTAAATATATTCCTAGAGGCATGTGTGTGTGTGTGTGTGTGTGTGTGTGTGTGTCTGTGTGTATGATGTAATTGTAAATGGAATTGCTTCGTTAGTTTCTCTTTCTGATAACATTATTGGTGTATAAAAGTTCAACCAATTTCTGAATATTATTTTTGTATACTGCTACCTTACTGAATTCATTCATCAATTCTAGCAGTTTTTTGGTGGATTTTTTGGGGTTTTCTATATATGGTATCATGACCTCTGCTAATATTGACAGTTTCACTTAATCAAGTCCAGTTTTGATGCCTTCTGTTTCTTCTTCTTTAGTGATTGATGTGCATAGGACTTCTAATACTATGTTGAATAAGAGTGATGAAAGTGGACATCCTCGTCTTAACCTGATCTTAAGAGAAATGCTTTAGTTTTTGCCAAATGAGTATGTTGTTGTCTATGGCTTTGTCATATATGGCTTTCATTATGTTGAGATATGTTCCTTCTATTCTCACTTTGCTGATAATTTGTATCATGAATGGGTACTGTGTATTATCAAATGCTTTTTCTGTATCTATTAACATGATCATGTGATTTTTATCATTTATTTATGTGATGTAGCACGTTTATTGATTTGCAGGTATTGTAACAATCTTGCATGCTAGCAATAAATCCCTCTTTATCACGTTATCTGCATGCTATCTACATCTGGTATCTTTGTTGCTTCCATTGTTTTAAATTCTTTTTGTGGAGATTTCTCTTTTTTTTTCATTTTGGAGATATTTCTTTGTCTCCTCATTTTGTCTGCCTTTTTGTGTTTGCCTCTGTGTTTTAGGTAGATCTGCTATGGCTTTCAAACTTGTTATGATAGCTTTATTATGAGCGCATCTTGCAGAGCTCAGTGACACAGTCTTGCAGAACACCTGAGCTAGGTGCTCCAGGAATGGTTTATTGTGTGGATTATGTGCACCATGCTGTTGTAGTTGAGACTTGAGAGGACAGATCAAGACAGTCTTCCATTGTGGGTGGTGCTGGTCTGATCCTTAGGAAGAGGCAAGTGCTAAGCTTCCCCTTGGCTCCATAGTCATGTCCATCTGAGACCTAGACAGGAGTCTCTGAAGGAGACACTCTAATGGACTCAGATATGAGCAGTGCTCCCTTCCCTCTGTGGAACTGAATTCAGCAGGTGGGGGACTCTTGAAAGCATGAGAGTACAAATCAAAACAGTATCCACTTGGGGTGGTTCTGGCCAAGCCTGCAGGTCAGGGACAAGACTCCCTTTTCCCAAAGCCACACAGCTCAATGGCTGAGTGTCTGTCTAGAACTTCTCCATAGAAAGAGCACATCAAAAGTTGTGCTCTTTTGAGTGCAGCCAACAGACCTTTCTCCAGGACGCATGCTTGGCAGGGTAGTGTTGGCAGTAGTTGCTCATCTGGAATAGTGCATTCCCCAGGTTGGCGATGTAAGAATATGAGTGCTTGATTGTGGGAAGATGGCGCCTGGGGGCAGCATGAGATACTGACTCAGGACCAATACCTCAGTGGTTGACTCTCAAGATCTCTTCTCAGGACCACACCACCCAGATCTTCTCTTCATGACTCTGTATGTCCTGTGTCACCTTCCTCCTACTGTACCCCTGGTTAATTGCCCAAGAGCAAGATCCTGTGCCTTGGCCCTGTAAGAGAGCACGTGGGTTTCTAGCCAACTGCCTCCTCTTCCAGGAAGACAGTATTCCACTGATTTTCACTGTCAGATGTTATTCAGTCTCTTCTCCCTGGCTCTAATGCTCTGGGTAGGGGTCACAATGTGGGGTTGAGACCCCATGTTCTCCAGGGGTACTTTTTCAGCCTAGATATCCCTCCAGCTTCATAGCTGCCACATGTAGATACAGAGGCCAGCCCTCTCTGCATTTCTGCCCTTCTTACCAATCTTTATGTGGCTTCTGTAAATATTTCATTATAATACTCCTATATAATTGAAGTTTAATGGGTTAGTCAGGTCAATTGCTCTCTAAATTAGCTGTTAATTTGGTTTGGCACCAGGAGGAGGTGAGTGTAACTTCTACCTACTTCTCTGCCATTTTGGAATCCACCTTTTTGGGGCACTTTTTATATGATTTTATTCTGTCAAGGTGTCCCTTTGCCCTTTCATACAATTTTGACCATTTCTAAATCTTTAAATTTTTCTCCAGTGACATCCTTTATTCACTAAGATAACCAATTCTTTTTTTATCTCAAGCCTCTCAGACGAAGAGCCTTAAAAAAATCAGGAGCATGGGGGCGAGAGGAACAGGACAGTCTCATTCTTTTGAGGACTTGGTTTTTATTTTACTCTGCTTTTTATGCATGTGAGAAAAAAAGATTCTGAAACATCCTGCTGTGTTTCCGTTTTTCTTCTCTTCACCAATTTGCTAAGTATTTTTATGTATCTCCCACAGAAAAGAAAATACATAGAACAAATACTTTATTTCAAAACTAATCTCCAGGTAAAGTGTTTCAGATTACCATGAAATAGTTATCTGAATAATTTTACAGATTGTTTTCTGAAGGCACATCTAGACCTTAATGACACAATTTAATGATAGATTCAATTTTGTACTTCTTAAATCTCAGTATTCACTTTAGGCTTTCAAGCTTCTTTATCTTGCCTAGAAGTAAAAATTAGATAATTACCAACTTTTACTTCATCACTCTTACTCAATATACTTATGATTATGTACTTATAGTAGAGAAATTAGAATTGTTTTGTATTTAGATTTCATCTACATAGTATATATAGTTCAATGAAAAGGTGGCCCTACCAGAAATTTTGAAATATAATTTCAATACAAACATTTTGTGATTTGCTGGCACTGGAGCATCATTAAGTTAATTAATTTTTTTAAGTTTAATTGATTGCATCTGCATTTACAAGAAAATTTTGTACTTTCTCTAAATATGTAGACCTATAACCTGAGTGTTATTTATTGTTAAGAAGGATATAGCACCTAAATATACATCAAGATACTCTTGATGAACATAAAGGAAGAGATCAAGTAATACAGTCACAGCAGGGGATTTCAACACCCCATTGATGTTAATGGATGGATCTCCCAGACAGAAAATCAACAAGGAAACAGCAGCCTTAAATGACACACTAGATCAGATGGAATTAATTGATATTGTCAGAACTTTTCATCCCAAAGAAGCAGAATATATATTTGTTACAAGTGCACATAGAATATTTTCTAGGGTAGATGACATGTAGGACATAAAACAATTCTCAGTGAATTTAAGAAGATTGAAATTGTATCAAGCATCTTTTCTGACCATAATGATATACAACTAGAAATAAATCACAAGAAAAAGACAGAAAAGCACACAAAAACATGGAAGCTAAACAACATGTTGCTAAACAATGAATGGGTGAAAAGTGAGGAGAAATCAAAATATACCTTGAAACAAATGAAAATGAGAACACAACAATCCAAAAGCAATGCTACATACATCAAAGGTAGTCCTAAGAAGGAAATTCATAGAATTATAGGACAACTTCAATGAAAAGGAAAAAAAACCCTCAAATAAACAATCTAAGTTTACACTTAAGGATCTAGAAAAAGAATAAACAAAGCCAAAAGTGAATAGAAGGAAAGGAATAATAAAGATCAGAGCAGAAATAAATGAAATAAAGTCTAAAAATACAAAAAAAAATCAACGAATCCAAGAGGTGGTTCTTTAAAAAGATAAACATGATTAACAAATGTTTAGCCAGGCATAACAAGAAAAAAGAGAGAGGATCCAAATAAATAAAATCATAAATGGGAGAGATATAACAACTACACAGAGATACAAATGATATTAAGAAAATATTATAAATAACAATATGCCAATCAATTGGACAATCTGGATGAAATGGATAAATTCCTAGTACACAATCTTCCAAAACTGAATCAGGAAGAATTAGAAAATCTGAGCAGATCAATTACAACTACTGAAATTGAGGCAGTAATCAATAAAACTTCCAACAACAGCAGTCCTGGATCAGGTGGTGTCACAGGTGACTATTACCAAACATTCAAAGAAATAACACCTATCCTTTTAAAACTATTCCAAAAAATACAAAAGATAGTCCCCCAAACTAATTTTATGAGGCCAACATTATCATAATTCCAAAACCAGATAAAGACACTACAAAGAAAAGAAATCATAGGCCAATATCCCTGATGGACAAGGATTCTAAAATCTTCAACAAAATATTAGCAAACCCTACACAGCAATACATTTAAAAGATCATATACCATGATCATGTGGGGTTTATTTCTGGGATATACTAATTAATAAACATGATGCACCACATGAGAAAAATGAAGTATAAAAATCACATGATCTTACCAATAGATGCAGAAAAAGCACTTGATAATATCCAGCACCCATTTATGACAAAAAGTCTCAGCAAAGTGAGAATAGAGGAAATATACCTCAAGGGAAAGAACCCTAGAAACTCCACCTAATAACTACCAGAACTAATAAATGAATTCAATGAAATAGCAGGAAATGAAATTAATACTCAGAAATCTGTGGCATTATTATACACCAATAATGAACTATTAGAAAGAGAAACTAAGAAAACAATTTCATTTATAATTACATGAACAAAATGAAATAAAGTACACAGGAATAATTTTAACCAAACATGTAAAAAACTGTACTTGGATAATGATAAGTCACTGAGGAAAGAAATTGAAGAAAATACAAATAAGTGGAAGCTCCATGTCCTTGGATATGAAAAATTAACATCATTAAAATGTCCACATTACCCAAATTACACTGTAGATTAAATGCAATTCCTATCAAGATAGCAATGCTATATTTCATAAAACTAGAATGAATATTTCAATAAATTATATAGAACCACAAAAGACCCCAAGTACTCTCAGCAATCTTAAGAACAAATTGGAGGAATCCTGCTACCTAATATCAAACTAGAGTACAAAGCCATAGTAATCAAAACAGTGTTGTACTGGTATAAAAACTGACATATAGATCAAGGAAACAGAATAGACAGCCAAGAAATCAACGAATACCTTCATGGTCATTAATATTGACAAAGAGGCAAGAACATACAATGTGATAAAGATAGTCTATTGAGTAAATGGTGTTGGAAAAGTTAAACAGATATATGCAAATAAAATGAATTAGGCCACCTTCTTACACCATACACAAGAATAAATTCAAAATTGATTTAAGCTATAAATGTATAACTCAGAACCATACAAATCTTGAAGAAAATATAGGCAGTGAAATCTCAGACATTTCTTACTGCAATATATTTCCTGATATATCTCCTTGGCAAGGAAAACAAAAGAAAATATAAACTAATAGGACTGTAAAAAACTAAAAAGCTTTTGCACAGCAAAGAAAACCATCAACAAAATTAAAGACAACCCACTGAATGGGAGAATGGATTTGCCAATGATCCATCTGATCAGAGGTTAACATCCAAAATTTATGAATAATTTATACAACTCAACATAAGAAAAAGAGACATGAAAAATGTCTTTTTTAAATCACATTGAAAAATGAGCAAAGGACCTGGCTAGACACTTCTCCAAAGAGTACATACAGATGGCCAAAAGACATATGAAAAGATGTTCCAAGTCACTAATCATCAAAGAAATGTAAATTAAAATCACAATGAGATATCACTTTATGTCTGTCAGAATGACTAATATTAATAAATCAACAAACAGGTGTTGGTGAGGATGTGGAGAAAATGGAACCTCAGTGCACCATAGTGGGCAAAGGGAATCCCAATACATACCGAGTGGAGATAAAGATTGGTGCAGCCACTGTAGTGAACAGTATTGAGTTACCTCAAAAATTAAAAATGGATCTGCCTGATGACCCAGCCATTTCATTTCTGACAGATAGCTGAAGAAACCTGAGACACTAATTAGAAAGAATATATACACCCCATGTTCATTGCAGTGTTATTTACAATAGCCAAGGTTCAGAAGCTACCCAAGTTCCTGTCAGTAGATGAGCGGATAAAGAAATGGTGGTATATTTACACAACTGGTCATACAAGAGAATGAACTATTACCTTTTGCAACAGCATGGATAAACCTAGAGAGTATTATGCTATGTAAAATAAGTCATTTCTGAGAAAGACAAATACCTTGATTTCATTTATATGTGGAATACAGTGAACAACATAAACTAACAAACAAAATAAAAACAGACTTATTGATGCAGAAAACAGACTCACAGCTATTAAAGGTGGGTGGGTTTGGGGGCCTAGGTGAAAAATGTGAAGGGATTAAATAAAACAAATGAACAAACAAACAAAAATCCTATAGACACAGAAAATAGTGTGGTGACTACCAGAGAGAAAGGAGCTTTGGGGAAGTAGAAGAGGGTGAGGGGAGCTTAAATAGTGATCAAAAGGAACTTGACTTTTGGCAGTGAATACACCATACAATATAGAGATGATGTATTTCAGAGTTGTACATTTGAAATCTATATAATTTTATTAATCAATACCACCCCAATAAATTCAATAATTTTTTAAAGAGGATAAAATAGCAAAGGCAAAAAAGAAGACTTTTTAGGGTTAATTTATCAGTTCTTAATTGAAAAATCTAACACTTATCTAGGAAAACTAAAGAAATTATTATTTTATTCCCTCTTCTATATGTAATATCATTTTTCATGCAATATCATGAAAATATCAGGATAATAAAGGGTCTGACAAATTAATTTTTAATTCTTAATATTCCATATTTTTTTCTCTGTGTTTGACCTGACAACAATGAAAAATATTTATTTTTCTTTTTACTAACCTCATCTGCAGATTTACAGCTGAGATTATAATATTATAAGGCTGGAGTTAGATATTATCCCTTACCAGCTGTTTTTTTAGCTAGATAGTTTGAGTAGTTTTTAAGGTCTTTAAATATCAATATTAGTACTTCAATATTAGTACTAATTACTTGTATCATATTATGTTACTGTAGATCTCTATTGTTAATAGTGACTAGCAGCATTTTTTTTAAGTAGACCAATATTTTGAAGTTCATTAAATAAGCTTTTCTTATCTTACTAGTAAGTTACATATTTGATTTCAGTATCATGAAACTGTTTTATAACCTGGGAAGACAATAAACAAAACTATTGAAATCTTTTTATGAAATTGGTAAATAAATGTAGAAGCTATTCATTTGTTATTGTGATTACAGATTTTCTATAGGGATACAAAACTAAAAATTAGAACAGCTATTATTTACTAAGTGTTGGTGTTTAAAATTTATGTTTCAGATTTCAAGCATGTCTTTCCAATTTACTTAGAGAGATAAAAGATATACTTTTAGATTTTTGAAACTGCTATGTTATAGTCAAGATTAATAACAAGACTTACTGCCAACTCAGTGTGCTTGAGCTGGGTGGATGGGTCAAGGGCTAAAGTTAAATCCTCTGTCACTGAGTGCCTGACACGGATGAGCATCATTTTACAGAGATAATCTCATTTACTTGTCACAGTACACTTTCATGTTATTATTGTTTGAAAAGAGTAAGAACTGAGGCTCTGAAAGGTATAAAATAGTTTGTTTAGGGGACTTAGGAAACAACCCATGGATGTCTATCTCAAAGTCCATTTATTTTCATTAAACTATGGTACCTTCCAAAAGACAGGGTGAAAAAAAACGCTTTAGAAATTCAGTGCAGTGAACACAAAACCCTAAATATATTATATTAATTTATTTGTGTAGTCAAAATAATTTTACTTAGAACATACTGTTTGCCAGCAATGGTGCTGAGAACTGTTGGGGGAAGAGGGGCTCAGAGGACATCCTAGAGCCAGGTGTGAGCAGAGGCAGCTTTTTTTCTCAGAGTCCTACCTTTTCACCACTATACTACATAGCCCTGATGCAGGCGTTCGTGATAATCAGAAGACCTTGGCAGAGTAGAAACCCCTTCAAATTTGCTTCAAGAAAATTGAGAGAACATTTAAGAGCCAGGCTTTGGAGTCTAGGCCGCTACATCCCATAACGGAGCATTCTAGGCTCTCGTGAATGGTAGGGGCTACTATGTTTGTCTCAGCAAAGATAGGCTCAAGGATTTGTAAGGGAAGATACTAATAAGTATGTTTACTAATGCTCCCCCATAGAAAAAGCCTGAAGACACACTGTATTAAGACTATCTCACAGGAAAAAAAATGATTTACAAATATCCAGTAAATTATTTCTTGATTAGCTATCTGAGATCATTAAAATATTAAGTCCCTGTTTATGTAAAATAAGTTGAACCTTTAGAGGCCAGTATTAGCAATGATTTCTCTTCTTTCCATTGTGTTATCAAGCAGTTTTTAAATATTATGCTATTAAGATGTTTATTTTTAAAATTTCTATTTGTTTTATTTTTTACTTGCATTTTAATAAGCAGTGAATATATACAATATTTTTCTTTTATTTTAACTGTATAAAAATAAATGATTATGTTGTCATAGAAATGCTTTGGCTCAAGAAATATGCATAATAGTTAAGTGGTTAAGTATGCAGTTAACCACTTAACTATTGGGAAATATGCAGTTAATATTCAAAAGTCACATATTATACTAGATGAACAATATAGACACATCAGGTCAAAATTGTATATTCCTAAGAACTATAAAATGGGAAGCTTATATACTTCTTTAACATAAAATTTATTGTTTTCATGTACCCATGGGGTTACAGCTAATGAGGAAATCAGATTTTAATTTAAAGGAATTAAATTTCTTATTCACACAAATATATGGCTAAACCAAAGAGAAAACCAACTCCAATTTAAACAGACTACCATAATAAAAACCCTGACCTTTTCTGTAAATGTTTTTTATCAACTCCTTACCTTTGGAAACTTGGGTCCCATTGTTATCTATTTAGTTATTCTGTAGACTGTAGAGAAAAATAAGATTGCTGGGTGAATGACCCAGCCAGCCTTTCCT
>CM052540.1:52574687-52593773 GCA_028533065.1 Trachops cirrhosus | reverse complement strand
AGTTCATTGTAGCTTCCCTGTAGTTTCTGGTAACTCATTGAGAGTTCGTGGAACTTCCTAATAATCATTGCTTTGAACTCAGAAACTGATAGTTGAGTCGCTTCTATTTCATTTAGCATTCTTTCTGAGGCTTCCTCCTTTCCCTTCATTTGGGGATTGTTTCTTTATCTTCTCATTGTCCGTGAGACTCTTCTTGCTATCCTCAGCTTCTTAAATTGATTTGTTCTGGCTCCCTGGGTTTATGGTGTGTACTTCTGTTGTAGAGTACCTGTGAGATTCAGTGGTACAGTCTCCTTCTGGTATCCAGGTGTTCACAGCTTCCACTTATTCATTTTTATAATCAGTTGAAGGGGTAAGGCAAAATGGCTTAAGATAGGAAGAAAGTATGCTATGACATTTACAGTAGCAGCAAGTAGAGAAGAGATAGGAGATCCTTTGGCTGTGTATAATGTTAATGGTGATTTTCCACCCCACTAGCCACTTATTAGAAAGGACGGAAAGAAGATAAGACTCTTGTTGGGAAGGAAAGGATTGTTAGTTGGATCTAGAAAACAGTGAGGTTATGGGAGGGCAGATTCTGAGGTAGGATGAGAGTAAAGAGTAGTAAATATGTGTAGTGTGTGAGAGAATAAAGTTAACCACTATAGTAATAGAATTCAGGAGACTGCGAAGTGGGCTAAGGTCTGGGAGGGATGTTGCATAGTATTTAGAAGTGTATGGAATAGCTATTATTTACAGTAATATTAGAGCAACAATCATATGACAGAATCTACAAGATCTAGGTAACAAGAATAGGAAGTATGGAGCCTTGAGAAGTGTACTAATGGAACACAGATGAAGGACAGTTAATTAGCTATACACTATGAATGAGATAACAGGGGAAACCTATTACATGATACATTATAACTAGCCAAGCAAAGAAGACTATACCGAAAGAAGAGGAATACTAAAATACTATTGCAATAAAAAGTGTAAGAATAATGAAATAAAAATACAGATATGCTATTACTTGCAGGTTCAAAAAAAGAAGGAAAAAAGCAGAAGATGGAAGGAAGAGATAAATTTGGAAAGGAAGGGAGAAGGATCAACACTAGAAAGAGATGGAAGCATAAGGAATTGAATGATATAACAATAACAAGAATTAAAAAATAAAAAGTTACTTAATAAAAAAAATCAAGTAAAAAAAGAAAAGAAAAAAAACAACAACAACAAAACCTTTTGTTGGTTTCAAACTGGCCAAACCAGTTTTCCTGGTTTTGCTGGCTGCAGCAGAGTTAGGGGCGAATGCCGTGGCTTTTTTCCCTTACTATTCAGAGCTCCATCAGCCCCTGGCGCACTGTCCCCACGTCCAGCCACGCAGGCCCAATGCTCCTGGAAGGGCCCTGGCACTGTATCTGCACGCTCCCAAGCACTCCCTCTGGAGCCCACCGCGGAGCGCGGGGTGCCCCTTCCAGGTTCACGGGTGTGCAGTCTGTGGATTCTGAAGGGCCTGCAGTTTCCCCGAATTCATGGCCTGGGCACTAGGGATCCTGTAGAATGCCCACGCCTCTTCTGTGCCCACAGCTGTGGGCCCCGGGCCTTCCACCAAAAAATACTCTCTCCCGGTTGGGGCGCCCACGCAAGGCCCGGTTGTCTTTGGCTCCACTGGCTGGGCCGTGATCTTCCCCAAAGCCCGCTCCGCGGTCCCCCGGATCAGCACTGCTCAGTCCTTGTTTGGCCAGGGAGGGAGCAGTTGACCCAGCTCCCCCACCCAGAAAGCCCTGCAGCAGACCCCAGAGCTCCGGGGCTGGGGCTGCAACCTCCCTGCTCCCCAAGCTGATCCTTAGGCCATTATTATCCTGAAGTAGTCTCCTTACTGTCTGGTCTTTCAATGTCTGCTACAATTTTTGATCTCCTATTTTCATGTATGCTGCGACAATCCTCCGTAGGATTTGCTCTAGTCCTCTGTAGAATGGCCAGGTTTTCCTCCCATGTGAAGAGGGAGGTGAAGTGTGCTCCCTCCTACCACACCGCCATCTTCCAAATCCCCACTTTCATTTTAGAGCCATACAAAGGGGTAGCAGGGAGATGGGGTCACTCTGATAGGGCACAGACCCACCATTTCCTCACAGGATGACAAAGGAAGAAAGTCCCCTGTATCCCATAGAACTTCTGCTTATGAATTCCAAACTGTATCAGGCAATTCTCCTCATATTTGCCAAAGGCCTTTGCTCAACAGTAATGATAATTAATCAGGTTCAGACTCTTTCAGGTCATCCATGCAAAATTCAGATGAAAATACAGAAGTACTTACACAAAATAAAAAAACAAAATTGCTCTCTCACTTAACATGAAAGTGTGCTTTATGCTCTATATGAAGCCCCGTGGTCATCATCAGATCGTTCCAACATTACATTTGCACACCACGTGTCCCAGTGTGGAACTGCTTGGCCTGGGGCAAGATGCAAAAGTACAATATGTATAAATATTTAAAATGTTTAAATCTGGCTAAAAATTTTTAAATAAAATATATTATATAGTCCTACTTTGACAGGTATACTTTATAAAGATATTGAAGGCTGGGTTTGCATTTAGAATTTTCTAAGTCCTTAGATTCCAGGTTAGCAGGATGGAAATATAAGGAGATCAGATCCCTGGTCCTACCCTGGCCTTGTCTCCCTAGCTCTGGCTTAATCTCATACTGCGGGAGGCAAGTTGTCATGGGAAGAAGATAAGCTAATTTAGGGAAGTTCTCTTCAGTTGAAGCAGACCCTCAGAGAGCTGATGATTAGAAGCTGCTTCTGAACCTCACTCCCTGCAGCTGGGCTGTAAGTTCTTCCTTAAAGGGGAATCTGGCCATGCAGCTTCACATCTACAACAGTGGCCAAGCCACATACAGCCACCCCCACTGACAAGACCACAAGACAAAGTCAAATAATATTCTGGCTTTTATTGTTAAGAACAATAAAGAGGGAACATTTTCTGGAATCCTTCACCGTGGTATATAAGACTGCACCTGGGCCCAAGTACATTGTTCTGAAGTATGTCAGGTGAAGAGAAGACTCATATAATCCTTCTTTATGTGACTTCTAACCTGAGTCATGTGATGCTCCTTGTGTTCGTGTCAAGTGTTTGGCCTCATAGCTACACCTGACGTGGGGCCCATGCTGTTTCAGGGCATGGAGGCAGTTCAGCCATAATAACCAGAAGGGAGACACATTCACTCAGGGGGCCGGGTAGTTCACTGGAAGGTAGGTGCACTAGCTGAAAGCAAGTCAGGGAAAAGGGAGAAGAGGAAAAAAGAAAGTAAGACCAAGTCTATATAGTCCGGGGCCCTTGGTAGAGCACAGCTTCAGAAACTGGCAGACAGACACAGAGGCTGGGCAGAATCTGGAGAAAGTTACATAGTGAACTTTCAGGAGGTTGTGCTTACTGTAGTTGACCTCCCCTTGCTAGTCTGCTAGAAGCTGAAGCTTGGGGTAGTGTCTAAAGAAAGTAGATGGAAACTGATTTCAAATATCTAGGGAAAGTAATAGGTGAGAATCTATGAACCATTATTAGAAAAGGGAAGGACTATCAAGAGGACTATGAAACAGGAAAAGAGGGCCATCCGGATCACTGGTTGTAAAGGAAAAGATGTGGAGCAGCTAGAATACTGAGTCTGGAAAGACTCTTGGATTAGATTCCTTTTCAGAAATGAATTTCAACCACTTTTGAAACAGGATGCCACCTTCCTCTCCAGGTGTCTTGGAGAGAGATTCAGGGGAAAAAGGAAGACAATTAAATAAAACATCTTGTCAATTATCTTAGAAAATAACATAGACTAATTCCTCAGTATGGGACTTTTTTGGAACAAAAGAAGATTAAGGTTGGGAAAAATTTTCTTCTCCAGAAGGACCCTTGATGCCAAGATCAAGTCCTTTATTCCCAGCTGAGATCGGTTATAGTGACAAGGCCTCTTGGATGGTAACTGGAAGAGAAAGAGGAAGACAGGGTCTCTGGTGGGACTGCGCCCTGGGATACAAAGGCTGCACAGGGGCATCAGCCTCACTCTTCCCCCCACGCTGAGTGATCTGGGACTATGCACCTGCTGACCCTGCTGCCCATGAGTTTGAACCTGCACCAAGCACTGCCACCATTGTTTGCCCCACACCATTTACTTATCACATTTGTTATATAATTTTGAATAAATTTCCATCTGAGCTTTACAAAATGAAATTTATATCTAGCACACTGCCAATTAAAATATGAATACAACTTACAGAACATATCCAAATACTATAAAATCTCTAAAACCCTAAACAATGCAAGGGTAGGGCAAAACTAGGTCTACAATTATTTGTATGGAAAATAATAATAAATTATTAATAAGTAATAATACAAGAATAAACTGTTTCATGTACTCACAACTGTAAACCTACTTTTGCCCCATCCTGTACATGCCTTTTTGTATATAGCAGTAACTTCCTAGCAATATATTTTGGAAACCTATTGGTTTTATGGTGACATTCTTGATTCTAAGTCTGACAGAATGGCACTAACTTCAATATTTGACAGAATAAATCTGTTCAGCTGACAAGCCTTATTTTGCATCAAAGTAAGACAAGAGCAGCATTATACAAAGTCTACAATTGAAAGTTTCACTATTCATCTTTTGTTCCTCAGGGAGAAGTAAACAAAGTAGCCTCAGTAGGCAGCACTGAAGAGGTATCTTAGGCATCCCAGATAAGACTTCCCTGGTTTTGAGACCTTCCCCTGTCATGAGGATCTTAAAATATGCAGGAACAACTTTTATTACCATGTAAAACAGTAAAGCAAAACAAAATTATTGGATTCAGGGTTCTGAGTTCTTGCCACTTCATAATTAGATAGCTTTTCTTACATGCCTTTGGGTTAGAGGACCCAAGGAGTTTCTAATCATGTGTACGTATGGGCTTTCTGTGCATAGGACCTGCCATAATGCATTACAATGTCCTAGCATCAATTACAGTCTCTCCTTTTATCTGTCTTATTCTTTTGATTTGCATATCATTTATACAAAGAAATTCATGGTTAATAAAATTTGAAAATAATATTTCTATTTCATATTTTATCAATTCACAAATCCAGTGGCCAAATTAGAGTCCCAAATATCCACAATAAGAGCTAAATTGGTGTTTGGACCTTCTCTTCCATCCTCTCTGTCATAATTCTGCTACCACCTACGCTGGTGAGTCTCATTTTTGTCCTGGCCATGGAATTGACTCACCAGCTGAAAAGAGCTTCACACTGCTTAAACAATATGTCCATTAGGTGTTTGGGATGTCAGCTGTCCATCTCTTTCATTGCTTTCTTAGTTTTCCTTTACAACACCTATCACATTATTGTCTGACAATAATGCATGAGCAGTGTCTAAATAATGAATTAGTTGATATATTAATCTTGTAAATAAGAAAGCACTAACTCTTAAGGACTGCTGGTGATACTGAGCCAGTCATTGAAGCCAGCTGGGAAGACGTTAAGAAGGAAAGAACAATGTTTTTAGTTAATTGAAAATATTTCCTATAAACAGGTGTTTACACACATGTCTACTCGTACCAGCACTGCTTGAGCACTCCTGTTGGCCCATCCCATTGAAAACACAAGGTATTTCAAATCTTAAGGTTCACTCTGTACAGATTTTGATTGGCCTGATTTTTCTTTTTCTGCCCGATCTCTGTTCTACAGTTCCCCTGAATGTCTGTAAGGGCAATCTTTTTAAAAATTGGGTTATTTTATTCTACTATATCCCATTAAAATACACAAAAAAATTATCAGAATTTTTGCTACGTACGTTTCAAACCATGAGAGAGATGTTGCCAAAATGACAAATAATTTGCAACAACAGTCCTGAAGAGAGGAAACAGGCTGCCACAACCGAACAAAACTTAACCAGAGCTGTGATCAGGTGCAGATCAGCGAAGAGCAGCAAGTACAGCCATGTAGTAATTTCTGGAGTGAAAGGCAGAGCTCTTGAGGTGTAGGTTATTACGCATTGACAACATTGCTTCTATGGGGTGTTTTTTCTCTTTTGGCTCCAGGAAGAAAAGGAAAATCAGCTAAACCGGGAGGGCAATGCCTGTAGATAGCAGGTTATCTATGAATGCCTATTATGGCCCCAAAACAGTTAATTTGATTTCTCTCATGCTTACCAAAGGTTAGAAAGTGAAGGAAGCATCTTTTATTTCAATTTCTTAAAAAAAGATTTCAGCTGATGACAACTTAAATAGTCATAAACACTTTCAGAGTTAAAGTGTTTAACCAAGGATTGCTTTGACATTGCTAAAGATAATTAGCATTTTATATACTAGTTTTTTTAGACTGATGTTAATTAAATCATGATGGCAATTTTTCATACCTTCTTCTGATTGTATTGATTCTTCCTTAAAACACAAAATAAAGTTCCTGTTCAGTGTGTGCATTTCCACTTGCAACAGAGAAAATCTAAAACTTCAGTATTTAAATTAACAAGCAGGATTCATTTTAAAAAGCTTTTGTTGTCTGTTGACATTGTAGAATGCACTGCAGAGAGATAGCTTAGAGATTTAAAGAATCTTTCACTCAAACTTCTGATTTTCATGATCTTTAATCAGTTGGAAATCATAATTCAAAGACAATAAAATATTTTAAAAACAATGAATTTTGTAATGGAATTGATTTTTTTACCCTCTTTTGTCCTTGAAAGTACATCTAGGCTTTGTATGTTGATATTAATCAATATCTGGTTAGACCCCCAAATGGTTAAAACATGCTTTTGTGCTGTTATGGAAAATGTAGAAAAAGGTCCTATTTTTTGTATATGACCTTACAGCATTATACTTTATAAGAAAGACTTTTCCATTTTCAGTCTAAACAGCAATCTTTGCTTGCAGCTGTTCTATTTGAGTAACCTGATTAAAAGTGAATGATAACTTTTTTCCAAGTCTTTACTGTACCTACGATTGCTTCAATAAATGGCCACAATCTTTTTTTCTCCAGATAGGATATTTTCCCTGAAGAAGTTCAATATTTTTTAACTTTTGGTTCTGAAGACTTTTCTCTTCCAGGCTGTTAGTGAAGATTGTTTGATCGAAGCATCTTTTTATAATCAATGGCCCACCTCATCATTAAACTAGCAAAATAAATGGTATATAGCCCTATCCATTGAAAAGGGAAATTAATGCATTAGAGGATTTGAGAGAAAGGATTGAAATAAGTAGGACACTGGGAAGACAATTGTCCTAGAAATATTTTTTAAAGACTTACTCTCAGCTATCTATTTAAGAGATAATGTCCCTAGAAAGTAGTGTCATCCCTGAATAACATTTTGTTGCTTACAAGTAAATATTGAGGTGAAGCCAAGGCATCTATATTCTAAAATACAAAACTGCTGCATCCTTAACAATGAGTGAAATAGGATTTCAGGTTCTGAAGTATAAAGGCAGTTAAAGGCAAAGGCCACACTTACAAAAGATACCTCAGAGTTGCAAAGGAATGTAAGGTCATCTAATCTACCCAGATATAGCAGTGCCGTTTGTGAGTCACCCATGGAAACTCATCCAGCCTTTCCTTGGAAATGCACATAAATAGAACTCTTTGTAGTCTATCCCAGTATTACTTAGCATTAATGGCTACAAAGCTTTTTTATATGTTGAGAAAAACATACTTTCCCACATCTTTCTCCTACTAGTGCCAATTCTGGACAATCACAGGGTGTAATGAAGTCAAATCCTTAGGTAACTCTTCCAATATTTAATATCTCTTATTTTGTCAGTCTTCCCAAATTTGTCTTTCCAAAGCCAAGAACTTCTCAGTATTTCAACTCTTGAACTAATATTCACTTCAATATTAGACAAACTGAGCACAATATCTCTAATGAGGTTCAGAGAAATTCTTGCTTTCTTCAACTTGATTAAAGCAAAATATGGGTAAATTTATGTTCTTAGCTACTTTGCTATACTACTTTTAACTGCTCAGCAAAGAGTAATACTAAAACACTACTAATTGTTTTTGCTTTCACAAATTACTGTTATTAATCCATGCCCTTTCATAATTAATACAACAAAAATATACTGTATTTTAACTTTTTGTTGTTGATTATGATAAGAAATAATATTTTTAAATACATATATATTTGTCTTTCAATCTAACTTTTAGTCGCCTCCAAGATCTAAATTCTTACTTTTGTCTACAAATCAGCTTTATCATGATTAATTTACCTAGTGTTTCGTCCCATGTATAGAAGTTTCCCCTTTAGTGACTGACACTATGTTTTCCGAATTCCCCCCTCCTGATTTCTTCTGTTATACACAGTACACCCATCACTGAGATGTTTGTAGTATACCCTCAAATCTGTCAACAAATTGTAAATAGTCTTGAAAATCAGAGTAATATTATACAGGATAAATAACTGAATGACGCTGCAGGAAAAAAATATTACATAAGGAAATATATACCTTTCATTAAATTTTATGGCATGTATTAAAAAATCATCTGGTCTTGCCCTGGTTGGTGTGGTTCAGTGGATTCAGTGCCAGCCTGTTAACCAAAGGGTCATGGGCTGGATTCCCAATCAGGGCACATGCCTGGGTTGTGGGCCAGGTCCCCAGTGGGTGGCATGCTGAGAGGCAACCACACCTTGATGTTTCTTTCCTTCTCTTTCTTCTTCCCTTTCTGTCTAAAAATAAATAATTTTTTTTTAAAAAATCATTTGGTTCAGAGGGTCTTAATTCAGTAAAGTGATTTGGAATAAGACAATAGAACACAAGCAGAAATGGGTTGTATCTTGGTTTGTACTTCTAAGTGGAGGGTCTTTGGATTAAAAAACCAATGTTTTTGAAGCTCATTTTTTCTCATCTGTAAAATAGGGACACTGTTTTATGTCAGGGTGGTTGCAAAGAGTAAAACTAATCATATTTTCACTTATTCATTTTCTAGCATATTCTAAGCACTGTACTAGGTAATTTGTATGATTTTTTCTAATTTAATATTCACAACATCTATGTGGCTTATATAGAATAGTGAAAGTCTTAGCACTATGTCTGAGCCACACCAGACATTTAATATATGTTTACAGTTTCTCTCCTTCTTTATGTATTAAAATTATAGAAGAATTTATCTTCAATATTCAGTTATTTTGTCAATCTGCATGATGTATTGTCCACTGAATTAAAAAAGCATAACAAAACAGTGATTTGCATTATAAAAAATAATGTTATATAACAATACTAATTCTAACAAAAAGTTTAAATAATTTAAAAATTTCCTTTCACTGATGAATCTATTTAGTTTTTTAGCTAAACACATAATACTTCCAAATATAAATACTTGGTTAATTTTATACTCAGAATTTTTTGCAAAGGAGAATATATGCTGACCTTTATGAGGGTCAATTTACAAAATTCTAAAAAATTACCTTAATATAAATTTAACAAAAGGTTTAAAGAACACTTCAAAATACTTGCTGAAAGTACTGGTACTGAATTTAAATTAATGAGTGTCACAATCATATGTATTGCATTTAATCTCCATTGCTTACATAACATATTTTAGCAACTTTTAGATATTAATACATCTTTGTGGAATTAATATCTCCAATGCCAAAATAAAAATAGGGCTATATTCATAGGTAAAGCCAAATCTTCAGGTGTACAATGCACAAATGTGTGAAACTTAAAATTAGTACTTAGGGGAAACCTTGGTTTAAACAAGAGTGATTTTTATTTTAAAATAGAAATGTAAATATGTTCCCAATTAATAAAGGGCTAATAGTCTTCTATTATCTGAATTTTGAGGATTTTTCTCCTTCAATGTTAACATATGCAAGATGGAGTGAAATGCAGAATAATGAAGATATAGCCTCTGCTTTTACAGAGCTAGAAAGACACTGTGAAATGTATTGTGAGACAGAGAATATATGGATACACTGCAGCAAAATGCATCAGGATGCAGTCATCAGATCATTGCACCAAAGCCTTTGGTGCTTACGTCCCTTGTGAAAACCCCTTTTCATTATCTAGAAGCTTGTCATATAGTTTCCTACTGGCTTTTAACTTTTCCCTCTTTACTACATCTGTCAAGTTTAGAGGATAAACCTAGAGCTAGGAACTGTAGTATTTAGTAAGATGGTTATACATATGCATTTATTCTCCCAACAAATATTTTTGTGGGGAAGTGTTATGAGCCAAGCACTTTGTTAAGCACTGGCATGTGATAACTAAGAAATCTATTACCTCTTCTCAAAGTGCTCGTGATCTGTTGGGAGAGAGTGGAAAGCATAGCAACTACAATACAATGTGATACTTGTTAAAAATGTCATAGAAAATCTTCTGGAAAAACAAAACTGGAGAGTCTGGGAAAACAAAAAGCATCTCAGAAGAAAAACAATCTCTAATGCAAAGCCTGAAATGCACATACCATTTAACTAGGTGAAAAGTAAAGTAAGGTAGATAGAAATAGTTAAGAGAAAACAGTTTCTTAAAGGCATTTTTAATTTCTATATGACTAGAATATAGAGTGTACATTAGGACTGACTAAAAATAATGCAAGAGAACTAAGCAATGTCCCTATTATAAAAGACTCTGTATAGTGACTTTAAAGAACCATTGGTAACTTAAAACACAGAAGAGATAAGACTCTCAAGACTTGATCTGAAAATCAGCCTCTGTGTATCGAACAAAATAGATTGAAATGGGATAAGATTAGAATCAAGGATAATAATTAGGAAGATTTTGTCATAATCCTGGTAAGAAATAATGGTGCCCTGACATTCAAAGGAAGAGGATATGACAGTTAATTTGATGAATCAGCCAGTAGAAGAGTACATTTATTCACTAGAAAAACCTGATAGCCACTGTATACTTTCCTACAAGAGAAAAAAATAAGGTAACTGCAGGTTTTTATAAAGAAATTGTAGATGTCTTACTACTTGTCAACTACATATACAAAATTTATTTTATTCCTATCAATTACCCTTCAAAGTAGTTACTAGTTATAGAATTTGAGGGGGAAAAAAGCTGCCTGAGTTTACATACACTTTAGGTGACAGAGCTGGGACTCTAATCCAAGAGGGTCTGATTGATTCCAACATTCGCACTCTTTCCTACTCCTTGTTACATTCCTTCATTCTTAGTTTCAAATTCAATAATTACATAATATTAAGAATATTAGATAAATAATTTTAACTGCCCCAAAATAAATGTTTTATTTTTATTGTTCAGACTAATAATAAATCAATTAATGGTAGATTAATGGTGAAATTTCAGATTGAGAAAAAACTGGAGTTTGTCTGATACACAAATCTTCTAAAAAATCTTGCCAAGTGATGCCTCGGGCTATTAATTCTCCAAGTGTGGTCCATGCAGCACCGCCATCTGGGTCATATGGGTTCTTTATTACAATGCAGATTTCTGGGCTCCACAGTGCATTCAGGGCATGATTCAGAATGCTGGAGGTGGAGGTGACACTCTCCATTCTAACAAAACCTCCAAATTAGTTTTATGCTTTAAAAAATGTTGAGAAACACTCTCATTAGCTCTAGAAATATATACTTAACAAGTTTAGCTTTTTGTACAGAAGAGAATAGTCCTAAAAACAATTTTAACGTGCTATTAAATAAAATTATGTGAACATACTTGTAACATATTAGAAGTATGCAGAATTTTACTTTTCTGTTGAAAGGTAGATGATAGAAAAACATGAGACATCCATATACATTAAATAACAGCAAATTAAACTTTGAGGAGAAAAACATTTTTCTAAAGGCCTTCTTCCAAGGTTATTTTGTGTTGTTATTTTTGGAATATGTTCCTTCATTGAAAAGAACTGACATACTTTCTACATGGAAGCCTAGGAATAATTTAGCTTCTTATTTTAGATAATGTTTGATTTAGTTCCTATTTTTTTCATAAGAACAACTACTCTGAAAATCACTAAGAAATGCTGACTTTGTTAGTGCATTAATATCCATGGTCTAAATGGGTAAGAAACATTGCAAAAAAGGAAAATGTATAGTAAAGGAGAAATACATATCTGCAAATTCAAAATATTTTCTGAACAATATCCTGAACAATTTACTTTCAATTTCCCATGTATGTATGTAGATGTGACCATTATGATATATTTCTATCCTTAATGTTTTAAGGTATCAATTTTTATATCAATTTTGGCATGATAGCTATTAGGTTTACTTTTCCACAATGTGAGATTCTGAAAAGCAAGTAAACTTACAGAGAAAATGTGCAGGCCATATGTGATCCTATTAGCTGTATCTATATTTGACCTGCCTGAGTCTTGCCTTTTCTGACCCACATAAATGAATATACCAATTCCTATCACAAACATTGGAGATGTTTTTTTCCACCACACACTTATTTTTACTGATTATTTTCTCTCTAAACATTTTTGTAGAAACTAACTTGAGTGTTCTAGTAAAAATTTTGAAAATATATAGAGGCACATTTTTGTCCCCACTCTATGTTCCTCTTGAAAATGGGAAAGAAGCAGAATAGCAGAATAAACTCAGAATGTCAGCGCCTCAGAAATTCTACCTTTTTGAGCTCAGAGTATTTCAGAGCGTGAAACTGTATGTTTTATGAACAATAACATTTGGATCTATAAAATAAGAAAAGTTAGTTTGGAGGAACTCAAAATATTAATTTAAGGCTTAATCTTATTCCATATACTATGGCACTCAAGGGCACTGTGGGTTTGCCAAGAGCTAGGACTCCTTTAAGAATGTATTTGACAGAAATTGCAGGGGGATTAGTTGAACACACGAAACTCAGTTATTTATTTTACATTTAGAGATCAGCCTTCCAAGCATACCAGCTTTTGAAAATATTTGTATCATAAATTATCTCAATGTCCTATAGTTCCTTCTTGAAGTGATGCTTTTCAAAGTCATTTGTTATTCAGGAATTTCACTGGTGCATTCTATTAGCCATAATTTATGTCTGCCAATGAAACCTGATGGGACAACTTGACACCTTGACATTTAATGTTGCGGTGAGGTGAAGCAAATTGGTGGTTTCATACTGCCTGTGCACTACAATAATTTATGTGGCTTTTGCACATATTGAACAATAACATTGGAATCCATAAAGTAATGAAGAAACAATAGTTTGGAGGAACTCAGTCAATAACATGTATCTCACTGAGTTATTACCTTGCAACTAAAAATGCATATACATTGCCAGATCTATTTCCAGAGCTCACTTAGTCTTTTCAAGTCTCTGAGTAACCTGGGAGTAACGACGGTAGATATAAAAGAGCTGGATTGACCCCATTAACGAATATTTCCAAATGTATTTAATCACAGAGTTCCGCTTTACAAAGGCTTTGTGTGTAATTTGCATACAAAGTTTACCATGAGAGTTTTTTAAAATGACCTATTGAAATATATTCTTTAATTCTGTTATTGGAGAGTAATAATAAAAAAATCATATCCTCCATGTTCAAATGTTAATCCTCATACATAAACATCACATAATCTAATAATGTAAATATATGAATTTTATTTTAAACTTTTTAAGAAACATATTAAGTAGGTATTATGATAAATTTATGTTAGCAGAATTGTGAATCCTTATCTCATACAAATATAACAAGTTTGTTTGTTTCAACATGAATTATTCTTTATAACTCATTTTCTTGAGATTAAACCTTAAATTCACATTAATCTCTAAAGGATGAAAATAGAATGTCCCCTATTGCTACTCTGAAAAAGCTAAAACTTCTCATAAATGAATAATTAAAAGTAGGTTCAAATCTCTTCTTTAATATTTTTAAAGAGTACATTTAGGTTGTCAGTTTTTTAATGACCTCTAGCTCTATCCAATCCCCTCATTAGAAAGCTGTATTTAAAAAGGTTACAAAGATTTCTAAGTCTATTTGACATCACTAAATATCATAAGATAGCATGATACTACCAAAAATAATTTTGATACATTAGGTCTAGAAGCTTGGTTTTGTAGGGATAGAAAAAACTAGCAGCATTCTTCATCTTAAACTTGGCTCCAGTCACTGCCAGAGCTCTAACTGCAGCACCATCCTTTTGCTCATAAGCCTCAAGGACAAGCTGAGGTCACTGAATATCACTTACAATTCAGAGGGCTCAAGATGTTGCTGAACAATGTGATACTGCTACATTCTTTCTTCCTTGCAGTCTCTGTGTGAATGAATCCTGATGTTGCAACTTTGGAAGGCATATTAGTTGGAAGATTTTATTCTTCACATTTCTCTTCAGTTCATGGTACATCTAAATACTTAATACCCACGAGGGAAACTACCACCCGCCCCCACCTTACCCCCCAGATTCAGAGGCTTTGGAACAGATTTCAAAGTCAGTATCACATAGGAGAGCTGAAGGCAGGAAAGAGCTGCCATTACTTAATCATCACAAGTGATAATTTAATCATCATAGATTTTGAAATCTAAGCACTAGATTTTTAACCTAACTGTTTTGGGAGTTCTGTATCACTAGAAAAGAGAACACAGCAAAAATCTTGGATTCCATAAATAAAATGACAACTCTTTCTTGCTACAAAAATAGGATATGTGTAGCTCAAATACATTGTTCTATGTATTAGAATGGACAGAATAGAGAGAGAAAAATAAGTAAAAGTTGATCCTTTATATGGGCAAGAGGACCTTTAAAAATATCTATACTCTAGAAATTTAAATATATATGCTTTAAAATGGTTCCTAAGAAATATATGTAATAAATTGTTTTCCAAATTTATTAGGAGTTAACTGGAGATATTATTATATGTATTATATATTAAAATCCCATACTATTTCTTATCAGGGACTATTGTATGGGATTTTATAAACATAAATTTTCAAGATGCAAAAAGTACTTATTTCTCAAAACCTTAAGCCTGAGATAGTAAACATATTATTTTTACTAAGCATAAAAGTGCTAAAGAACTTTTGAGTATCTATAAATGCAAAAAGAATGAGAAAATAGATTTGGAGTAAATGGTGAGGATTTATATACACACACACCTGTGTATATGTGTAAATAGTGGAAAGTAAAAGCAGAGAGAAAGAAGTAAAAATGAGATGAAGGGACAGGTAGGAATGAAAAAGTTATTATTAAGGATGTCCAATTAAGGTACTTACTATGGGAAATAGTTTACTGTAGTTTTCTTTTATTGCACTCAATTGCCTTCTACTGCTATAATAAATTTCTCTATCTTAAAATGTAGATGGGTGGGTGTGAAGGAAAACTGAAGATTTTCTAGCCAATTTCCCAGAAAGTCTGAGAGACTCGACTGATAACAACTAACATAATTACATCCACCCTTGCTTGAGTAGCCATTAGGTACTCAGAGCTAGTACATGTAACAGTCATAATATTCCCACAGCTTTGCAAGAAAAGTATTATTATTTCCCATTTTGGAAATGAGACTAATGCTAAAAAAAAAAAAGTAGCTTTTCCAGGAGACATAACAAATAAATGAAAGTCAGGTTTTGAATTAAGTTCTTACTGCCTCTGCCAGTCAATTGAATCCATAGCAGTGGCAGAAGGAGAATTTGAATGTCTTGCATTACATTACCATGGAGTGTTTTTTCCATTACAACACCCTGATCAATGGTGCTGCCATTTAGACAACACAAGGATGAGATTAGTGGTTGTGATGCAAATACAATTCTGCTTTCTTCAGACCCACTATAAAATGCCATATCCTTGTAGGTGCTATTATGTGCTACCTTCCCAGCACAAGCAGCACTTAGTTCGTTGCCTTTATATTTTTTTAACTCTAAGATCTAGGCAATAAGTCTGTTATTTTAACAACTAATAAGTTACCTGATAATGAAAGGGCCATAGGAAACAATGAAACCTATTTTAGAACAAAGAAAAGAATCAGAATAATAGCAATGGCTTAGATAACATACTTTGTTGGAAGGGTAATTGGGTAAAGTAAAAATTGATGCAAATTCATTAGTTCACAGAGGAGTGTAGTTTTTATTTACATTTCTTTAATGCCAATTATTTGCTAGAGTTAAATTTTCAGACTGTGTTTATAATTGAAATATTTTTTTTAAATGTACTTTGCTAGCAACAAAATGGCACCAGAATGTTACTGGCAATTGAATCTCCATTCAGCAACCTCAGTACTTTAGTTCTGGCTAGGAAAGAATCCATAGTCAAAACTCAAATAACTGGGCAAGCAAAAATTTATTTAGAAAGTCACAAAGGCAGAAGAAGGTGAGCCAGATGGGCTGTGTGGATTCAAGAAATGAGTTATAGAGGCAAAAGGAATGTCCTTAGAGCTTAAGAAGAAGAAAGGAAGACAGAACCATCTTGGTGAAAGGGGGGAGGGAACGGCCCCTGGGGAAAGAAGTGGGTGGGGAAAGGTGAGGGCATTCTCCAGAGAAAGAGCACACCCTGAGTCTTTTGTTCTAAGGGATTTTTATCTGGTCTCTAAATGTGGGACTCATAGGGGAAGTTCCAGGGAAGAAACTCAATGGAATATTTATCAGCTTTTTAGTTGTATCTGTTCAGGGTTGTAGTCTTTACTGATTGGATGGCACTGAGGAAGGGAGTCATTATTCATTGTATCTGGTCCTGATGTCAACTATGATGTCCCTCCATCTGGTTTTGCTGCCTTTGGGGGCCTGGAGCAGAAACAAACCTGAGACCTAGATGTTATCTCTAGTTTGACAAAAGCTCTGTGTCTTTGATCAGTAGACCTGAAGCTTTGATCTTAAGATTATTTGATGCAAGTCAGAACCTCATTGTCTTGAGGGCTTAATGCTTAAAGGAGTTGTCATGCAAGATCTTGTATGGATGTCATATGAGGCTATTCTCCAGCCCCCTTATTTCTCCTCTGTGGAGGTCTACTACATAACTAGTCACAAGCCAGGAAATAAAAGGTCATAGAAGGGGACTAACTTTATGACCAGCAATATGAATAGTCAGGGGGTTCTAAACCACATGACAAATGATATGCTTGGGGGTCTAAATCGAATGAGCAGAGATATGCTAGGGGATGAAAGGCCACCCTGTGTGTGAGATACCACCCTGCAATTGTCCCTTGTGCTTTTCGCCTTGGGTGACCTTCTGCACCTGGCCTATCATTCTTGTTTTGCTCATGACTGTCTAAATGCCTACTACAGTTTCAGAAGCCTCTTTTGTATGTACTTTGTGTTATAAGATACTATTTGCCATCCATCCTAGGTATAAAAATGCATGGTGAACTAACTTTGGTGACTTTGAATGCAAAAGAATGAAAAATCCCATTGTTCTTTATTACTTATTAATAAAGAAAATACATGATGTCATATTGTTGCTTACTGGTAGACTTACTGGTTGACTGGTACCTAAATCAATGGGCGAGGTTTGTATGAAAATGGTTATAAAGTCAGAGCTGATGTAAAAGTCCACTCAGGTAACGGGTAATATTTAATTTTGCATAAGCCTGCCAATTTTGATGCACTGTTGGTCTGTGTTTTCTCAGTGCAAAAGCAAGATTATATATAGCAATATCGATGAAAATGGGAAGAAAAGAATTTGAGGGTTCTTGGTCATGTAAGTTGGTGAATTAATAGCAACAGCTAGAGCCAAAAATGTAACAACTTTCCCTAGTGCATCAGGAAAATAACACAATGCCTCTTCTAGTCCAGGGTTTCTCCTATGTGAAGATAAATGGTTATAATAATATTCAGCACTTTCAAACAAAGATCACAAGGTATTTTACAAACAAGTATGTCATAGTCTCAAAATGGGATAAATGTGTGGGTTCAGGATAAGGTAGAAAACTTAAATAGAACAAGATGCTCTATTTTACAAAGTTATATCCCAGCTTCCAGAAGCCACAGAAGTCCCTAGAGCAGCTTCTTTATAACTGCATTTGGAATAGCTACATTTTTGTGCAGTCACCATATTGCATGGAATATTGTAACATATATTATTTGGAAAGTTATTAAGGATATTCAGAAAATAGATGTGCAGTTGAATAAAAGGATAGAAAAGAATATTTAAAGCATGAATATATTATCTTCTTTTTAAAAGAAATTATATCTATATATATATAAAAATGCATGTACATATGGTACAGAAATTTATTTACAATATGTTCACAGTGGTTATCTCTGAGTAGTAAAATAAAAGGTGAATTGTGAAAATACAATTTTACTTAACATATTTTTATAATTATACATGTTACTTATATAATTGAAAAATAACCAAAAGCAGAGAATATTTAGGACAAGTTTGCATTTTAATATAATTTTATTTGCTTATTTTGTTTATTTATATTGAATTTATTGGGGTGACATTGGTTAATAGAATTATATAGGTTTCAGGTATACAATTCCAAAACACATCATCTGTATTGTGTGTTTACCACTCCAAGTCAAGTCTCTTTCCTTCAGCATTTATCCTCCCTTGCACCTGTTTTACCTCTCCTAACCCTCCTTCCCTCTGGCAATCACCATACCATCCTCTGTGTCCATGAGTCTTTCTTTTTTCCTCTTTGCTTAATCCCTTCACCCTCTCACCCAGCCCACAACCCTGTCCCCTCTGACAACTGTTGTCTGTATCCATGGGTCTGTCTCCACTTCATTTGTTAGTTTATTTTAAATACAATTTTATTTTATTTTATTTTTTAAATATATTTATTGATTATGTTATTACAGTTGTCCTATTATCCCCCCTTCATTCCCCTCCACCCTGAACACCCTCTCCCACCCACATTCCCCCCTTTAGTTCATGTCTATGTGTCATAAGTTCTTTAGCTTCTACAATTCCCCTACTATTCTTGCCCTCCCCCTGTCTATTTTCTACCTACCTACCTACCATCCATGCTACTTATTCTTCATACCTTTTCCCCCTCTCTTCTCCTCCCACTCCCATGTTGCTAACCCTCCATGTGATCTCCATTTCTGTGGTTCTGTTCCCGTTCTAGTTGTTTGCGTAGTTTCTTCTTGTTTTTGTTTCAGATGTGGTTGTTAATAATTGTGAGTTTGCTGTCATTTTACTGTACATTTTTTATCTTCTTTTTCTTAGATAAGTCCCTTTAACATTTCATAAAATAAGAACTTGGTGGTGATGAACTCCTTTAACTTGACCTTATCTGAGAAGCACTTGATCTGCCCTTCCAT
>CM052540.1:52533389-52574187 GCA_028533065.1 Trachops cirrhosus | reverse complement strand
CCTTCATTTTTACTTTGGCTAATGTAATTATGATGTGCCTTGGTGTGTTCCTCCTTGGGTCCAACTTCTTTGGGACTCTCTGAGCTTCCTGGACTTCCTGGAAGTCTATTTCCTTTGCCAGATTGGGGAAGTTCTTCTTTATTATTTGTTCAAATAACTTTTCCACTTCTTTTTCTTCCTCTTCTCCTTCCGGTACCCCTATAATTTGGATGTTGGAATGTTTAAAGATGTCCCGGAGGTTCCTAAGCCTCTCCTCATTTTTTTAAAGAATCACTTTACTTAGTAATCCACAACTAGTATTTAGAGATCAATAAGTCCCTTAGACCTTATGTCACTTGTGTCAAAACTATAGCAGTGTTACAGAATATACTGGTTAAAGCTTTTTAATATTTTGAATGTTCCTTCAATATTATTATACATCAATCACACTTAAACCTTGAACAACACAGGTTTAAACTGCACAGGTCCACTTATCTGTGGATATTTTCCAACAAATAGTATAATGTATTTTTCTTTCTTACAATTTTCTTAAGATTTTCTTTTCTCTAGCTTACTTTATTGTGAGAATACAGTATAACACATATAACACACAAAATATGTATTGACTGTTTATGTTATTGGTAAAGCTTCCAGTCACCAGTAGGCTATTAGTAGTTAAGTTTTTCAGGAGTCAAACTCTATATGTGAAATTTTGAGTGGGGTGAGCTGGTAGCCCTAATTCATGTGTTATTCTAAGGGTGTTACATATTTCCCATGAATTTGGCTCATAATTTCAGTGCTCTTAAAGTAAAATTATCATCCCATTGTCCATTTCTAAATGCCATCTACCTTTTCTAGAAGTTCATAAATTAAATCATAAAAATTCAGTTATAGTGTCTCTTAGGTGGCAAGTGCACATTAGATGCATTACATGAATCATCCCACTAATATTCATAAAATTATGTGACTTAGACATTAGTGTCTCCATTTGGTAAGTGAGGTACACTTAAGATGGAAGAGGTTAGGATAATAGTCCAAAGTCTAACACCCAGAAAATATCAAGACAAGAATTTAAAACCAGATTCTTCTAAAGCCAAAGCCAATGTTTTCTACTGCAACATTAAGAAGTTATCTGAAGTTATCAGTCCATATGAATTTTCAAAATGTATTTAGAAGCATTCATATATTAAAGTATACTTCATGGTTAATTTTAAGTCTTCTGGGATTTCTCTCTGACTCCACAGAACTTGAATCTTTAACCACCTAGTAGCCATATCATTAACAATGCAGACATTTGGCAGAACTCCCTGACAAATGTGTCTCCTGTGAATGCTTTTTAATATAGTTCAGAAAATAACAGCAATTCATAATTTACACATGAAAGTAAAGTATTTTGTGTATAATTCCCATGGATATTGTCTAATCTATCTACCTATTATCTATCTATCCTTGCTAGAGGAAGGATATGCATGAGCTCTATAATCACATTTTTACTGAAGGCTTGCAGATAGACCCTTGCCTAACCAGGGTTCTTCCATGCCGTCAAGTAAGAATCCACCACAGATTTCCACCAATGGCTTTCCAGTTCATTTATTCACTTATCACCTCCCTGAATCCTGCACCTCAGTTCACATTCTTGAGAACATCTTTGGATTAATGTCTTCTTTAGGTACCATCTCCACCATTCCCTCCATGCTCCTCCAACTTCCTATAATGTTACCTTTCTATGTTTTTTGATCATCCTTACATGATGCTCTGTAATAAAAGGACCAGTATAATTCACTTTGTGCTGGTGTTGGATCCCAAGAAAACCATATGCTTCAAGTTCCATTTGAATTTGAATTTGATTCTGGGTCAGATTAATGTTACAGAAGCTGGGGGATGTAGTGTGACCCACAGGGATGTCTGAGAAACTGGCCCTGGCAATAAAGCCATAGCTCTGGTCCAGAAAATTGTGACCAGGTTGTTTTATTTTGTGGAGGATGGATGTGTTGATTGAAGCCTATGCCCTGGAATGACTGTACTGAATCTTATTTTCATTATATTTCATGGTATATAACTCTAAGTTTGATGAAGTGTTTGGGTCTTAACGGGATAGTTCCAAGCAAATACCCACACAAGCCTACTTGAACTGCTCTTGTAGAGTTAAACTTAGAGGGCACAATTGAGCTTTCTGAACGTCTAAGATGACTCTCATTCATTCATATATTGACATGCCCAACTGTGAATTCTAGGATGAGGATTTTAGTGGTCTACAAGTATGCATCTTTATGTCTACTTTGAAAATTGCTGCTAATCTCTCTTCTGAGTACTCTGACTGGTCTGAACACTTTTTTTTGTCATTTTATCCCACAAATATGTGTGTACTTCACCCCAGTGATACTAATGTTGGTCTCTCCATTAAACTGAGTTTGTTCCTAACATTTTTCAAAACAGTACTCTACCATTGAGTCAGGTTGACAAAGACTCAGGCTCATTATGGTAAAGTTCTGTGAGGAAACTACTAGGATTGTAAAGAGAAAGATTATAATTCAGTGATGCCACAGTTGTTCCACTAACCCAAAAGGTTGAGAATGACTAAGTTCTTAGGATGGGTTAAAGGAGGTAGACTTTTTCTGTGGAGTACAAAGGCCATTACGTGAACTTCTGGTAGTCTAGCTCACTAGTAGATTCAAAATTTTTATAATGACCAGCTTTTAGTAATGCTATGGTTAAAAAGATTTAAACCAACAAGAGGAGCTAATATGGCATAGATGAGATTACAGAATATGACAGCTCATTAATGGTAATCCCTGAGTATCATGAAAAGGAATTGCTAGGGCTTTCATATATTGGAGGAACATAAAGATTAAAGGTCAGTAAGATAAATAAACTAAATCCCAGAAAAGGGAAATAACTTTCTCAGGATCAACAATTTAGAAATTGTATAGCCAGATTTAGAACACTTGTATTCTGACTTTCAGGAAAGTGTTCTTTCTGAACTCCTAGTCTTATCTTGGTGTTTCTCTCCAAGGTGAAGGTAATCCTCAGGGTAGGTACATTCCAAATCTTGCTTGCTGCTACTCTGAAATTTTTCCTCCATTGGCACTCAACTGAGTGCTTCCATTTTATTCAACTATAGCAAATTCAGCTTGTCTAGGCACAAAAGTTTATGTCTTAAAACCTGGCTATATACCACCCTTTCCTGACATTTGTCCTCCTGAGTTTACAGAACTTAGTTGAACTTCTTTACCTTTTGGCCCCAAAACCTCACAGAGCATTTGTATTATTTACAGCCTGTTTGCATGATTAAACTTTCAAATCTTTGCTATAACCTGGGTAAAGTGTATGTGGTTATGAATATATTATACACAATAATATTAGGGACTTCTTGGAAATTTATAGTCAATTATATGGTGTTTACATGAAAGCAGAACTTAACTGAAAGTCTATTAATTTTAAGAATTAGTTGACTATTCATATACAGAGGATGTGTTTTTGTATGATGTATAATTGTGGTCATCATAGACAATGGAATTACTATAGAGTGTCTATTGGTGGCTTGGAAGGTTGCAACTTTGGACAACAATATAAGTGAGTATAAGATGCCACAAGTCATTCATTAATAGTTCAAACATAATAGCATCCCTTGGCTCCTTGTGAAGTTGCTTATCTTGTCCACATTACCAATATTCTACAGGCATATTATTATTTTTTGGTTGTTTGACATATCCCTAAAAGGTTAGGGCCATAAAACTGCTGATGAGTTAACTATAATACACCAAAATTCATAGAAACAACAGCTTTTAGGTTAATTCCGACCATTTTTATGGTATAAGCTGTAAGTACTCAGTGGCTATAGCTTGACAGATACAACAATGAAATGATTAAACCTCGGATTTCTCATTAATATATATTCCAAACTTACATATCATCAGATCATACAATGCATTTCATAAGACATAAAGCATAGAACCAGCAAAAAACAAATAGACCATTAAGTTATTCTTTCTTATATCATAAAATCCCCAAGGTATCATGACTGAAAATCAAATTTGTGCTCTGCTCAAAAGTTCTTAGCTAGAGGTATGAGTGAGGCCAGAGAAACATTTTCTAGGACTGTTAGTGCATCAGCCAGAAACATATTTATATTTGTTCATCCCTGTATTTTTAGCACTTAGAGAATACTTTGTAAATTATGATAATATAGCTAATATTTATTAATCATACAGCAGAATGGTAGGTACATTGGGGAATACAAAGATGTATAAGTCATACAACTCTGTTTATAGCCTGAATAGGCCCACAAATATCTTTACATAAAATTAATTAATAAAGTAGCCCTGGCTGGTGTAGTTCAGTGGATTGAGCGTGGACCTGTGAACCAAAGGGTCCTGGTTCAATTCCCAGTCAGGGCACGTGCCTGGGTTTCAGGCCAGTTCCCAGCAGGGGGTACATGAGAGGAAACCATACATTGATATTTCTCTCTTTCTCTCCTTCCCTTCCACTTCAAAGATAAACAAATAAAATCTTTAAAAAATTAATTAAGTAAATATAACTAACAAAACGTTATTCACAAAAGTTAAAATATTATTTTATACATCTTTTATGTGAATATAAAATAGCACATTTTATTAATCCATGGTGAAGAGGAAAAAGCATCAGAAAATGCATGTAAAAAATAAAATTTTCACAGGTACTACTTCTAACAGTTATTACCCTTATGGTATATATCCTTTCTATTTGTCTGTGTGTATGTATAAGTGTATACTTGACTATATATGTATATGTATATGTACATGTGTGTACATTATAAAGAAAGAGAAAGAGACAAGGAATTTTGAACATCTCTTTCAACATAAGTTAAATATATATATAAATTTTTTTTAATGACCACAGGCTGATTAACTCTTTGGGTATGTATTCTCTGATTTATTTATCCAATCCAATATTGATCATTACTTTCTGTATTTGCAAGTTTTTGCTATTATTTTCATATAATTATGACCTTTCTAAACATCATTAAATATAAAAAAATATATTTCTAAACAAGACATGTCTGAGCCATTATTATAAATGGCTGTGAGACACTCAATACATATGGGCAAATTTATTTCCAGAAATTTGATAAGAATTCACACTAAATTAACAGTGCATTGAAGTGCCCCCACCAAGACTGGGTATTAGAAAAAGAAATTCCTGAGGATTAAAGATTAATATAATTAAAAAAACATAAATATGTAATCTGACGGGGATTTATTTTGGTATAAAATATGGTATGGAGATGTGTGTCTGTGTGATGTTAGCCAGTAATGCTACTGCCATTTAGTAATTAATCCATTTGGCTACCCTACTGGTTTAAAATACCAATGTAAGATTCATTAACTAAATAATTTTGTTTAATTATTTTTGCTTTTGACCTTTCATCATTCTTACACTGACCTAACCAGATGCTCTGTTGTTGTTACTGTACTTTTTTATTAATGGTATGTTTATAAACTTCATAATGATTGTGAAAGCTCTTCCCATAACTTACTATTTTTATATTAAGTATGTTTATCAAAATGATGTTTAGAATTAGTAGTTTATGATGACTCTCAAAAGTTAAACTTTAGGTTGGAATGATCTTATATGTGAGTAGTAATCTAAGAAATGTTGCTGTATCTCTCTCTCAAGTCTTTCTATTGAAGAACAAAGTATGTTTCTTCATTTTCATTTTTCCTCTAAATTCTATGGAAAATTCATGTACTTTGTATCATAAAGATCTGAGATATTTATTTAGTTCATTCCTTAGAATTTTATATTTTTCTTGCTATTATATGTAGCTCCTTATTTTCTATTTTAATTTAACTGTTTATCTTTAGTAAATGGAGAAATTTGATTTCTCTATAATTTTCAATATAGCTATGCAAATGTATAGATTAGATCTAATAGGATTTTAGTTCATCCTTTTATGTTTTCAAAGTTGAAACTTATGTAATTAGTTGTTTTTACTTTCCTTCTTTTGATCATAAATTTATAGGCTTTTTTACATTTTATTTTTCCAAGTAATTATATATTAGAACTTCCAGAAGGATGGTAAAAAAATAATGGGACCTGGCTGGTGTGGCTCAGTGAATTGAGCACCAGCCTGTGAACCAAAGGGTCTCTGGTTCAATTCCCAGTCAGGGCACATGCCTGGACTGCAGGCCTGGTTCCACAGTTCGGGGTGTAGGAGAGGCAACCACACATTGATGTTTCTTTCTCTCTCTCCTTCCCTTCCCCATGTCCAAAAGTAAATAAAAACTTAAAAAATGAAATTATTAAAAAAACGATAATGGTCATAACAGCACCTTTGTTTTCTTCTAAATTTAATAAAAAGGTCTCTAGTGCCCAGCTATTTCATACAAGATTTTTTTCAGACTAGATAATATATTAAGTATACAGTATAATTATGTAACTATATTATGAAAGTACACAGATTATTTCACCATGCCACTGCTATTTTTGTAGTTTCTGTTATTTTAGCTTTGTTTCTAATTTAATGTGCTTCTAGTGTTTAATAATGAAGTATATTAGCAGATTTTGCCTTCCATTTTTTTATGCTTTTATTCCCAGTCAACTGACATTTTTAAAATTAGAAACATGCTAAATATTATTTTTTCGGCATCCATCATTTTGACCATAATATTTTTTCCTTTGACCTACTGATATGATACTTTTGTTAATAAATTTTCTTATGTTGTTCTTATTTTTATTTATTAATGGATTTTATATGTTTTAAGATTTCAATAGGTGTTTATGCATGAAATAGTGTGTAATTTTCTTTTCTTATACTATATAGTTCAGGCTCCAATATTAATTTCTATAGTTTTTTTTTTAAAGATTTTATTTATTTATCTTCAGAGGGGAAGGGAAGGAGAGAGGGAGAGAAATATCAATGTATGGTTGCTTCCTGTGCATTCCCTGCTGGGAACTGGCCTGCAACCCAGGCATGTGCCCTGACTGGGAATCGAACCGTGACCTCTTGGTTCACAGGCCCGTGCTTAATCCACTAAGCTACACCAGCCAGGGCTAATTTCTATAGTTGATATCAGTGAAATGAAACTGTCAAATAAGAACAATGCACAAAATTGATTGTTTTAATATGTTGAAATTTACCAGCAGAAAAGAAAGCATTGTTTTATAGGAAACACATTTTTATAACATAATACATTTATGAAATAGTCTCACCTGAAATGTGAGACACACAAATTCATTTGAAAATGTTTTCTATGTTTAGTTATGTTTATAAGAATGAGAAGTAAAATCATTCTTTCAACTTCCATTTAAGAAAAAGAACGGGCTAAGTCTATAAATGAAAAAATGGAACTATACAAGTAAAATTTAAAAAAAATGAAGCATATATCTTCCTCTGAGCCATTCTTAGGATAGAACTGTGGGGAAATCATAATTGTACACCTAGAGGAATATATATTTTCAGGTACATGGGGTTGTAAAAGTCTGTCTACTTTCGTACATGCAAGTCATTAGAACTGCATATTATTGGGACTTGTGATGATGAGTTATCCAAAATATATTTCAGTTAAAGTTTATCAGAACCATGTTTGTTCATTTCTTTATTAAAATTATAAAATCTATTTTTCATAAAAATATTTATGTTAAGCATATGTTTTTATACTCAATCATAAAAATAATTATACAGAGAGATTAAATTTGTCAATATTTTATTTTCTGTGAGATATTCATTATCTTTTATTTTCCATTTCCCACAAGACTGTGTACCTGATATGAGAACACAGGACAGTACAAAATATTGAAGAACCCCTGGACCTGACAAACATAGACATTTAGGTTTACAGTCCATGGATATACTGAGTCAGTTGGAAAAGATAATAATTATAATCTAGGAAACGAAGAAAAAAGTGGTTACTGCAAATGCAGTAACGAGTCCGGAGGGATTTCACAAAAACACCAAGTGAGGGTTAATGTTGGAAATAATAAAAATACAAAACAAATGCAAATAGCTCAAACAGGAAAATCAGGAGCTATTTCTATGACAGTTGAGTATCTGCCCTCACATGCCTTTCCCACAAGACTTGGCAGGGCACGCTGTCAAAGAGATCACACAAACGTTCAATTAGCAGTTTTTATTAATAACATATTTAATTTATATAGCTCTTATCTTTAAATGTAAGTTAAGAAAATCTATTTTTCAGCAAATTTCTATGGTCTCCTGTAGTTACAGATCAGATGAGAAACCCCAGCTAACCCTCCATTTGTTTCCAATGTTGGAATGAAAATATCAACAAAGCAAAGTAAGAAACCACATTATTTTTTAAATTAGGGATGTATTTAATGACAGTAATCCTTTATAAAATAATATCAAGTTGATAAAGGTTGGACAAATTTGAAGAGAGAGTGGGAGTTGGGGAGGGTTCATGGAATAGATAAGTGACACATTTAACCAAATAAAAATGTGACAAGAGAAAGAACAGGCATAAAGGTAAGTTAACTACAATTTAATTAAATCTTTTTATGTGTCAGGTAATGTGCCAGAAATTTTCACTTGCATTACATATTTTAATACTCAAAACAACCATGTGACATACTATTGTTCCTATTTTAACGTTTGAAAAATCAGAGGCTCACATAAGGTAAGTAAGCCTCCATGGTCACTCTGTTAGCAAGCTTCAGAGTACAGGTTGGAGTCAATTCCATTATGCTTTGCAGTTACAAATGACAGGCTGTGAAAAGATTTTTGTTTGGCACAGACATTTCTAATTTTAAATTTCTGACCAACATTTTAAATATAAAGACTTTAAATGTATGTATTTTTAAACCAGATATTTTTCAGTACTGAGTTGACCTGCAGAATCTAGGTGGCAGTGGTCCCAGTATGGAGACTGCCCTTCCTGCTGGCCAGCTCCCCATTGCTGGTGCACACATATGTGCCTGTAGCTTTCTGAACCAATTTACATCTTTACATTACCCTCTGCCCACCCCCACTGAAGCATGGACCTCTGCTAAAAAAAAAGAAGTTAGAAACAATGCCAGGAAAAAAATAAGTAAGATAATTCACTTAAGATCACACACAAGCACAAACATGATAAGACAAAACATAAAGACTTTAAAAATGAAACAAGGAAAAGCTGAAGAAAATAAAAGATTCCAAAACAAAAAGACTTTAAAAGGGTCCAGAATCTATTGGATTGATACACAAAGTTAAAAATGATGTATGTTTCAATTTAATTAATTTTTTGATTATTCTTTAATTGGAACGTCCTCCAGCAGTTAGAGTTAATGTGTGCTTTTTTTTAGATAAGCATGTCAGAAAAGAATTCTGCAATAATTAGCACATTGTGTGATGGGGGAAGTGCACACATATTGCTCTGAGGCTGAAAATTGTCTTGTGCACAATAACAAGTTCATCGCTAAGCATCCTTTTCATTAAGTTTTCTGCTAATTATGCACACACAAAACATACATGGTGATTTCTAAAATTAACTGACACGTGTTCACACATCTGGGAAAACATTATTTTATCTGTTTATAATACATGGAGAAACTCAGAGGATTGATGAAGGTACTCTGACTTTATAAAAAGAATTACTGAAGAAAGTGAATTAGAAAATTTTTGTTACCATGCTATATATTTATAAAAATGTATTTATAATGCCAATTTATGTTTATTGTACATCATTCAAAAATTACATAATCTATTATTTAACATCCTTGAGTATCTTGCTTCTACCTTTCAAATAAGTCACCTGCTATTAAAATATGGCATGAAATGATGTGATATCTTTATAATAATCTAATTTGATTATTGAAGATTTAAAACACATAATTAAGATTTCTGTATAAGTTTTTTACATATTTGTTGGTTTTGTTTCATATGGTTTGATTTGACAGAGTAGGTAAGTATAAATTCAGGAACTCAGGTGCCTGGATTCAAATCCTGTTTCTATCATGTACTAATTGTATGACTTGAGGTACTTTCATTTTCTTAGTTTATGTTAATTAGTGTTATACATAAATATAATCATAATAACTTTCTCCTAGACTTTAGAGAAAACTAAATGAGAAAAATGCATGTAGGATACTGAGCAAATAAAAGTCTAATATATGAGGTCTGTCCAGAAAAAGTCCAACCATTGTTAATGTAATGAGAATAGTCGGCATGACATTGATGTAACCTGGCAGCCAAGGAGAGAGAATGCTTATGGGTGAACAATGATGACTTCACTGTACTAGTCAGTGGAGGCAGTGACACCACTGGGTGAGCATGTGTACTGCGTGGCAGTCACATTCAAAATGACTAAGTGAGTAGAGCAATGAATCTGCATCCAATTTTGTGTTAAGCTTGAACATTCCTCCACAAAAACTCATCTGATAATTCAGATGGCTGCTGCTATGGGCAACTGGTGATTGGAAGCTTCATCGTGATGGCACACCCACTCATGCATCAGGTCTCATGCAGAGTTTTGTGGTGAGACATCAAATCACCCAGGTGACTCAACCCCCCTATAGCCCAGATTTAGTGCCCTGCTTCTTCTGGCTTTTCCCAAAACTAAAATCACCTTTGAAAAGGAAGAGATTTCAGAACTTTGATGAGATTCAGGAAAATATGATGGGGCAGCTGATAGTGATTAGGAGAACTGTATAAGGTCCCAAAGTGCCTACTTTAAAGGGGACTGAGGCATCATTGTCCTATGTACGATTTTCTTGTATCTTATATATTCTTCAATATATGTCTCTATTTTTCATATTACATGGCTGGATACTGTCTGGACAGAACTCATATACTAAATATTTAATAAATATTAGCTATTTTAAATGTTGTATTAATTAAACTACCCTCACGATTGGCAAATTTCCACATTACCTCATGGGCTATCTCTAGTAGAAGAGAGAACTCCAAGGATTAGATTAATTTAGTTAAACCTGAAAATATTAGATTACTCAGAGGATAGATTCTTTCAATTCTAAGTACCCTGAACACAGGGCCAGAGCTATAATAAACAGGTTTATTGCATTTCCTCTGTATTAAATCAGTGTGTTGACTTTTCACAATTTTTCAAAGATTACGATATGTCCCACAAGCACTACCAACTTAATTCAGGATTTGGTTTGCTCTCAAAAAATACCAGCATAATAATAGTGCTATTTACTTATTTATTTATTTATTTATTTATTTAGTTAGTTTGTTTGTTTGTTTGTTTCAATATATACAACTTTAAGGAATACTAGACTGGAAAGCCATTTGGGGAAGACATAACCTTCATAAGATATTACTAAATAAATAATTTTGATCCTAATTTTCTATTGATGTGTATACAAAACAATCAACAAAACACCAAGGGCCTGCAGTGTTTCATATTCCATCAGGGAGAACAAAGACTTTTGATATGAGAGAATCAATAAGAAATCAGTAGAACTACATCAGATGTTAACACAACAGCCTATCTTTCCATCCTCATCTTGTACCCTGTTGTTTCACTGTGTTCTCATTACATTGGCTTTTCAGGCCTTTGTGTTAATTGTTCCTTTTGTCTGAAATGCTCCTTCCTATACTTGTCATATGACTGACTACCTCTTTGCCATATGAGGGGGGAGTTGACATAATAAATATCAAACATCAACTCCTCTAATTGGCATTTTCAGAGTACTCTAAATTAGCTACATACTCCTAGGCACTCTGTATCATCTCTTCCTTCTTCAATATATTATTTCCATTATTACAAAGTCTGTAAATATGTTTTATTATTTTATTTTTAATGTATCTATATCTTACTATAAGATTCATGAAGATAATAATGTTTTTTGCCTAATCCACCCCTATATCTGAAGCACATAGAAATTTGCTGAGGAAAATGAAGAGAATCCTGACAGTATTTGGTCAACAGTTGGCTAAACCATCCATCAGTTTCTACCCATCTATAATGTACATGAATGGTAGGAATAAGGGGTCTGTTTAATTGTGCTTCTTAGGTTGAAATAAGCTCTTCATAAATAAAAGAGCTAATTTTAAAGATGTTATTCTCATGGTGAATTCAATAACAAATAGAGATACATTCTAAGAGACAAATGCAATCAGTTATGTGCGAAAGAGAGCAAAACTGTGTGGCTTTTGATTTTTCTGGTAAATCTGTATGATTAAAACAAACCTTGGTTTGGGTACTTATCTTGTAAAAGCTAACCCAAGAACGTGAATAAGCTGACAGGAGTTGTTGAAAGCCATTATAGGCAGAAAGAATCAACAAAGATAAAGAGATATGCAAGGTCTTTGTATATGGAGGTTGAATTAAAACACCTTTCTAATAGCAACAGAGGATTCGTGTTGGGCAGTCACTAGACAAATTTGGGTCAGTAGAGCATATCAAGTCACGTCAACCTTGAAAGCTGGGTGAAAGAGCTCATAATGAATGTGATCATTACAAATTTCCCTTTCCATTCTACTCTATGCATATCTCTAAGTTAAACTGTGTGTTCTGCCATGTCTGCAAATATATGACATTCTCAACAGTCAGGACTGTGTTTTTATTCATCATTGTACCCCAACACCTAGCATAGCTGCTAACATCTACTAATCACCCCAAATGTTCTTAAAAATAACAAGCCACGAGAAAACTTAATACTTCTGAACATTTAAATAACAATATAATAGCTGTGTTTTTTAAGCATGAAATTCAATGATAGAATTCAGAGAGGAGATGAAGGAGGCTAGTGCCAGAAAGTTGAGGTTGATGCATCGTGGATCTATTTATCAGTGGCGGCAAGTAGGAATTGAGTGAAAGCTATGTAATCAGAATTTTGCTGCTGCATAACACAATTCTCCAACTTTCTAACTTCAGATTTCTGTTTCTTCTTTGTTCACTCTCTGACTTCTAAGCCTACAAATTTTATTTTCTTGTAATTCCATAGCAACAATTCATTTTACCAATATCTTATTAGTTAGGGTAGTGTAGACTATGATGCATTAACAAGTAAATCAGACAACTTAATGGCTTAACTCAATAAGATTTTTCGTACCCATTTAAATTCCAATGCATGCCAGAGATTCTCTTGGATACTTCCTTTAAAAAATGACTCAAAAAACTATACTGTTTCTAAATAATTAACTGCTTTCAATATGACTGCCCTGGTCATCATTGAAGTGGAAGAGATTGTTGAGGTTCACAGAGTAAGCCTTATACCTAGGTATAGAATACACTTCTCTAACAATAGCCTGTGGGGAAGGGGGAGGACTGTCAGGAACTACTATAAAGGACACATAGACAAAACCAAGAAGGAGGGTAGAAGCAAGAGAGGGAGGTGGGTTTGGATGGGTTGGGGGGAGTGGAGGGGAGAAAATGCAGACAACTGTAATTGAACAACAATAAAATAATTTATTAAAAATACACTTCTCCACATTGCATTGGACAGGGCTCAATTAAATGGCCATGCTCAACAAAATAACTTCAAGTCAAAATGGAAATTACAGTCTTTCTATGCATGCAGAAAGATGAAATGAGTTTGTTAAGTATCTTGTCAATTTTTCCATACACACACATACACAAACCCCTACACCTACAAAATCTTAATACTATGTGATATGAAGCAAGTATAATATTTAAAGATTATCAGTATATACTTGAAACCATGCATACATCCAAACAATCTTATTAAGCTATATATGCTTTTGATGATAATTGATAATATCTATTTATTAAAGAAATGTTAACATATACCCAATAAATCCAGTTTTCACACAAAATTAGGATGAAACACTTACATAGTCTATACAACTCTAGCTATTTGAATTTTAAATCATCCTAATGAGGTTAGAATAGTCATATTTAATATAAAGTATATGAGTCATGGGCCAATCAAATGGTCATTAATGGTCTCCAGATCAGAGCAATAAGAACAATGTATCAAACCCTCCTTTAATCTGAATTTAAGTAAATATACTCTCTTATGGCTGTTCTTTCAAAGAAAGTAGAAAGATTTAAAATGAAGAAGAAAAAGAAAATGCCATAGCTATCAGTATGATACAGATATTGTTTTGATTATATATTCCTTATGCACTATTTAATATAAACAGTAATACACAAGGTTAAATGATTATGTAGCCAATCACTGTATAATAATTTACATGTAAACAAAGAACTGTAATTACAGTGACAGGACAAGAAAAAGTAACTAATTTCACAGTGCTTATGGGAGTTAGCAGAAGTCAGAAATTCTTCAGGCCCTATATTCAAGTGTGTGGATTCATTTACTCATCCATTTTCCCATATATTTTAAAACATTGAATGAGGTCTCAAGAACCATAAACACTGTTTTAGACAGAAATTTATATTAGAACATTTTATTGCAGAATACCAGAGAAGAATAACTTAGGAAAGTGCAAGGATAAATTTATCGGTTCATGTATTTTTATTTTGTTTATTTTTGTTTATAATAAGCAGAAGCTATCCTAAGGGAGTGTAAAGTAAAATCATGGACCAGGAATCAGAAAACTCTTCCACATCTTGACCCCATCATTTGCTAGTCCTATGGCCTTTGACAAGTAACTAAACCTTTCAAGATTACTGCTCAGTGACTGGTTTTGGACAATGGAGGCAGTAATAACTCTTTTTATATCACAGAATGACTGGTTCTGAAAACAAAATAAGACAGTGGATAAAAACATAGTTTGAAACTAAATTGTTATAAAATTTAAGGTATTATTATTCTTTCTAAAGCCACTTAATAGATTATGTGTTAAGTGAGGCTTTTTTTCCCTCCTATTACTATCATTTTTTTTAAATACTTGCACTTTAGGCCATAAAATAGCCATTATTTCTAACCTTTTATCTCTTCATTCTTTCTATTTCTTCTGGTGCATTACTCCATAAAAAGCTATCTTTTCTCAACATGTAAAATGCATTTATAATCCTTACTTACTAAAGGAAGACAGGAAATATAATAAAATATTTTCAAAATGCATATCTACCAATCAGGATGAAAGATATGAGTGATTTGTAGTATAACCTGTCATCAAAAATACTGAATGCTGGGGCATGTATGAGATATGTACAAAATCAATATTAAAACCTTAGTACAGTTTAAGAGGGCGAGAGTGACATTTGTCATAGCACTTTATATTTTGCTAATGTATTAGAATGGCAACTGTCATTTTGCACTCCTTAGCAACCAAATCCACTTTATTTTGTGAAGTTGTACATGAAAGAATAGCATAGCATTAACATATTTCTCAAGGTAGATGGAAATGAAAGGAAGGAGACTGAGAAAATAGTTTCCCCTGTGTTTTGTATATTCTTGTTAATTCATTTGATAAGAGAAATGTAAGTTAAACTTGATTTTTTAAATTTAATTTATTGGGGTGATATTGGTTCACAAAACCTTACAGATCAAGTGTGCAACTCAATAACATCATCTGCACACTGCATCATGTGCCCATTGCCCCAAGCAAAGTTTCTTTCCATCCCTCCTTCCACCTCCTCTGACCACCTCCACCTTATGATCATGGGGCCTCTCTGAGTTCTGTCATAATTGACCAGGAGGTAATACATGCTAATTGTTAAATGCAAGTAAGATATAAGATACCTGTATAAACCCAGGGAAATTGGTATGGCTCAGTAAAACCACCATGAATAGGATTGGCATTCAAAGTGCTCTTCCTGCTCCTACTGGCCTATTGTCATACTTGAAAGACAGTTCTTGTATAGAAAGAGGTGAAAGGCCCAGAAGAAAAGTGGTATGACTGCACTTTTGTTAACAGTTAAATGACAGGTGCAGAGGTAGCAGCCAAATTTAAATCAATCATGCTAAATCTAACACACATTCTTCTGGGTGTGGGGGAAGAGCCTACTAAAAATCTGGGATAAAATGAAGTAAAAATATCACATGTATCAAATAAAACACACACAAGATATATAGGGTGAATTATCTACATACTGATGATAATTTTCCTTTTTGCCTTATTCTGCCTTATTTATTTTAGATTCCATTGATATCAAACCCAAACTACCCTCTCCTTTCCTTGGTTTTCATAGAAAAAAATGACTAGTTACATTACTGAGCATGCTCAGTGTCTTTCAGCAGGCAAAGTCTTCTGTATGAACCCAATACTTGCTACATTCCTCCTTTCCTCACTTACTTTTCTCTGGCACTTCTATGAAACCTAAAACCAAGCCAGTGAGTTAGCAAGCAAAGATCACAGACATCATGCCTATTTATCCTGCATCTTGGATTGCCAGGATAATTTTAAAGAATGACAACTAGTCTGTTGTCAAGGCATAGAGCCCCTAGGTGTGCGTTGACATTGGGCCAATTATTTCAACATCTCAAAGCCTGAGGTGTAAATCAAAGACATGAATAAAACTCTTGAAGGATTATTAATAAGATTAGCGATAATGTTTATAAAGTCTTTTGCTTAGGGCTGTCACAGAGGGGCATTCAGTGAAAAATGGTTACTAGTATTAAAAAGAAACATATTGGAGACCCAAGTTTGGTGATATTTAAAAACTTAAAATTTTTAGGCTTAGAAAAAGTAAAGACATCATTTTTTGTTTGAGTGCTTCTAGAGCACTAGACACTTTGCAGAGTGGAATTAGAGGCTGTCCTTGATTTTCTGCTGACTGAAGTACTCGCTTCTGGCTATTGATTTTACAAGCATGACACGAGCCCTTGGAAAGAAGAGTACAGGTAACAATGGTTTAAAAACAAAACCTACACTAAAATTGCTTTTGAGATTTTTGTTTGGGTACTAGCTCACAAAATATGTCAAAGATCATATAAAATTTATAATGCATATTTAAACTTCTCAAAGGTGGGTGGGGTAATTGGCCATATGTGGCTTGCCGGTCCACCCCTAACCTGATAAGAGTGGAGATTCACCTAGTTCTCTAACTAACACACATGGTGCTTTCTATGCCAGGCATTGTTCTAAGGAATTCACAGAAATTATTTTATTTCATTTTGCTGATTCCTTGACTTTTGCTTATTCCATAATTTTAGCATTGGGTTCTGAGGATTAGAGAAAAGAATTATATAAGGATACAGTTCAAATCTTTAACTTTTTCATTTTACTTACTTGTCATCCTTATCAATGGGCTCTTCAATATCACAATCAGAAAGTCCTAAAGTTATTTTGGCATCAATCCTCTCTTAACTCCTTTACCAAATAATTTATCAACCTTAATACTATTTCCATTCTATAGTTTTTGTCTTTCTCAGTATGCTCTACCATAAAAGCTGTCGACTGATTCCCCATCATAGATCTCTCTGCCTTTAATCCTTTCTCCATAGAGTTGTTATCATTACATGTTCAGCAATCTATGTTCATGTGGCTCCTCTGCATTAAAGCCTCTGGTAACTCCTTAGCATGACTTCTGTGGCTTTTCACAACAGACATCTTCCCACAACATGAATGCAAGCCAGTCCTCACACTACCACCCACCCCATGCGTTAGCACATCCATCACATATAAACAGATTCCATATGTTTGCTCCTGCAGCATCAACCCTCTAATTCCCCTGAAACATAATACCTGGTCATGAAAGCAGTGAAAAATATGGTAGGAAATAACTGGATAAAGCAACAAAGTTTACAAGAATAATTTTGAGGAAATTGTTGAAAATAAATTCTTTAAAAATAAGATTCAACTTAAACATTACAGAACTAGTATGATATAGGAAATGGAATGATGGGATTTCAAATAATGTTTATTCAAGACTGTTTCAAGATATCTGGAGCATAGCCACAGGAAAGAATGGTTAGATACGGTGCCAAAATTTAATCTAAACTTGGAGATTGCATCTAGAAATTGACTGAAAACTGGAGATTAAGAGAAGCTTCACTGACCTGAAGATAAAGTGGTCTTAAACTGGGAAGTCAAAATACACATGTTTTGCAGGGCTGCAGAATATATTACTCATGTTATATCCAAAACTGTGAAGAAAATATAGATTCTGTATTTTTTCTTATAAATTCCTCATCTTTCTCATTACCCTCCAATGGTTAGGTAGCAAGAGAAGAAAGTAAATCTTACTTTTATTTGCTGATCCCAATACAATCCAGTCATTACATTTTTTACATTAGAAAATGTGTCTTCCTGAGTGATTCAAATGTATCAGTCTTCTCATAGTGTCGGAGGTGTCATCTGGGCATATGATAGTAGAGTCATTCTGATGACATAATCTTGTGATGCTGAAGAAAAGGTTTTGTCTTGTTCATTTGTAATGTGCTCTGGCTGGTATGCTAATGTATAATTTACCTGAGCTTCTGTTTTTCCTGATCCTGTTAGCAACAGCTGCTAATTTCTGCAGCAAATGATTTCTTATTCTTTCTCATTTCCTACTATCTAGGGGCCCTCCTGGTTGAATTAACTATTTTAATTTTTGCTGCTTCTTTAAACTGCTCTATTTTCTGATGGTACTGTCTACTATGAAATTACCTTGACCTCCAACACATTGTCCTCTGATCCTCTGTGTGTCAGTGACGCACAGGAGCAGAGAAGCACTTGAAAGTATAAACTAGAGACCTGCTCTTTGCCTAGCAACACTGTTCTACCCCCAACTATAAAAGCGTCCAATGTTAGTTCAGGAACACTCTATGCAGTTTTCTCCCTGAAATCCAAATGATTGGCTGGACAAATCCCACACACAGTTGACCTCAATCTGAACTTTGTCCCTCCAACCATTACATGCTTTTCAATTCCAGGGCTGAAAAATCAGGGCCCATGGCTACCCTGGTCTACACTTCTCCAGTCTCCTTGCTCCTCTACTTTTTTCTTACAAATAGTTGTGAAAATAGAGGTGATAGAATTTTTTTTATTTTTTTCTTTTCACTGCATACCTTTCAAAATTTTCTACTACATCAGGCTCCATCATCTAAACCTTCAAGCCCAGACAACGGTATTTCTATAGGAAAGTGGAAAGACAATCCTTTGTTTTACAGCAATGCCTGATTTTAAATCTATAAATTTCAATACTTTAATTTAAATATCAGTTTATAAATGATCTTTCTTTTTCTTTGTATTCCTTCTGAACATTTTTAATTTTGTTAACAACAGTACCTTGAGAAGTACTTTGTGGGAACGGAGAGCCTCTGCAATTTTCACACATATTTTCTACCCTTATGTAAAATCAAAGAGATTCTTTATATTTAAAAAAAAATCCCTAGAAAAGAGATCAAACAGATTAAACAAAAGTCATGTTACATGAGGTATAAGACTGGGGGTAGGCTTTTTAAATTAAGTGTAATTTGTTTGGTTTTACAATTTCCGTTTTTGTTTTGAAACTGAAGTTGTTAAATAGCTTCAGGTTATATACAAAAGGCTGATTTTTTCCAGAGTATCACTGGAAAGTACATATCTAAATTAACAAAAAAATTTTAAAAGATTTCATTTATTTATTTTTAGAGAGAGAGAAAGGGAAGGAAAAAAATAAGGTGAGAAACATTGATTGGTTACTTTTCCTATGCACCCCAACCAGGGACCAAACCTGCGACCCAGGCGTTTGTTATGACTGGGAATTGAACCAGTAAACTTTTGCTTTGCCAGACAAAGCCCAACCAATCATACCAGTCAGGGCTGAGTTAAAAACATTTTTAAAGACCTTTCTGTCTGATATTTGGGAATAAGGTCTTTGTTTTTATAATGAAATGCACAATATTTTGAAACATTACTCAGAGAAAAAATATATAAATTTATAAAACAAATAAGAAAATGCCATACTAAAAATTGAGCCTTGACTGATACAATATTGAGATGGAAAATAGAAATAAGGAGTCTACTTCCAGATATAGTATGCTGTAGTGGAAATAGAGCAGACGTGAAAATGACTGGAAAACCAAATTATAAAGCTGATCATTATTTAGCATATCATAGATCAGAATCACTGGTTGTAATGCTCTATTTTTCCCCCTTTTTTATTGATGTTCAAATATAATTGACTCTATTTTCCCACCACCACTTTCCTCTGCCCTACCCACACCTACCTCCCACCATCAATCTCACCCCCGCTTGGCTCAGTCCATGGGTCCCTCATTCATGTTCATTTACACCCCTTTCCCTTCTTTCCCACATTATTGCCCTCTCCCCTCCACTCTGTTACTGTAAGTTTGTTATCAGTTTCAATGTCTCTGGCTGTGTTTTGCTTGCCAGTTTGTTTTGTTGATTAGGTTCCACTTATAGGGGAGATCATATGGTATTTGTCACTGCTTGGCTTACTTCACTTAGCAAATACTTTGCATTTCCATCCATGTTGTTGCAAAGGGTAGGAGCTCCTTTTTTCTTTCTGCTGTGTACTATTCCATTGTGTAAATGGTAAATGAGTGGATCAATAAACTAGGGTACATTTACACAATGGAATGCTCTATTTTTCAATCCTCTTTAATCTTCTCTTCATAAAAATTTTTTTTGTTCAAAACCGGCCACGTGGAGAAGTGTTTTGCAATTTTTCTACCTATAGATTCAGGGAGCACAGATTCCCCAAGTGTGAATGCTAAAGAAATGCATGTGCTTCACCTTTTTTACTTAAGTGCAAATTTAATAGCAAGAGGATCTACTTACTCTTGGACAGTATGACACAATAAACCCAATTTGTATAATGCAGGATTCCTTTTTTCAATATTGTTTTAGAATTATTTTAGATTTGCAGAAAACTTGTAAACATTGCATAGAATGATACTATATACCCAACATCCATTATCCTTCACTGTTAACATCTTCCATAACTATAGTGCACTCATTAAAACTAATGAATCAAAATATACTACTGATGAACCAATACACATTTGTTTGCAACTAACAGAGCACTAAATCAAAATAGCAATAACTGTATTAATAGTAGTAATAGTGATAACCAAATGAAATTATTTGAGAATAATTCAAGTGTTAAGTATGGTTGGAACCAGGCCTCAAATGCTGTCAACAAAATCCAGCCCCTATTTTAAAAAATCTTTTTGCCATAATTTTGCCTCTGCTTTCCCTTTGTTAGCTTCAATCAAACAGAAATTCCTCACATAGAAGAAAAGTACACAGCAGCTTCAGGGTCATATATATACTCAATAACTTGAGATATAATGTTTCTGATAAATCTTGAGATTGATCTTCAGTGTACTGACTCAGGTCTTGTGACCCTTCCTGATTTAGTCACCATGAGAAACCAAACATGTGGATTGGCCATACCAGCATCATATTCCTCCTCAGTATCCAAACATGAGATTATGTTTCCTTAATAACGTAATCCAGTGATAGGACAGGTGTTTCTCATGAATAAACTAAGGCGCCGATAGAAGGAGAAAGAATATATCCAGTATAGCAAGAAAGCAAAACATATCTGATCTCTACTGAATGTGGGTAGGTGTCTTATCTTGAAAGACTCTGCAAGAATACTAATCATTTCTAGTCTAAATTTCAGGTAAAAAAAAATGTATGGTTGGGTCTTTCTATTTCTATGGAAATGGTTAGAGAAACATTATGGGTTTTTTTCTTTTCACTTTCCTATTGGTCACAATTGCTAGATGGTTGTCTCTATTTTTAAGTAAAAATAAGAAATCCAATTCAGACTTAATATTTAATGAATATTTCCCTCATTTCTCCATTACATGGAATACCCAAATTCTTTTAGCAATATATTTATGGTATTCTATATACATAGTGTTTTATAAGAAGATTAAATAATAACTAGGGATGCTCCAAGTTTTTATTCAGGTTACAAGATTTTTTTCTTCATGAAAATAGCAACAATAGTTAATAATTATTAATGGTCCAAGAACTGTGAAAAATATTTACAAGCAAAATATTTCATAATTCATAGAGCAACCAATTAAGATTGTACAATTTATCAGTTCCATGTTACAGAGGAAGCAACTGAGTCAAAGAGACAAAGTAAAAGGTCACAAAACTACTAAGTAGTTTTATCGGAAGCCTTTTAAATTTTTTAACCTGTTCCAGTGGCCTTTGGCTAATTTTTCACAGTTAGCCACATCCACCGAGATCCCTTTGTGTGGATTCTGGCCAAAGTCAAATGGCTGCAGCATTATGGTTTCTCTCCTCGTGGATCCAATGCACACATTTTGCCCTTTGTCCAGACTTCCTGTTGATACTGAGGCATAAAATACCTCGGCAGCATTTTGTCCCTACACCAAAACAAATTGGAACTGGAAAGACATTTTAACTCTTGTGGTAAGTCTCTGACCAACAGGAGATAGCTATGAGAAAACAATACATTTTTCTCCTTTCTTTTTCTCCCATGCACAGGCATTCCTGAGAAACAGTCAAAATAAGGCTTCTCAGGAAATAAAACCATAAGATCGAGCAATCAATCACATTTAGTATCATGTATTGGTTAGTTTGGGAGTATATCCCTGATTCAGTTCTCCCTTCTTCCCAGCCTAACATTCCTTTACCTTTACCCCAGCTTTCAAGGATTTTACTTTTGAATAAAGCATTAACACTAAGTCATTGCTTCAGGCCCTATTTTTAAGAAACTCACTCTGAGACAGTTTGTATCAGGAATGGCCCCAGTAGACTCTCAGGATAATAGACTGAAGCTGCATTACTAATCAGCCTCATGGAAATGATTCCTTTGCCAGTGTTGTGAGGGGCAGATGATTAGCTTGGCATGTGGTGACATCACAATTACTAAGGGTTTCCCTTGTGGTTAATTGGTATAAGGTGCAGGTGAAAGATAAGACTTTATGATACGCAGTATGCTTATATGGTATGGAAGCAATAATAATAATGGGGTTGTTGATTGGCCTGGCTTTTGTTAATGATACTGGAAGGTTTGAAATAGAAAATTATAGGCTTGGAGCACACAATTGCCAACTTGAGGCACTCTGAATGCCAGAGGGCCATTATAGCTTCATTTATTCAGAGTCTTAACATCTATGGGCACATGGCACTTTGCAGAAAATCAAACCTAAGATTTAATTTTAAATATGACAGAGCCGCAAAAAAGGGACCAAATATATTGCTTGAGAGATCTCCTCTATTTAGTTCAGGATTGAGGTTAGTAAAGAGACAGTTGTGAGAACTGGGATGGGGGCATTTGTGTGGACAGAACTGAGAATTTTGAACTCCATATTCCCCTGAACAAAAACAGAAATAGTTCTTCCCCAATTGACAGAAGAGAGCAGCTTTTCCCCCCTCTAGCTTGGAGATGTTTCCCAAAAGGTTGCTTGTGTTCCTTCAAAGCATTAATGTCCCAACATTTATCATATCCAGGCTAAGGGGATTCAACACTTTATTCAAGACAAATTTAATTAATCACCATTTAGAACTCTAGGACCCGATTAAACTGTACAGGGCAGGAACTAGTGGGTAATTGTGGTAGTTGATCCTAACAGTGTCAAAGCATAGTAGTAAAATGCAAAGCTTGCTATGTAGTTGGTGTCCTTGAGAAAGAAATTCCAAGATGTAGATTTGCATGCAAGAGTTTTTATGGGCTTGGAAGTAGCACTTATTAGGGGCTTAGAGAAGTAAGATTGGGCAAAGGAAGAAGCTGAACTGCTGTGATACAATGAAAAAAGGGGACTCAGCCAATCTCACAAATAGTTCTGAAGCTGAATGACCATCTAAGTTGTCAGAAATTGAATCAAGGAAAAGGGGCTTTATAGTTTTTCATAGAGCAGTCATTTGATGTTGGCTGGCCCTTGGAGAGAGGGGATTTTTTGAGGCATCTCTCTGTGGCCAAGGGCAATTCTCAGAAACAGACTCAACTGTGAGGCATTAACCAACACTGCCAACAGCTGGGAAAATTATGTCAGTCCTGAGTGAAAAACTGGGCAGTACACAATAGCAAATACTGTGAAACAAGAGAATGTATTGAATTTGAGGCACTCAGTACTAAACTGAGAGTCAATTCTCTGTCAGGAAATAGAGTCAGTCCTCATAATCCACTGACATGATTTTTTGAAGTTTGAACACAAGCTCCTCAGCCTACAGTAAATGAGGTGGGGATGTCAGTATTTCCTTGCTGAAATATGAAGGGAGAAAGAAATACTCAAGGAACTGGTAATGATAGAATAGATTGTGATGTATAACTTGAAAACACAACATCAAAATATTTTTCTAAAGTGTTTCTACAGGCCATTTCTATCACTGAAGCAATGTAATGTGGAATACATTGGTAGGGCATGAAGGAGAAACCAACATCTTTAAGAAACTTAATGTTCATTGTCCTATGTCAGACTTAAATGGCAATGGGAGATGATGCCATGGAACTGTGCTCTCTGGGGTAAGTAGCAATAATGGATTCTGGAACAGAATGCATAGCATGGCTGGAGCGGAAATCAGGAGTCGGGATACACAGGTATCTGTGATGGCAAATGGATCACAGGGTTCTAGAGAATAATGCATAATAAGCAGAGTAGTGTGTTGCTTGACCTATATTATAAAATAAATAAATAAAATGAGCACTTGTGAACTGGTAACAGGCATCAGTCACCAAAATGGATAATTGGGGGCTCTCAGAAAAATTCCAGATTTAAGTCAGTTCACAGACCAAAAAACGATTGATTAAAGAGAAATCCGGGCAGACTTGAGAATGGATTCAGCAATATTGCTGCAACTAAATTAAGTAAATACTCCCTTGATCTTTTCCAAAAGGTACCTGTAGCCAATACTAGCAATACTGTGTAGTGGGAAACAAGAAAGACAGATATTTTAAAGGCTGTTAGATAAAGATTCTGAACTGAGACTGATGCATTAGTGAAAACCTTGGGTGCCGGGTGATAGATGGAGTTTCTGGCCCAAGACTGTCGCACAGGGCAATGCATCCAACACATCCATACGACTAACCCTTAGTTATTCCTCTGGTCTTCAAGTGGATAATTGAATCTGACACATTTAACAGCTGACTGATCCTTACATAGATTTATGATCTGTGGAGTAAGAGCCATCACAGAAAAAACCAAAAAAAAAAGCAGCCTAGAAAATATATAAAGAAATACTCTATTGCAGGAGGAATTATAATGATAAATACCACCATCAGAAACATAAAAAATGCAGGGGTAATGATTCCTATGACATCCACATTCTATTTACCTACTGGGCCATTAGGGAAAAATGCTTTTTAATTGATCCTGATTGATAGATAACTATGGACTGACTGACTACCTTACACTTACTTACCCAGTGTGCAGACCCAATTGCAGCTATATGCTTGATACAGTATGTTTATTGGTACAGTACCACACACCTCTGGTACTTGGTACCCATAAGGTGACATGGTAATTGCATTCTTCTTAATTCCTGACTGTAGGGAGAACCAAATGCAGTGTGTCACCACATAAAGGGGCGGCAGGGCACATTCCCTGATTGCCTGAGGGCTATATTAATACTTATGCTCACATACATGACATACTCTTCAGGAACATTGATCCTTTTGGTATTCTGCAGAACATCATGTGAGTCTACTGTAATATGTATCATGTAATCAGGCTCAATGATCAGGAATCAGCAAGTATCCATACGCCCTAGGAAGAGAACAGAAAGTCAGCGAGTGAAAGAAAATCCCATCAAAGATGTTGAGGGTTCCTATATCAGCACATATTTAGGGGATCAAGTTGACTGGAGCATATCAAAGCACTCTTTCTAAGATGAATAAAGATTTAGCACACCTCACTTTTCCTAATTGCAGTGCTTGGTGGGCCTCTCAATTTTTTTGAGGCAGTATATAACATACTTTAAAATACTATTATGATTCATTTATTAAGTATCTAAAAAAAAAAAAAAAACCCTTCCAGCTTTGAGTGTGGCCAAGTGCAGAAGGGTATTCTGCACAGACAAGATTGTGGTAGAAGATTCACTGTCACTTAAAGTGTGTGACCCAGAAAATCTGACAGTGTTTCAGATATATATGGTATATTTAGGGCACTATATTGAATCTCTGACAAACCACTAAGAAAAATTGACAGGTAGAATCCTAGGCTGTAGCTCATGGTTAAGATTTCTGCAGCAAAGAAATTAATCTCAATAGAAAAAATAACTCCTAATATACTGGTAGTTCTTAGTAGAAAGAGATCCTAACAATGGGGTACCCAATGCTGCATCACCACATATATTTCTCCTAACTTGGGTGGTGTTAGTCCTGCTGAGCAGTGAGTTTGGGAGTGTGAAGATGTAATGTCTTGTACAATGAAAATAGTATGTGGGATCTGACCTGAGCAGTTCTAGGAAGTGTGAAAAAATCAGAACAACTAATGGCCAGAACTCCCATATCACCTACTTCTATTGCATTGACAACTCTCCCTCAAGAATATGCCTAGGGCCTTCTAGGAGCATTTCCTGTGAATAATACATATAGAGGAAAAATGAGAACAGACCTGTTTCACAGATGAATTGGCTGAAAGATGTGTTCCTTTAAATGAAAATCTGTGACTGATTGGACTTCTACCTCACCTCTTGGGGAAGAAATGAGGACATCTCAGGAGTATTGTATTTTATGTAGCTATATATTATGGAGAGCATCATTAGATCAGGAGACTGACTGGTCAATCAGACAGACACTTCTCATATGTTATTGCAGATCATCTCAACTTCACCATTTCTGGAACCTTTGATGATTTGTTCTAGACTAACCCACCATTGCAGTAACCCATGCTGTGTGGATTCCCTCCAAATCCACCAGGTAAAATCCAACAGTGTCTCATCTCATGGGTGTTCTGATTATCCATTTTGTACTTTGAAGATCTCCTGTGCCCTGCATGAAGAATGAGAGATTGTGGGTCTACTCGTGGCCACCACAAATGCAACTAAGAAATGCGAATGAAATTGCAGCCCAGGAAGTAAAATTTGGTCATGAAGGATAAGGGCCAGAAGATAAATTTTTCTATTTTCTTGATCCAGGAACAAGTGTCTTGAGAATAGCTTGTTTATTTTGTCTTTTGAAAGATAATTTCATGAGTTTGATTATGCTTGAAGCACTAAGTGATGTTCGACTGAGTAACACAAACACTATTTATATTTGCCCTCCCTTTTTTATTTGTCTTTTCCCATACTCTTGTTTTTATTTTTTATTTTTTTAAGGAGTGGTGCTGAAACTTTTGCTTTAATTTCTGATATCTGGAAAAACCAGGCTGAGACAGAGAAGATAGCAATGGAGACCAGTCAGACCATTAACCTGCTCTTAATTAGTCCTATCCATGAATATTTCAAAAGTTAATAACCTACTCTATGTTTGCCCCTGTGCTTAAATAGTCTATCATTTTGTTTTCCTGTGTTTTATATATTTTTCTCAAGAATTTTGTAACTTTGAGAAATCAGATATTATAGTCTTCTGCTAATTAAATGCTACTCATCAATTCTCTGTGGTTATTTTAATATGTACAGGATAGCCCATTAAGAATTAACCTGAAATCATACTATAGACTCTATTTAAGGTCAATTACAACTGTACTATCTCAATAAGACATGCTAACTTAGTTCATTGTCAGATAGTAGAAGTGATAGCACTAAAATATCTATTAGGGTGATTAGTAAAATGTCTCTAATTTTAGAGACATTAGAAACACAGTTTCTAAACATTAAGAGAAAAAACAAGAGGAAATAATATTGTATAAAAAGTAGTTAATATAACCTTGACTTAATCATTAATTGTCAACAGAGAAAAAAGGAAGCTGTCTTAAGACATTTTTAATAAAATACATTAAGAAAGAATATTTTAAATGGTCATCTGTTGTAACACCAAAATATCTCTAACACAGTTATTTTGTGTGTTTTTGTACCAAAACAAGTGCTAAAAATATTTATAGTACATAAGAATAAAAATGCATGTACCCACATAAACATACACAAAAATAATAAAAGATAAAAACCCAACAGTTAGTTCTAAGATTCCTAGTGATCAGGACAAAATGGAAAGTATATTTGTCAGCTGTCAAGGAAGCCAACAGAAAAGAGAAGATTCATTATTTTTCTTTACCAGACCAAATATGCTTAATAAAGAGTATTAATGTAAATTCTTAATTGAATTTAGTGGGGTGACATTGGTTCACAAAGCCATACAGGTTTGGAGTGTACAGCTCAATAACACATCATCTGCACACGGCACTGTGTGCCCATCACCTCAAGCAAAGTCTCTTTCCTTCCCCATTCTTATCCCTTTGCCCACCTCCACCTACCCCGCCCACTTTCCCTCTGGCTATCACCACACTGTAGACAATGTCTATGTGTTAGGTATATACGCTTTTTTGGCTTAATCCCTTCACCTTCTATAATTTAAACTTCAGACATGTACTAGTAATGTAACCCTAAGCACATCATTGACTTTCTCTTTGTTCCTTGACTTCTCCAAATATAAAAATAAGACTACATTTTTGATGTAAGCATTAAACAGATAACCAAATATACAGTCTTACTTCTCTCTTCTTATAATTCCAGGATGGGTATATGGCAGCTAACACAAAGTCACATGTTCAGAAATCGAGGTCACTGCCACCCCCCAAGGAATATTAGAAGTTGTATTAGAACCTACAGGATATTCCTGTGAATAAAGGAGAAATAATGTACATTTTTTTGATTAGTGAGTACAGTTTTAGAAATATCACCAATCATTCTTTTTAAGATTTTAAGTCTTTCAATAGTAGCAATAATGACCAGAGTTTTTGTTCTCAGTTACTTTATTTGCTTTATTACAAGACTCTGATTCATGTTTAGAATGATCCATTGATTTTTAACCTCTTTTTATACATTTAACTCTGAATTTGAACTAGAATTTTTGAGTGAGTGTTGTATTATGATATAATCATGTATAATTAAAACATGAAAATCATACCTCATATAACGTCCCCATGATTTATAGGCCGGATTTCAGAGGTATTTGCTTCTTTTCTATATTGACACATTTTTTCAAATGTATGTTTTTCTTCCTGTTAGAATTGCAGCAAAATTTCCATACCATCAGCCTGCCCAGTACAGACTTTAAATAAGACAAACCTGTGCCCAAACCTCAGTTGCAGCACAGACAACAGACCAACTGTAACATCTGTAGACCTGAAATTTTTTATTACTCAGATGAGATCCATAGTAACTGCTATTCTTGGTAGTCATCAACAGATGCCTATAAAGCAGTAGGCACATAGTAAGTTCTCAACAACCATATTATCATATGTTTCTAAATGGTTGATGAGCAAATCAATAAATGAGGCAAACACCATGCATCTATGTTATGTAGGTCAAGGTTCTTTTTTTTCCCCAACAGCTCACTGTAAGTGAACTAGTTCCAAAGAAAAAAAAATAAGAAAGAGTTGTTAGTAACCAGGATACAAATTTGCACCACTGATTTCTTCCTTGCTTTGTTCATTTCTCTTTACCTTAATCTGCAACATTGATTTGACCTGGTGCTAACCTACAGTACTCTCTTTCTCCACACCTGCATTGTAAACCTTAGATACAAACAAACAAACAAACAAAAGAAAGTAGAGGGCAAACCATGCATCAGAGATAACCAAGTAAAGAGCTAATATAACAAATATAATACTGCAAGAGATCTAGCTTATTTGCGGGTACAGGTATCTCCAAACCAAGGCATATACCTATATTTCTGTATTTCACACTTTGATTTTTTTTCGTTTCTCTCTGCTCTTTATTCAGTAATATCTACAGAAAAAAATCCTTTTAATCTAACTGATATCGCAAAATGTGAGAAGAATAAGGAGAAAAGTAGGTCAAACAGTTAAGGTAGTTGTTATTTTACCAGAGTTCTCTGATTATAATTTGATTTTCATTAAATGTACTCCAGTTGTGGATTTGAAAATTATAAAAAAATCTGATGCATAATTATGAGATGTTTGATTTAATTGCTTTTAAATTATACAAAACATAAAAGAGCTGGCTTTTTTATTGATCTTATCACAAGCAATTTTTGTACTCTTAGAAACTTGACAAAAAATACCCATTATAAAATATGCATACTTTGAAAAGACACCAAAACATTTTTCAACAGTTCCAAGATGTCCCTCTCCCTATTCCAAAACTTTAGCTTTGTTTTCACTGCTCTTCTGGATATTAATAAACACTTTAATACATTTATTACCTTGCTTCACTGTATTTATCTCATTTTCTAAAACAGGTTTATTTTTATGCACAAAAATTAAAATTGTAACACTTTTTATTGATATTCCTATTTATCATTAAATTGTCTTCCTTCTTTGGGTATGATTGGTAGTGAATTCTTTTATTATTTAAAATTAAATTGTGTAGTATTAGACCATCTTTTAGAAATGCAAAAAATACAAAAGTATCATTTATATGACCACTAACATTAGACCAAAAGAAGAGTTTAAAATATTGTCTTAAAAATTTTGTTCTTATATTCTTATATTTTTATAATCTTACATTCTTATAATTGTATATTAAATCTTACTAGGTATAATGTGAAGCAGAAATTCTAGCAACATGTTTAGCTTTCATAAATAGAAGCTAGAATTTAAGAGAGCATTGCTATTTTTTTACAGAAGGAGCGTGCCTCTTAGAACTTTACAGGCATTAGATCTTGAGAGCTGTAGAAAAGAATTAAGTAAGGATACAGCATAAATCCTTTTACTTGAAATGAATGTCAGCAGTTCAATTAAAGATTCCTTTAATTTATAATATTAGAAAGTATAATGTGAATAAGGGAGAATGTCCCCAATTTATAAAAGTTATTTTTATTTTTAATGTTCTTTGACATCTATATATTGAAACTTGACTAAGATTATGATATAAATATCATCTCAAATTAATCATTTGAAGATGGAAATCTCATTACTGGTGTCAGTTTTAAGTTAAAAAAATATAACATCTGAGTGACATGGATTTGGTTGAATAGTCACTAATTGAAATTGCTTGTCAGAGAATGTGAAACTTTATGAAAAAAGTGAAGTATGCATTTTACATTCTTAGAGCTTTGATTTAATATCCAGCTATAACATAAGTCCTTAATATCCATTCTCTCTATCTTAATAGTATGAATTCATCTCAGAATTCCTTCTATACCCACATGTTTTGATGTATAAAGATTCATATAGAATTATCTGACACATAAATTACATATGAAGGAATAGCAATGCTTATTTAAATGTTAATGTTCCTTTGAGAATATACTATCTAAAATAAAAGTAATTTGATTTTTAAACATAAATTTTAAATATTAAGAAAGTGGAAGAATATTTAGGCATGACTTTTTTAGAACTTTTAAAATTATATAATTTCAAGATTGTATTTGCTTGGTTCAATTTAACAAAAAGGTGAGATGCAAATTTTTTCCTAAACACTATTCAAAACAAGATGACACCCAGTGTTAGCCATTCAGTTTTCTCAGTTGCAGAGCAGCCAGAGGCTCTACTGCTTATTGAGAATGCACGCAGAGAAACAAGTCTACGGCTGGCCCGTGAACTCAGTGTTGCTGGTAGCTGTGTCAGAGGGAAAGAGGAGCCAATGAATTGCACATGGACTTTTTCTCAGATTATTTTGGTGACAGTAAGTCATACAGTATGCCTAACTATGAAAGGAGAAAATGTATCCCTGACATGTAACAAAATGGACATTTATAAATATCTGGTAAGTAGCACAAATAACCACATGTAAAATGTGCAGTTTCCTGATAACCCATAGTAAGCACTGATTTTCTCAGGTGTTATTAAAAGGCTTCCATTTATTTATTAAACTAAATTTCATTGAAAATATACTCACCTTAAGTACTGAGTTAGGTATTAGGAATATTTGGATGCATAAACAAAACCTCAGAACTTGAGGGTACTATTGTCCAGTGTTTTGGGGAAGGAGTGTCATCCTATTTTACCTCCCTTTCCAGGTCATCACAATTTTTTTTATTCCCCATGATTAATTTACAAATTCCCCAGCAAAGGCAGTACCTGAGACTCTTTCCTCTAGCACTGGTTATTTTTCTCATTCTCAGAAATGTTACCATCCGAATTGAAGTCTCATCTGAGATACCAGTCTCTGTCCTTACCCTCTTCTGTTTCACTTACCTTTAGTTCTCCTTTCCCCAGCAATTCACTCCTAGTCATCTTAGAAACTTGCCGCAAAGCAGCCTCTCCCTCAGCTGAGGTGGTGCCATCCCGTTCCCACCAAAATCTCATTGCACCACACACTACATGTCCTGTCATCAGTATAACTGCTCTAGCCTCTGTCTTTTTCTTTCTAACTCTCCTTATTCTTTCTGGATCCACTTAACTCAAGTTCAAGCTTGCTCTACTTCTTCAATCATTTTTGTATTTTCTTTTATGAAAATTATATTGTCTCCAAATGTTATATTGAAACTGTCTTCCAATGTTCAGTCTAAATGCACCTCATCTATCAGTTCTCTACTTCAGTTCCAGGAGCAAAGAGCACTTTTGGGGAAACTCACAAAATGCACAAAAAAGACCTTCTTCAAATATATGCTTATTGATCAGCCTGGCTTTGAGCCTCGTGAGCATCTAATCATAATATTACAAAGAAAATTAATGCACGACCATGAATTCACTTTTCTTTTCCTTCTCCATATGATTGTATGTCATTTCTCTTCTCCCTTATCTTTATATCATTCTGTAAATCATTTCTAATGCCTTAAAGATACTAAATGTTCTACCTATAAATGTAGCATCACTATCTCCTATTGCTTATCACTTATTCTATTCCTTTTATCTGTAAATACAGCCATTCTTAGAGTCATATAATTTTTAAATCTAAACATAATATAAACATTGCATTTGAAATCTGGTTTAAATTTGCATTTTGCATGTATCTGTCCTCACTAAAACACTTAGGAAGGCTCAGAAAGAAATTAAATTCACATCATTGACAAACACTGTGTCTGGCACATAAACTAGTACCAAAGTCTGAAATACAGATGGAAGCAGAGAAAACTGGCAAAGGAAAAACAAGACCAAGAACAAGAAATCATGAGCACAAAAAAAACCATACCAGATTTGAGTTTACGGTACATTCTAACCCCACGTCATTAAACACAATCTACATAAAAATAAATTGGAATTTATGAGCAAGATGGTAGTTTTACATCAATCAATACTTATGCCAATCAGGGATTTTGTCATTATTTTTAAGTATTAAATGGAAAAAAAATTTCTGTCTCATAGTAGGCATGCATTAGTTATCAAAAACTTGAGTTATAATAACATAAAACAACCTTAATACTATTCTGTAATAAAGTATAACTATATATTCTCCAAAATCATATTTTACTTTATTTTTAATATTTTAAAAAGATTTACTTATTTATTTATGTTTAGACAGAGGAGAAGGGAGGGATAAAGAGGGGGAGAGAAATGTCAATGTGTAGTTGCCTCTCATGTACCCCCTACTGGGGACCTGGCCCATAACCCAGGCATGTGCCCTGACTGGGAATCAAACTGGCAACACTTTGGTTCATAGGCCCACACTCAATCCACTGAGTCACATCAGCCAGGGCTATAAGACCATATTTTAAATGGTCATAAAGCTGAAAATAAAATAAAATTAACTTTTCCTTCATAGGATCACAACTTAGTTGATATACATAGTCTTTGAAGACTAATAAGAGATCTTTGGAAGTAATTTCTATTTGTTGCATTATTAGTATTTCTTTACTATTTTTAAGGTGCAAAGTTATCCTCTTCTAAAAATAAAAGTAAATTATTTCAAGTGGAATGTAATTTTCAGAGGATAAAGTTTTACTCATAGTGAACATTTTCTATAATTTTTTCCAAATGGGATATTTGTATTTTCTGATATATCACAAAAGTGATAAGCCATTCTTTCCTGTCGGGATACTTTTTTTTCTTTTAAAAAATAATTGTCAGTAGTTATGAAAAAATGAGACCCAGAACAGCTCTTCTTTCGGAGTTGTAAGAATTTAGTTCACAAAAAGTACTTCAACTTTGTTTATACAGCAGATCTTCTAACTCCTTGGAGTTTAATGTAAATAATAAAACACTTTCTTCTTTCTTGCTGGTGACAGTTCTATGTCTTTTCCAAGTACACCCAACAAGCCAGTGTGACATATTTTCATCTTCAAGTCACAACACTTACCAGAAACAAGAAACAAGCCTCTCAAATTACATTTACACCGAAGTAGCACGACAAGTGTAATCTAACTATCAGAGAGATGGTTTACTAAAGTGCTCCCACTATTGCCAACACATCCTAGGTATAGTTTGTTTTAATTTGATTTAGGCCACCAAAGCAGTGCTAACAACAGTACTAGTTAGTTACCCACAGTTTTAAATACTAGTGACTCTGAGGGGCAAGGACTGTTTGCAATGATTTTGTTAATATAACCCTGCCACGAGCTCATAAGAATAAGTTTAAAAACATTCGGTTCCAAAAAGGAGACATATTTTAAATATTTTTTTATTTTTAAAAAGGATTTTATTTATTTATTTTTATAGAAAGGGAGGGAGAAAAAGAGGGAGCGAAACATCAATGTGTGGTTGCTTCCCAGTGCCCACAACCAGGGACCTGGCCCACAACCCAGGCATGTTCCCTCACTGGTAATCAAACCGGCAACCCTCTGGTTCAGAGGTCAGTGCTCAGTCCACTGAGCCACACCAGCCAGGGCTAAATAATATTTAAATACTGTTGATAATATAATTTAATTATATAATTTCAATACTTTTTCATGTCTATAAAATTAGTAAAACCTCTCTAAAATTGCATTAGATTATAAACTATATACATTTTTGATATTTGACCTTTTTTTTCTCTGTATACAGGGTGATTTATGTAGGTCAACCTAAAAGCCCATTTAATAATAAATTGTGGGGCAAATTTCAGGTTCCTCAAAAAAATTTTCATGTAGAAATCTTCAGTGACTAGCCCAAGGTCACATGCCATTTAGGGGTGGAATGAATAGAATGATTGCTTACCATATTCTGTGGAATCATAGTAGAAATTTTTTACTTTGTCCTGTGTCTCATGACCTTTCCTGCCTCCAGATCTCAGCGCTTGGATTGCCTCCTGCCTTATTTATTAACTCATACTCATTCTTCAATTTTTGGATTAGAAGCATTACAAGAGAGAAAGCTCTCCTGACATCTTCACAAATATATCAAATCCTCTTTTTTATCTTCCTTCATCACCCTCCTTCACATAACTTTCACATATGTAGTTACATCATAAATTGTAATAATTGGTTTGCTGCCTCTTATTCACGCTAGACACATGAGGGTTCCATTCCAGGAATCATGGTCCCTGAGTTCCAGTTTCTGACACAGTAAATTATAAGGTGTTCAGGTGTTTCCTTGTTTACCACAAAATCACTCTTTTTTCATCCACAAAATCATTCTTAACATCCTGAAGAAATAGAGTTTCAGTCACCAAAGCAGTAAACTAGAATGTTACTAAATCATTTGCATTATATTAATCTATTATATTATTCACTTAATTTTAGTGGTTAGAAGAATATGAGATTTTGTTAACTAGTTATCAACAAGGAACTCTACAGTATTAATACACACATTTAGACATTTAGACAAATATTATGAATTTGCCATCATGTTTAAAACACTGAGTGTTAAAAAACTAATAATTCTTTATAACTGTTGTTTAATTTTTACTTTATAATATAAAATACTCAACAAGCAACAACATATGGTTGCATCTTGGGCTTTACCCAGAAAAAAACATGTGACTATGTTGTAACATTTTAGAGAGGGAAACGTAAATGTGTTCTTTTCACAAAATGACATAATATGCATTTGCATTATATTATGTTGCCTTCTTTAATGTTATAGCAGCAGTATCTTTACTAACTTTTAAATAAACTTTTATTCCCGTGGATAGCTTTAATTAGTAACATACAGTAAACCATCCAGTAGAGAAGCTAATTGCTCGATTGTCAAATAAAATAATAACAATTTCCCCTACAGTGAAAACTCCACCACTATAATTAGGTTATATCGTACTTTACTCTGCAGGGAATATTAAAAACACAAGATGAGCCAATGTTCTCCACTATATTTTTCTATTTATAGCATGATGCTAAAATGCTATGTTGATGTGAGAGCTAAGACATTGAGAACAGAATACCAAGGGCACTTCTAATGCTCAATTATATTTGCCTTGTAATGCTCAATTATATTTGCTTTGTGGATATTAATGTAAATAGAGATCTCAAAAGAGAATGGTTTGCTGACTAATCATTTATAGTAAAACAAACTATTGAAAAATTTTAAGATATGTTATGGATAACCAATTTTTAGAGAATAAAACTGGTGTAGAGTTTTCAAAATTGGTATGGTGATTTTTTAAACATATATTACCTATTTTAATGTTCTGTATATGTTCATTTCAAATAAAACACAGAAAATGTTGACTGATAAACTCTACTAAAAAGTAAAATTACAAAATTCATGTATGCTGATAACAAATAAATTTTTGTTTGTTACACTCCTAAATTTGTTATTTTTAAAAAATTAACAATATTATCAAAATAATAACAATATATTCTCATCTGTGTGTTAATATAATTAGATAAGTAAAAGAGCCCTTGTCCTGCAAATCCTTCAAGTAAATTCTAAGTAATGATTAAAGGAACACACCTGAGTAAAGGCGCTTCCTTGGATGATGGCCTTCCTGACTCTAAAACAGGTCACCTGTCAAGAAGATGGATGGCTTCCCACTCATCCTCACACCAAATTCACCACTAGAATCAGATGCTTGATGCGATGGAACTGTTACCTAACAGCATTTTGGCTTGTAATATATTTTAAAAGGAAATATGAACACATAAATGAAGGTTATCTTTTTTCCACATTACTAGAGGAAAATGTATGTTTCTTTGTCCATAAAGTATAGTTTGATAAAAAAAAAGACAAAACCAGAAGCACTTTCTGAAAAACAGATACCTATAAAAGTGTTATAAACTACTTTGTGTGGAAAATACACGAATGTGCACATATACCTGAAAACATACACATACACAGTGTGATTATGAGCTACCAAGTTATTTATATTTATATTTATAGATTATTTATATTTTATATATGTGTGTACATACATATGTACATATATAGAGAGGAGAGAGAAATATACACAAATACCAGTACATATATGAGTATGTGTGTATTCATTTAAAAAGATTTTAACCCAGACTTATAGGTAAAACTTTTGACTAACAAATTGGATTGATTTTATCTTATCAAATTATTTTAACTCTTACTATTACTCTTTGTGATATTTCCTTCTCTGTAAAATGGTTACTTTTTAATTTTGTTTTTTATAATCAACATAAGAAATTTTTACAGTTACTTTTTTGTTAACAAGCTTGTTTTCTTTTATATGGAGTTAATGCAGTTTACTATTGCTCAACTTAGTACAATGAACAGTGAAGATTTTTGGACATAAATGACCCTTCTTCATAGATACCTTTAAATCGATTCGTGAAGAGGAATGACTGAGATACAAGTTACCAATTTGTTATGGCTGTTTCCATAGATTTCCATGTCATCCTTCAGAGAAGTGTATAATATAGAGGACATTGCAACCTGAGCAGCATCTGATAGTAGCATTTAAAAATCTGGCAATGTAAAATGAAAAAATAGTATGGAATTATTATCTAATATAATTTGACAATGATGAATTTGACAGTTGTTTCACATGTGTTTGGATTTTCTGTTTCTTAATTTTCTAATTGTGTCCATTAAAATGTTTAAATGGCCCTGGCTGGTGTAACTCAGTGGATTGGGCGCAGGCTGCAGACCAAAGGGTCGCCAGTTCGATTCCCAGTCAGGGCACATGACTGGGTTGCGGACCAAGTCCCCAGTGAGGGCCACATGAGAGACAACCACACCTTGATGATTCTCTCTCTCTTTCTTCCTCCCTTCCCCCTCTCTAAAAATAAATAAATAAAAGCTTTAAAAAATTTTTAAATGTTGTTTATAGGTATAAGTCTCAGTGGAAGAAGTTGAAAATCGTTTTATATGCATTTGCATTTCCTGCTATTTTCATTTTCTCTTTGAGTTCTCCAAATATTTAGATCTCTTTTTACATTTCAGCACATGGAACAGTGTAAGTACATGTTCACAATGAGCTTAAGTAGCAGATGTTATTAGATATATAAATGCTAGAGCTGGATATCAAAAGCAGGGCTTTGGTCTTTAGCTATGTGCTAATTTTATTTGCCATCACTGATCCACTTTCAATCATTTTAACTCTTCTTTGTCCCTGGAGGCTGAGTCACTTGGCCTCCATGAATGGTTCCCTACACCCTCCAACTTGGAGTGAGCAAATTGAGATCAGGTTATTTTTTTTCCAGTTTCCTCCCTACAAAGTTGCTGAGGACTAGCTTGGTCCCTCCACGCAAAGTAACAGCTCTGCAGGAAACCCTCTCCACACACGCCCTGTGTCTCCCTTCTCAGACACTAACTCTCTCCCTTTGACCTTGAGCAGAAAGACAGATTTCTCTCATTCTTATGAAAGCCAGAATTATAACTCAGTTTTGTGTGTTCAGGTTTCATGTACTTTCTATTGTGGTTTCAGTAACATTTCTAATGAACAGAATACATAAATTTTTCTATGAATGAAAAATAGGGATGATAAAATTCATTTTGCCTTCACTCTTAAATATCTTAACCATTATACACTTTTAGATTGATAATTATTTTTAATAAAAATTTAGGATAAATTACTTCATTTTCTTCTTGCCTCTGTCAAATCTGATGAGAATTCTTTTATTAAAATAATTGCTGTCCCATTGTGTCTTTTTTCTTTTTCTCTTAATCTTTTTCCTTGTTTGAAGATTTTGTTCTTTATATGGGAGGATCAGGAGTTTCATTAACATTTGCAAAGGCATGCCTTTATTTTTGTAAGCATTGCTTGGCTCCTTATGTGTGTTTCAATCTAAAGGAACATTTTGTTTTTTTAATATGGATCAATCATTTTGCATAATGTAAATTTGCATGATTGCATAGTAGTATAGATTCCTTGCAGGATACTTGAAGAAAAGTGTAATTTTACAATGGAAAGATCAGATGATGACCCACTAACCAACAATCAGTGATAGGGTTACTAATGGCAGGCAACCAGATGGAAAGCGCCTTTCAGTGGGTACCCTATGCTGTTTCCCTTGCTCACAGAATCCTAATTTTATAATCATGCTCTTGATAAAATAAAAAAGATGCTTTTCTGAGAAAGCTAACTCCTAAAACAGTACAGTCATGTGTTATGATACTGAAAGACATTTAAAGTTAAACTAGTAATTTAAAACCTAACTAGTTATCCTTCCAAAAATGCTACACCAACTCATGAACTCTTAGAATTTTGTTTACAAGCATCCCACCATTTTCCCTCATTCTTTCCACTGACTCAGCTGACGGGAAACCTGACCCTCAATGATAACCAAAATGTTTCGAATAGTTAAAAACACTGTGCTTGCTATGTTATTAAAATATCAAGAACTGTTTCTCAGCTGCAAGACACCCTTCATCCACTGGGCTGCTCCCCTCCAAGCATTTGCATAACTTTTTAACATTTTTCTTTCTTACTCATCAAGCTCACTCTCAATCCTAACTGGTTAACTTTCAAGAACTGCTGAAGTCTTCCAGGCTTTTCCTGACTCCTCACACTTAGTCACAACTATGGTTAACATCCTTTAGCAGCTTGTAATTTTTCATCAATATATTACTTGTTAAATAATTTTTGAAGAAAATTTAAGCTCTAGAAGAAAAAAAATGCATATTTTATTCACCACTATATCTTAATGCTTAGCAAGCAAAATACCTGGTACATAGTAGGCACTACACAAATGTTTGATGAATGACTGATTGAATAAATAAGTAAATATCTATCATTGCATTTTTAATTTATTATTTTACATACCTAGCCAGTAAACTTACATTTCTCAATTACCAGAATGCCTGACACATGGTACCTGGCTAATACATTTTTTTTATGAAGTTATTTGAAATACAACTTTAAAGACATTAGTGGTATTTCAACTAAATGAGAAAATGTAACAAACTTAACTACTAGTTATTGGATTGCACTTATATTGTTCAATATGGTCAAACATGTTTAATAACCTGATGCCAAAATTGACCACTTTATTAAATATCTGTATTATAAGTACTATAAAAATACTACTTTAAAAATTTTATACAAATTTTGTGTATGTTGTCCACATATTCAAATAAAAGAAGAAGGCAAATTTCACTCTGTGCTACCACCGCCCAATAGGCAATGTAGTCTCATTTTTACAATCCACTCTTGTCAATAAGATTATGTCAATTATAGTTTAGGAATAGTTTGTAGCTTCCATAAATGCTCTCCTTTGATGTTTATTTATATATGATATAATGTTATATGTCCATGCACTTCAGTGAAAACTTTGGATTTGAAGCTGTAAAATATTTACTATTTTTACATACTGGGTATTGTACTCCAACTGGGAATGACCATTGCATGATACTTATAAGATGAATGCCACAAAGGGTTGTTCTGGTAACCAATGAGTAGCATGTTCTTCTTAATTTATGAATTTCCTGAGGGAAAAATGCTGATCATTGAAATTGTCAAGAGAGCCCTACCTATAATGGAGAAGTAGGAGTTCCAATGATGCTCAACCAAGAAATCTTCTCTTGGAAACCACAGTCAGGAGACAGTGTGGTGCACACGGTTGTGTCCCAACTTCATGTCTTACACGCTGTGTGTCCTTGGACGACGTTAATTCCAACATTTTCACATGAATTAGATGAGAAGTGAAACACTTTCTATTCACATATTAAGATTGGTGGGAGGCTTTTTAATCATTCTTTTTTTTTAATATATTTTATTGATTATGCTATTACAGTTGTCCCATTACCTTCCCTTCATTCCCCTCCACCCTGAACACCCTCTCCCACCCACATTCCCCCCTTTAGTTCATGTCCATGTGTCATA
>CM052540.1:52465781-52518362 GCA_028533065.1 Trachops cirrhosus | reverse complement strand
ACTGGTCTTGACCAGAATGTTGGCATCATTCATTTATTTGTCAAATCTTTATTGGAAGTCTTATGTGTGTCTGACACTAATCTAGGTAATAGGCATACATCGATAATCCAGGAGACAGAAATTCAAACCATATTAGTAAATACATTCTAGTGGTTGAAAAGAGTATTGTTTGTTTATTTTCCCTGCTGTAACAAATACCGTAAGTTGTATGGATTCCACAAGGCAGATTTATTACCTTATAGTTCCTAGGACAGACATGTGCCACTGAGCTAATACCAAGGTTTGGGAAGTGTCTTGATTTTTCTGGAGGCTCTAGGGTATAAATCTTATTCCTTCTCTTTTCCAGTTTCTAGAGGTCACCCCTTTTCTCTGACTCAGTCCATGCCACCATCTTCAAAGCATTAATACCTGGGCTAGTTACTTCTTTTGTTTTTAGTGAACTTTGTGACTCTTGGTAGTTGGGGACACTTGATAATCCAAAATAGTATCACAAATTTTAGGTCAGTTGGTTGAGAATCTTATCATTATCTCATCTGTAACCTTAATTTCCCTTGCTATGTAGTTACAGATTTTGAGGATTAATATGTATAGACTTCTTTCTGGGAGATCATTATTCTGGATACCACAGGAATGAAATAAATGCAATGCTTATGGTAATGATAACTCTCTGACTGCTCAGTTAGAAACAGGTTATAAGAGGAAGGCTGCTAGCCAAGAGCTTAGTGACTGCATAGCTCATATGGGTTTGTCTACCAGCCAGACTGGAGTCGACCACATAGCAGTGCTGCATGTTTTTTTTTCCTTTTGAACTTGCAGTCGGGATCAAAGGTATCTTGTTTTAACTATAACTTTTTGCCCTGTGTTCCAGGGAAAGCTTTGTCAAAATAGATTGAACATTTTAAATTGGTGTATTTTATTTAGCTCAGTAGTTGACCATGGAAAATATTAGAATGCTTAAGGAGAAAAAAAAACTTTTCAATGGAAAATTATATCCACATACTCTAGTAAATTCACTATCATATTTGAGTAAAATCTAAACACCTTATCCTTGTCTCTAGCCTTTGAAGTTTCCATTTCTGTCTGCACCTTTCCTTTCAGTTTTCCATTCATTTGCCTAACATCAGTCAGAGCAACCCTCCTACTGTTCCTGAAACATGCTGAGATTTTCCTTGCTTTCTGGAATACTCTTCTCCAAGACCTGTTCTTATTTTGGTTCTTTCCTGATACGTAAACTTAAGTTAACTGCTCACTAATCACTCATTAATCTTCAGAGGACTTTTTAAACCGCTGAATATAAAGCTTCTCCACTCAGTCCTCTTTTTAAAATGATCTTTACTTTCCTATTATTTTCCTTTTAAGCGTTTTTCACTGGTATTTTCTTATCTGTATATACGTGTTTTTTAAAATAGTCTTTCTCTCTATCCTTAAAGGTAAATTATAGCTAAGCACTATTATCTCCCTAGTGCTTAGAACAATGGCTGAAATCTATCAGTTGCACACAATGAATATTTTAATGGATGATGAGGTGTTGAGAATTTTGATAATCTATATGATCATATATATATGCATATAAAAGTAAATATTCTAAAATTCCTAAGTGCCTTATTTTCCTTTGTCCCAAAAGAAGGAAGCATGGAAGAAGTAACTTTTTTTGCTATAATCACAGATAGGAAAAGGAAATCAAGGAGAAAATGGAAGCAAGTAAATGAATAAAAAGCATAATTAGGAAACTAGTTTCAGGCCCTAGTCCAAGCATACATTTTCCTATTACTGTACAATACACCATTAACTAAGGTCTGGTTGGATGAAGGCAGGGGCAAAATAAATATTTATCAAACAAATTATTTTTCCTTACCTGATATTGTTATCCATTAGCGGTAAACTACATTTATCTGATTTTATCTAATTTTATAAATGTTGGTTGTGGCAGCTGAGAAACAAATACAGCTGTTTTCAGTGACTTGCTTAACATTTAAATTACTTAAAATGAAGTGTTTGAATTATGATTTTTGTAGAATAATCATCATTGGCATTTGCCTAGTATCTTAGAAAAGGAACGTTTATTTGCACATCAATACCTAATTTTCACAAAATTCCTGTGAGAGAGGTATAAGAAGGCACTGTCTTCATTTAATAGAAAAGGTAAGTGACTGCTTTACCTCCCCTGAGCTGCAAGGAACCTAGGCGGAACCAGACCCACTTGGTAAGCTGCTGAATAGGAAACTCTTCATCGACCATCTTCACATACACATGCTTTGCAAACTGTGAAGTACTAGATAAGTATTAGTTTTGTTTGTTAAGCATGTACCCGCAACCACAGGTTTCAACATCATATTATGTTATTCTAATGAGTAAAATGTTTAAGATAAGGTGTTCGTTAGCTATTCTGTCCTATTTCACAAAGTTTATTTCCAAAATGTACCCAGTGACGATTTTATTTTTTAATTGTTGTTCAAGTACAGTTGTCTCCATTTTCCAGGCACCACTTTCTACCCACCCCAACTTCCTACCCTCAGTCCCTCCTGGCTTCGGCTTTGTCCCTTGGTCCTTTATACATGTTCCTTGACAACCCTTCCCCTTCTTTCCCCCATTAACCCCCTCCACTCTCCCCTCTGGTTACTGTCAGTTTGTTCTTTATTTCAATGTCTCTGGTTATATTTTGCTTGCTCGTTTATTTATTTTGTTGATTAGGTTCCACTTATAGGTGAGATCATATGGTATTTTTCTTTCACTGCCTGGCTTATTTCTCTTAGCATAATGCTCTCCACTTCCATTCATGCTGTCATGTCGGGTAGGAGCTCCTTCTTTCTCTCTGCTGTGTAGTATTCCATTGTGTAAATGCAGCACAGTTTTTTGATCTACTCATTTACTGATGGGCTTCCAGCACTTGGCTATTATAAATTGTGCTGCTGTGAACATTGGGGTGCAGTTTCTTTTGATTTGGTGTTTCAGGATTTTTTGGGTATAATCCCAGCAGTGGAATTGCCAGATTGAAAGGCAGTTCCATTTTTAATTTTTTGAGGAAATTCCATAGTGTTTTCCACAGTATGGCAGCACCAGTCTACTTTCCCACCAACAATTTTAAATGTAAAAGTGACAATATCATTGTGCTTTGTTAACTGTTCACAACAAATATTTCCTACTTGTGAGTAGCCAAGTGAAGTGTTGCTTCATTCTGTTTTTATAAACAAAAGAAATAAAAGACTTCATTAAGTAACAATTATTTTGTGTCAGAGATATTGTGATGCTTCCCATGTATAAGTTCTAAAGCCCAAAATCTAAATGACTAAAATATTATTGGTAATTCACTTGATAATAAAACAAGCAGTGCTCTAGAATTTGCAAAGACCAGTTATAATGTTACACAATATATTTAGTTGCTTGGAATATAACCTGGAATTTTGTTTAATGTATCCTATGTAAGACTCATTGGAATATGTAGATTTTGAATTTTCCTTTGTTTTTGCTTTCTTACAGTCCTCTTTATTTTGGAAATATGCTAATTAAATTAGGACTCAGTTTAAGATAGAAAAGTATATAAAATTAGCCTTAATCTCTGAAAAACTAATTTTTACAATTCTTTAAGGAAATCAAAATAAGAGGCAAATAGATAGAAGCCACTAATTTTGATAGCTCAGGTTATAAAAAAACATTATAAAAAATAGAAGTAGCCAAGCAGTAGCCAAAGTTAATTTAATTTAGTTATTTTTTCATATTTTTAAAATATGTTATTTTGCTTATGAATGGAACATATTATGCTCAGAAAACATATTGCCTTTACTTGATGAACTTATTTATCTATTTATTTAGCTCTATGATTCATACATCATATGTATATAATTTTTTTGTTCCATGTAATCTAGCACAATTAAGATATATCAAATGCATTGTAATTCAACAGTTTGCAACAAGAACAAAAGCACTTCAAATTAATTTAAGCAATACAACAAAATCTATGAAATACCTACAAATCAGTTTAATAAGAAACTAACACAAGCTATATATGAAAAACTATAAAATTTTACAGAAGGGCACTAAGAATACTGAATAAATAATTGAGAGTTCAATCATGTTACTGAATGGGAAGGATTACTGTTTCAAATACATGTCTCTGTATCTTCTGTTGATATAGTCAATATATTTTTAATAGATCTAAATGATTTGTTAAGTTAATGCTCATGATCAGCTGGAAAAATAAATATACATGCATATGAAAATAGACACCCCAAAAAGCAATAAGGAGGAGCAAAATAAAGGAAATAGATTATACCATATAACCAAACTATATATCAAAGTCACAGCAAATATTTACAAATAAATTAGTAGAACTTATTAAACTCTTAATATATATATATATATATATTTCTATGGGAACTTAGGGATTAAAAGTGGCAGGAAACAGATGGCTTATTTTATAAATGATATTGTGGCAACTAACAATGTTTCTGGAAAATAGTTTAAAATTAGGTCTTTACCTCACATTAAATATTTTAATTGATTTATGAGGCTTAAAGAATACTTTAAAGCACAGAAACACTGGCAGAAAACATAAACAAATTTTATTTTCCAATTTAGTGGTTGGAAAATCTTTTAAGATATGAATGAAACAGAAACCATAGAGGGAAAGATAAATTTGACAAAAAAAACACAAATTCAAAACAACTACAAAAACTCTACATAGTAAAGGATTCTCATAGACAAAGATGGAAAGTGTCTTAGTTCAGATCCTCTGAAAGAAAACCCCAAGTGAGAATTGGGAGTGGGGGTTCAGACCATTTTGCAGGAGACAATGTGGAAAGAACAAGGAGGCCATATGGGTAGAAAGAGTATTGAACTTTCAACTGCACAGTTACAAGATAATTTCCGCAAGTCTGATACAGAGTCCTTAAGACAAAGTCACACAGAAAACCCTCAGTTCTCACTGGAATGGGTCTAAGTATCCCCACCTGCTCAGTCACTGGCTGGGGGCAGCTCTTGGGAGCACCTTATGGAAGTGAAGCTAGCAGTTGATCCAGTGAGGAAACACTAGCACATGAATCAATATTCTTCCTCACTGAGGGAGACCTGAGAGGCACATTTCAGTTTCCATTTTATAAAATAGGGGAGAGAAAACAAACATAAATCATTAATAACAATATACTCAATAGAAAAGCATAAGGATATTAGCAGACCTAGATGTAAAAAGTATGAGGGGGCCCACCCCCCAAAACAGAATTATGTTCTGGAAGGTGGGCCCCTTGTAGTACAGACTTCCCCCACTAGGTAATTGTTCTAGGAACCTATCTGAATCAGTGTGCCTCTGGTGTTATTGTGAGAGGCTGCATTCAGTTAAGTTTTTTAAAGACTCTTTTTACATGTTTGCCCATTTCATGATTTACCAGTGCACCTGCCCACACATCAATGAGTGTAGCAGTTTTTGACCAAAAACAGTGTGACCCCATGTCCCACCCTGCCTATTCATCCAACTTCACCCCAAGCAGCTTTTATTTGTTTCCCCAGATGAAAAAAATCCTCAAAAGGGAACATTTTGCCGATGTGGAAGCAGTGAAACAAAAAACAGCAGAAGCACTCAAAGGCAACAAAATCAAGGAGTTCAGAAACTGTTTTGACCAGAGAGAAAATGTCTTAATAGGTGTACTACATCAAATGGAAAGTACTTTGAAGGTGACTGAAGTTTAAACACATAAGAATACACAATTTTTTATAAATAAATTCCATTTGTTTATGGAATTCCATTTGTTAAGGGGTCCTCCCTTGTATATTTATATCACTCAAAAAATCTATGAAAATATGCTTAACATTTTTTAGTCAAAGAACTTTTTTCATTAAAGAAAGAAAAAGTCAAGTGTCAGTTGAATACAACTTTTCACCCACCAGATTAACAAAAACATTAAAAGATTTAAATGTGTTAATATTATATATGGAAGTAAGCAATTTTGAAGGGCAGCTGTGCTGTAATTCTAAAAATGAAATTAATAGCTTTTTCTTTAATGAACAAGGTAACTTTCAGTTTTCTAGTGCAACATTATTCATGATGGTGAAAATATTTCAGATATCCTAAATATCTACCACTAAAAGAATGACTAGGTAAAATATTAAAAGTTACTTATATTATCCCCGTTTCCAAATCAATGAAAGAGGTACAATTCCCAACTCACTGATTATTTTGGTGTGTGTGGAAGTAGATATGACATTTAAAGCACTTGTAATACAAACCCACATATAGTATGTACTCAGTATTTTATAACATTAATTAACACTATGGAATAATATGGAACTTAAAAAATTAGATATATACATTAGATACATTTACTACTGAAATGGAAATAATTTTTTATTTTAACTGACTGAAAAGAGAACATGGCAGAAAACCAATAGGTTAGAATGTACATTCATGTGTACCGAAAAACGTCTGAACACATAGCCTATGAACTGTTAATGGTAATTCACTCTGGAGAATGGGAAGAAGTTAAACGTGGGGCTTTCACGATTTATTAAATGAATTCTGTATTTTGACCTTAGTTTAAAAACAGCAGCATTTAAAATTTTATTTATGAGTTTGAGGAAAAAGAATATTAATAATATTCCAATAATATAAGAATACATTAAAGTTAACTACTGTGCACTTAAGAAACAAACCAATGTGTGTTGAAACTATTTCACTTAAAATATGTTAAATATAGCCCAAATATAGTTTACCCAATGTTTTTTCACCCTTTAAGAGAGAATACATATTTGCTTTTGATTTGTTTTGTGTTTTTACTGTAAAGCCTTAACGTTTTTACAAATTTGGTATTTCTAGGTCATTATAAGAATGGAAAATGTAAGTCTAATCAGGAATTTGTGATGTAGTTTGAAGAAGTGAATACAAATTCTGTAACCAAAATTCTTCTAATATTTTTAGCACTACCTTTATCATGTGTTATTGTGTGGGTTGCTTGTGCTGGGCTGACCAATTGAAAAAAAAGATTACTGTAGAACCCAAACAGCAACCCCCCCCCTTTTTTATTCTGGAAAATGCTTGCTAAGCCATTTGCTTCAAGCATTTTATGTAAATCATAGCAGCTGCCAGCACAACCAGTTGGGTATGTGTACGATTTGAACTGAGACATCTATCATATTCTATTTATTTGGATAGAGTAATTGAAATATGGAGCATTTATGCTCCCAAACTTTCCCAACAAGAATACTTTTCTGGTCCTGGCTGGTGTGGCTCAGTAGATTGAGTGCTGGCCTGCCAACTGAGGGTCACTGGTTTGATTCCCAATCAGGGCACATGCCTGGGTTGCAAGTCAGGTCCCCATTAGGGGGAGAGTGAAAGGCAACCACACATTGATGTTTCTCTCCCTCTCTTTCTCCCTCCCTTCCCCTCTCTAAAAATAAGTAAATAAAATCTTAAAAAAAATGCTTTTCCACAATTTGGTAGTTTTGAAGGAATCTCCCTTCTAGTTGCTAAGCTTTTAGTGTGCGAATCAATCCTGAATCTGGCCATGTCTGTGTTTCACAGCCTTTCCTGGTCTGTGTGGAAAATAAGGAAACACATATAAAAAGAAAAACGTGGGGAGGTTAGGGAGGGGATGAGAAGAGACAATGACAGATATTTTAATGACCTCAAGTTCCCCATCTAATTGTTTCAATTGGAATTTCTCCCATGAATTGTAGGATAGGGAGGAGAAAGGGTTGAGAGTAACACAACTCTTATTCTCAGAGAACAGACTGGGAGCTCTGTGATAATGGAGGCTTGTTCTTTTGGTCAATGTACCACCTATAGACACACAAAAAAAGATACTTAAGCACGTTAATGATGCTTTGCCTGTGGCTCCCATAAGAAGTAATTATTAATTTATTTGCCAACTAAAGTGTCTGTAGTTTTCATTCATCTTTTGTTTTCAATGTGTTACTGAAAAGAAACTACCCAACAGTTGCAGTTGCAGTGAGTGCCCAGGAAACCTAAGAAATATTACTGGTAAGAACTTTTAAAATTTTATTGATCTCACATATCTAAGGCATACCAAGGTAACAAGTGATGTAAAATGTCTTTTTTGTCATAATTTGACACAGACTTACATATAGCATTTAAATAATCCCATTCAATATACAACAAGAAACTTTTTAATGACTATTGTTAATTTAACAGTTAGCTTGGGAGAAGAAAGAAAAGAAGATTTATGAACTATAAGGCAATTCAACATAATTTGCCCCTTTCTATACTTGGTGAAAGAGGAATTCTAAAGTTTTCCCATGTGCCTACATGTCTTATTTTCTTAGATTTCAATATCTAAAGTCTATAGCCATAATACATAGTTATAATTTTTACATACAAATATTCATACTTACACATTTTAATTATAAAATGAAAAAAGGCAATTCAAGTCCTGTTAGAAACTTGAAATATTAACCCTGAAGTCAATTTAAAAAATAATTAAATGAACATCTGCATAATTTTGTCTTTGTTTGCAGACTCAAGTTTTCTCATAAAGGAAAAAAAGAAGTTGAACAACATACTTTTAAAATTCTTTTTTAGCTTCAAAATATTATGAAGTGATGATTCAAGACATATAATTTAGCAGTGCTGAATAATAATTGCTTCCCTGTTATTTAGAAAGAACATACATCAGTTAATCTTTTTTGAAAAGTATAATTGCAGTAAGTGCTTTTACCTTTCTATTATTTTCTTATTGTAGATTCATAAAGCTGCTCTGACATAAATTTAGCAAGTGACCTTAAAATAATGGGGTAAGTAGAACACTTGTGAAGTCAAGTTGATAACTAAGATACGTCTTTTTTCAGAATCTTGTGATTCTTTATTGCTCTCTTGGCTTTCTTAAATTTTAATGTAGTTTATAGACTTATAAATATATACACACATGTGTAAGTGTATACATATGTGGGCATGTGCATGTAAATAATAAAAATGTTCATATTGACTTAACTAAAGAAAGGCTTTTTCTATTGCTATTTTCTGTGAGGAATGCTTAAAAGGAGAATGTCTCAAACTGAATCAGAGTCAACAACATTCAGTTAATCCTCACAGAAATGTATTTCTCACTTTTCTTGGGAGTGGAAGTCTGAGATCAAGGTGCTATCACAGCTGGGTTCTGGTGCGAGCCCTCTCCCAAGTTTCAGACTGCCAACTTCTTGTTTTTTCATGTGGCAGACAGAGGTTTGGCCCTCCTTTTAGGAGGGCATTACTCCCATTCATGAGAGCTCTGCCACATGACCAAATGAACCGCCAAAAACTCCACCTCTGAATATCATCATATTTGGGATTAGATTTCAACATGTGAATTTGAGGGAATACAAACATTCATTCCTTATCATTGTTCTTTCTGCAGATATTTCCAAGAGGCTCCACTGAGAGATTTTTGCATCTGATTGGCCAAAATTATTTGCCATGGCCACACCTAGTTGCAAGTGTTTTAAGAAGACCAATTTTATCTGAGTGTATTCCTCCACCCCCAACAAACTGAGGTTATTAAAAAGACAATAAAAATGGCCCTGGCTGGCATAGCTCAGTGGATTGAGCACGGGCTGCAAACCAAAGCATCGCAGGTTCGATTCCCAGTCAGGGCACATGCCTGGGTTGCAGGCCAGGTCCCCAGTGGGGACCACATGAGAGGCAACCACACATTGATGTTTCTCTCTCTCTCCTTCTCCCGCTCTTCCCCTCTCTAAAAATAAAATAAATAAAATATTAAAAAAAAGACAATGAAAATGGATACTGAGTAAGCAGTCACAAGAATATACCACAACACATATCACCAGTGCCAAGGAAATTAAATTGTCTTATTTTCAAAGAAGGATTCCAAATGCAAATTGGCTGGCCATGAATTACAGAAAGGGAAGAATCATTCACATTGATGATTAAGTTTTCATTTGTGGTTTATCTTTTCTTAATGTACATAATGATGCTCTTCTCTGCTGCTTTTTATAGGCCATGGTTTTTATGGTGAACATAGCAGGCTAAATTTAGAGAAAAGGCATTATATATATATATATATATATATATATATATATATATATATATATGAATGGCATGGAAACAGGCTTACTTACGTAAACTTTTTGAAAAGCTTACCACTTGGAGTTGTTCATTTTCTTTCATGATGGTACCTGCAGAGTTTGTATACATTTTCCAAGATTTTGCCAGTGAGACTTGTATTTGTTGTCACAACTTGGTGACATATTAAAGTTAGCTGTTGTTAACCCTACCTTACAGATGAGAAAACTGATGTTTGGAGTTACTGACCCTAGATGATGATCTTTTCTGAGCATTAAAGTTGTAAAATTTCTTATGGATTAATATCAGAATGTATTAATAATAAAAATTGTACTCGTGAATCTGAGTCCCTATTGCATATGAATAGAGAGAACATAACTGTTCAGATACACAAAGATAGAAGTTATTCTGTAAGTGACATGAGGATTGAGGACTATGTCTAAAAACATGAATAACCATTACTGAGGTCTGTTGTTCCTCAGCCTCTCTTGTGCCATTCAGAACAGCACACTGCTATTTGGCTAAACTATAAACAATTTATAGTTTATAAATTCCAATAAAAGAGTAAAATCTTCCTATTATTTATAGCTGTATGGATGGTTCAAGCTAGATCTCTATTCCTTAATAACCATTGTGATCGAGAAATACTAAAAATCATAAGAATTTTTAAAAACCTACATTTTTGAGCCTTTATTATGAACCAGGATAGAGGCTAGGTCTATTTGATGATGAAATTAATATTTTTTAATCAACACTTGAAGATATGTTTTTATTGGTTCTAAGAGAGAGGAAGGGAGAGAGAGAAACACTGATCAATTGCCTTCCATATGTTCCCTGACAAAGGATCAAACCCAAGCCTAGGTATGTTCCCTGACTGGGAATCAAATCTGCAACCTACAGGTGTACAGGCCAATGCCCCCACCAACTAAGCCACTTAGCCAGGGCAGTTATTATGCTCAATCATCATGATAACCCTGAGTGGTATGCATTGCTATTCTAAATTTTTTAAAAGTTTATTGAATTTATTGGAGGTGACATTGGTTAATAAAATTATATCAGTTTCAGGTTTACAATTCTATAATATATCACCTGTATGTTATATTCTATATTCATCACCCAAAGTCAAGTTTCCTCCCATCACCATTTATTACCCCCCCTGCATCATTTTCTACCTCTTCCCATTCCCCTTTCCCTCTGGTAATCACCATACAACATGTCTACATGTTGTACATGTCTATGAAGGTTTTTTTTAATACCGTAACCTTCTTTGCTCAGCCCCTCCAGCCCCTCTTCTCCTCTAAGAGCTGTTAGTCTCTTTTCTATATCTCTGAGTTTTTATTTTCTTTGTTTATTTTTTCATTAAATTCTACATATAAGTGAAGTCCTATGGTATTTGCCTTTTTCTGACTGGCTTACTTCACTTAGCATAATCGTCTCCAGGTTTATCCATGCTGTCACAAAGGTAAGATTTTCTTCTTTGTAATGCCTGAGTAGTATTCCATTGTGTAAATGTACTGTAGCCTTTTTATCCATTCATCTACTGATAGGCACTTGGGCCGATTCTAAATTTTGGCTATTATAAATAATACCACAATGAACATGGTGGTGCATACATGTATATTCTTTTGAATCAGTATTTCTAGTTTCTTCAGTTATATTCCAAGAAATGGAATAGCTGGGTCATAAGGCAGTTCCATTTTTATTTTTTTGAGGAAATCCCATACTGTTTCCACAATGGCTATATCAATCTGCATTCCCATCAACAGTGCACTAGGATTCCCTTTTCAACACATCCTTGCCAACTCTTGTTGTTTATTGGTTTATTGATGATGGCATTTCTGAGAGGTATGAGGTTATATCTCATTGTGCTTTTACATAATTTGCACTTCTCTGATGATTACTGATGTTAAGTAAGCATCTTTTCATGTCAATGTCCATCTGCATATCCTTTTTGAAGAAGTGCCTATTCAGGTCATTTGCACATATACTCATTTTTTTTGGTGTTACTCTTTCTTTTTAAAGATTTTGTTTATTAATTTTAGAGAGAGGGGAAGGGAAGGAGAGAGGGAGAGAAACATCAGTGTGTGGATGCCTCTCACACGCCCCCTTCTGGGGATCTGGCCCACAACCCAGGCACCCGCCCTGACTGGAAATGGAACTAGCAACCCTTACATTTGCAAGCTGGAACCCAATCCATTGAGTCACACCAGTCAGGGCTGTGTTATTCTATTTTAGAATCAGGAAGCAGGGGTAGGGGATATAAAGTCATTTGTCCAAGACAGAATTGGGATTCTACTGCAAATCTATAAAAGGTAAACCTCTGAACTTTTCATATTACATCTTTAAGCCTCCTTTACAGTACTACTCCTCACTGATATTCAGTGATCATCATCACCATTATCATTATGTCTTCTACGCAGGCTCATTTTCTTCCAAATCTCTGAGTAAACTGATATCATCTTATCAATTTCTCCTTAAAAATACTCTGGAGGAGATCACTTGTTTTGGATTGTCCCTTTTAAAAACATTTAAACATTTGTGCAAAATTTTAGTGCATTTTGTTTCAAAGCACCTCCTTTTTATGGGCTTCTTTCTAAATTTCCACTGCTGATATGAGATAAATTAATTTTTCTAAGTTTATTTTCAGCAGACATGTTTGGCATTGCTTGGGATACATCCACTCCTCCCATCTCCCACAGTTTGCTTACATGTATCACAATGCATTTTTGTTTTTACAGAAATGTATGCTTATATTTTTGCAGTACAATAACATCTTTCTGAGTTAGGGATCATTTAGTTGGAAGAAACAGAAATCGCCCACCCAAGTTTGAGTTCACTAGAGTGAGCATCTCTTTATTTGAATTCAAGTAGAGAAGACAAACTTTACCTGACCTTCTTATGGGCTTAACTGCAGATAGCGGGTAAAGTCAGGAGAAGAGACATACCTCTTAATGACTGCTTGGCCTTTTTTCTCTCTTTATCTTCCAGGCTCTCTCTTCCTTTTCCTCTTTGTGGTCAATTCTTTCTGCTAATGTATGGCAGAATAGATTTGCCTGCCCCAAATCTATATGACCCAAGCGATCCCCAACATATTTTCTTTGGGCTATGTTTTCTGAACCTTAGTATTGATCTCCTTGGAAGATAATATGTGGGAAATAAGAGGATGTTCTGTTTACCCATGGTTCAGCTTTCCCCTTCTAGCATAATCAGTCTCTAGCATAGCTACAGTCACCCAGAAGGTGCTACAAATAGAGTACCATTAGTGGAAGCTGTTGATAAGCAGTAGTTTCAAAGCAGAGATGTGGTTTTGGCATTCACCCCAAAATTTAGTACTTTGAACACTTAACAGAGTAGCAATAAAAGATAAAATATCCAGCAAGGGAAGCAGAACAATACAGTTCATCCGTATTCTTTATAATAGCAAAAATTAACTCTCAAATGCTTACCATTCATCAGTGTTTTGCATATCATATTCCTCACACCAATCTTGTGAGCAAGCTACCGTGATTAACATTTTACAGGGAAGGAAGCTAATGGAAATTTATCATTTTCCTTGTTTTATAGGGAAAGGCATTATATACATGAGGAAAATGAAAGAATTATACTGTTTAGAGAAACCAAATTATTTACACAGACTAGCAAATAGAAAATCAGGGATTTGAACTTAGGCAATTGGCTTCTGAATCCACAATCATACATTTCAAACCACATTGTCTTCCATAACCATTTTTAAGGAAAGTAATTACCTTCTTGCCAGACTTACCAGATGATAGGTCTGTTAACATTGTTCAACTTAAAGCATTTGGTTCACTATTTTAGCATTTTAGAGTTTGCCTCTTGTGCATAGACATTAAAATGTGGGAAAGTAAAATCAGGCAGAAAGACAAAGTTCTTGTTAATGACAAGACAATTTAAGAAACTATATTTTCAGAAAACTGAGGTTGAAGGTGACTAAAAGCCACTTGAGACAGATGGCTCTTTGGTGGTCTATATGATGCACGTTGGCGGTTTCTCTTTTGTTACACTTGAACAAATGTTCAAACCACTAAAACCACTTAGGAAATTGGCACTTGTAATAGGAATAAAGTCAGCTCCTTATCTTGGGAATCCTCTACCATGGAGAAGAGTCATCTCAGAAAAACAACGCTTGAAAAGTCCAAAAGGGGGGCAGAAATAACACACAAACATTCTCTATTGAGGTATCATCTCTCCTTAAGAGATTTCAACTTTAAATACAAAATAGCATTTAGTAATACAATAGAGACTAACTACAAAGGGAAGTAAGCCTCTCTCCTTTCACTCTCCATTGCACCTTTCTTTCTGTGTCTCAAAAAATTACGATTTTCAAGTTAACAATTGCATCTTTAAAAATACAATATTATATTAGTTTCAGGTGTATACCCCAGTGATTTGACATTATATAACTTACTAATCGATTATGCCAATAAATCTCAAACCCATCTGACACCATATGGAGTTGTTACAATACTATTGACTGTATTCCCTATGCTATACTTTGCATTCCTGTAAATGTTCTTTATCAAAACAATTTGTACTCTTAATCCAGTCACCTTTTCTACCTATCCTCCCAACCCACATCCTATTTCACAGCCATTAAAATGTTCTCTGTATCTATGAGTTTATTTCTGTTCTGCTTATTCATTTATTTTGCTGTTCAGATACCATTATTGATAGATATGTATTTATCGGCATTTTATTTTTCATATTTTTATCTTTTCTTCCTGTTCTTCTTCTTTCTCTTCCTCTTTTTCTTCTTCCTCTTTCTCTTTCTCTTCTTCTTCTCCTCCTCCTTCTTCTTAAGAAAGACCCTTTAACATTTTATATAATACCAGTTTATTGGTGATGAACTCCTTTGCCTTTTTTATTGTCTGGGAAGAACTTTATACGGCCTTGCATTCTAAATGATAGCTTTGCTGGGTAACCTTGGTTTTAGGTCCTTGCTTTTCATCAATTGAATACTTGCCAATCCCTTCTGGCCTACAAAATTTCTGTTGAGAAATCAACTGAGAATCTTATGGGAGCTCCCTTTTAGGTAAGTAACTGCTTTCCTTGCTGCTCTTAACATTCTCTCTTTGTCTTTAACCTTTGGCATTTTAATTATGTTGTGTCTTGGAGTTGGCCTCTTTGCATACATCTTGTTTGGGACTCTCTGTGCTTCCTGGACTTGTATGTCTATTTCCTTCACCAGGTTAGGGATTTTTTTGTCATTATTTTTTTCAAATGATTTTTTAATTTCTTGTTTTGCTTCATTTCCTTTCAGCACCCTATGCAAATGTTGGTATGCTTAAAGGTGACCTAGAAGCTCCTTACACTATCCTCATTCTTTTTAATTCTTTTTTATTTTTGCTGTTCTGATTGGGTGTTTTTTAATTCCTTATATTCTGAATCACTGATTTGATTCTCAGCTTTATCTACTCTACTGTTCATTCCCTGTAATTTATTAGTCATTTCAATTAGTACATACTTAATTTCTAACAGGTTCTTTCTTATGGTTTCCATGTCCTTTTTTATCCTCTTGAAGTTTTAACTAAGTTTACTAAGTATTCTTGTAACCAGTGTTTTGAACTCAGAATTTAGTAGAGTAAAAGACAGCTGTATTTTTATACAGAATATCTTACCTTTAACAACTTATAAGCCTAAAAATTAGGAAAGGGTCTATTCAGGTCCTTTGACCATTTTTTAATGGGACTGTTTGTTTTGTTGGTGTTGAGTTTTGTAAGTTCTTCATAAATTTTGGATATTAACCCATTAACAGATGTATCTGTGAATATGTTCTCCCACTCCTTAGGTTGTCATTTTTCTTTGTTGATATTTTCCTTTACTTTGCAAAAACCTTTTATTTTGATGTAGCCCCATTTGTTTATTTTTTTAATTTGTTTCACTTCCTTGGGAAGATGTATCCAATAAATTATTGCTATGAGCAATGTCTGAGATTTTGCTGCCTATATTTTCTTCTATGATTTTTATGGCTTTTGGTCTAACGTTTAAATTCAATCAATTTTGAATGTTTTCCTATGTGTGGTGTAAGATGGTAGTCTAGTTCATTTTTCTGTATCTATCTGTCTAATTTTACCAACACCATTTATTGAGTAAGCTATCTTTAGCCCATTGTATGTGATTTCTTCCTAGAGTACATACAGATGGCCAATAGACATATGAAAAGATGCTTAACATCACTAATCATCAGAGAAATGCAAATTAAAATCACAATGAGACATCATCTCACACCTGTCTGATTAGCTATCATCAATAAATCAGCAAACAGCAAGTGCTGGAGAGGATGCGGAGAGAAGAAAACCTTTTTGCATTATTGGTGGGAAAGCAGACTGGTGCAGCAACTGTGGAAAACACTATGGAGATACCACCAAAAATTAAAAATGCATCTGCTTTTCCACCCAGTGATCCCACTTCTAGGAATATATCTGAAGGAACCCAAAACACTAAGTCCAAACAATGTCAGTACCCCTATGTTCATTTCAGCATTATTTACAATCACCGAGATATGGAAGCAGCCTAAGTGTCCATCAGTAGATGAATGGATGAAACAACTATGAGACATTTATACAATGGAATACTACTCAGCCATAAAATATAAGAAAGTTTTACCTTTTGCAACAGTATGGATGGACCTGCAGAACATTATGCTAAGTGAAATAAGCCAGTCAGAGAAAGACAAATACCATGTGATTTCACCATATGTAGAATCTAATGAACTGAACAAACAAGAAAAATAAAGGCAGACTCAATAGGGAGCAGGATGACAGTTAATGTGGTTTGGGGAAGGAGGTTAGAGGATGGAGAGATTGAGTAAAAAGGCAAAAAGGACTCATCGACATGGAAAATAGTGTAGTGATTATGAGGTGAAGGGGTTATAAGGGACTAAATGGTAATGGGAAAATACAATAAAAATAAAAATGAAAACCAATAAAACTAAAAATTAAATAATGAATTTTGTTTTTGTCACATAGTTTAAAATATCTGCTGGAGCATATTTTTGTAGTTAGAACTTTAATGACTAATTTATCAGAATTTGAAACCATATAGTTATCAAGTTGCTATAAGGATACAACTAATTATACACTCAGTATTTTGTCATGGGTTGTAGAATTCTCATTCTGTGCTTGTAAATCATAGGCTTTAGTTGAGGAACTACAGAGTGATTCATATAAGTTATACCATACTTTTTCATATACCCTAATAAAATGTCAATATAAAATCAACAGGGTACAGATACATATTTTTGCAATGAGACTTAAGTGTACTAAATCTTAAAGTGTTAAAAGAAAAATGAATACATTTTTAAATGTTTACCTGTTATCCCCCTCCACCCTCTCCTCTGGTTACTGGCAGTTTGTTTTTTATTTCAATGTCTCTGGTTATATTTTGCTTGCTTGTTTATTTCATTCATTAGGTTCCAGTTATAGTTAAGATCGTATGGTATTTGTCTTTCACCATCTGGCTTATTTCACTTAGCATAGTGCTCTCCAGTTCCATCCATGCTGTTGTGAAGTGTAGGAGCTCCTTCTTTCTTTTCTGCTGAGGTACCACTTCACACCAGTCAGAATGGCCATCATAAACAAATGAACAAACAAGTGCTGGCAAGGTTGTGGAGAAAAGGGAACCCTACTGCACTGTTGGTGGGAATGCAGACTGGTGCAGCCACTGTGGAAAACAGAATTCCTTTTTTCTTTCTGCTGTGTAGTATTCCATTGTGTAAATGTGCCACAGTTTTTTGATCCACTCATTTACTGATGGACACTTAGGTTGCTTCCAGCACTTGACTATTGTAAATCGTGCTGCTACGAACATCAGGAGAAAGACAGGGAAGAGTCATGAAGGAACCCATATAAAGTACCCATGGACAAAGCCAAGGGGGTTAGGATTGAGGGGGGAGGTGGAGTTGGAGACACTGTACTTGAACAATAATGAAAAAAATGTTCTAAATGTAAAAAAAGAAAAAGAAGAGGAAGAGAGAGAGACCACCAAGGAAAGGCCATGGGAGCACATAGTAAGAAGGGAGCCACCTACAAGGGAGCTGTCACCAGGCACCAGATACGCTGGCACCTAGATCTTAAGCTTCTGGTCTCCAGAACCATGAGAAATAAATGTCTATTTTCTAAGATCCTCAGTCTCAGATATTTTGCTGTAGCAACATGAGTGAAGATACCACCCTCCCAGGATTATGTATACATATATTTAATTAGAAAAAATATATATTAATTTAAAAACAGTAAAAAAAAGAATTGTAAGAACAAAAATGTGGTGATTACTGGGGGGGGATATACAGGAACTATATAGTAATGGAAAAAATACAATAAAGAGTAGATTAGAAAAACAAAAAAAAATAAAATGTTCAACCATTTATGTACTCATAATAGAAGCCACTTTTCTACTTTAAAATCTTTTTAATCTGAATTATTAAAACCTAGAATTTTAGTGAGCAACTCAATTTGATACAGATGTACCTTTTAATTTTTTAAAGGTTATTCCTGGAGCACAATTCTGAGTCATTTATCTAATTTTAGAAAAATAATATGCTTGTGAAAAACATTTAAAAACCACATATTTGAACTTTCTCGAACTATTTTACTTCTGGCATTACTTAGTTATCATTTTGCCCTTAATGAATGAAAACAATTTTTATCAAGAGAGACACAATTTTCAAAATGAATATGTACAAATTTAATTACAACATGATGGATGATCTGTATATATTTTAAAAATATACAAAAAACTTTTTTCATGCTTTAATTTTGCAAAGCTGTTCATTTAATATATACAGCTGGTAATCAGATAAGGTGACAAATAAAAAAGTTATTATGAAACTCCACTTAGAGTATTATAAAAATTTTCACATAGTAATTATTTGTCTTAGCTTCTTTCATAAATTCTGTATAGAATCTACTGAAAGTAAAGAGAACACTTTGAACAAGAAAGAATACTTATGTACACTCAGAATATATCTCAAAAAATTTAAATTATGTATATTTAAAATATATACTTCTGGTAATAAACAATAAATAATTTTATTTAGAAAATAAAAAACAATTTAAAATAGCTCTAGGTATTATATTATCTTCTTTACATATACAATACAATATTAGGATATATGGGTAGATACCCAGATATATATACATACACATATATGTGCACATATATGCACACACACTTACATACAACTTTTTTTTTACACTATTACTTCTGCAGCTCCTACACCAAAGACATCATATTCAAAGGCAGGAAAGGGCTGCAAAGTTTTTAGTTCACACCTTTCTTGACACCACATTCCACTTACATACAACTTTTGCATTTTAATTAATATTATAAAAGAACACATTTCTTTCTTTAAATATTTTTGAGGAAAAAATACACTAAATAGAAACATTGGCATTGAAATGCAATTTTTGCAGTATGAATTCTCCTATTTCTGTTCATTTTGCTTTCTAATTCTAATATTATTTTGGGGGAGCTTTTTTTTAAGCATATTTTATTGATTATGCTATTATAGTTGTCCCATTTTTTCTCCCCTGTATTCCCCTCTGCCCTGCAACTCCCACCCACCAGCATTCCCCTAGCCCCCCACTTAGGTCATGTCCATGGGTTGTACATATAAATTCTTTGGCTTCTTCATTTCCTATACTATTCTTACCCTCTCCCTGTCTATTTTGTACCTACCAATTATGTTTCTTTTTCCCTGTACCTTTGCCTCCATTCTCCCCTATCCCCCTCGCCACTGATAACCCTCCATATGATTTCCAGTTCTGTGATTCTATTCCTGTTCTACCTGTTTGCTTAGTTTGATTTTTTTGTTTTTGTTTTTTTTCTTTAGGTTCAGTTGTTGGTAGTTGTGAATTTGTTGTCATTTTACTCTTCAGAGTTTTGGTCTTCTTCTTTTTCTTAGATAAGTCCCTTTAACATTTCATATACTAAGGGCTTGATGATGATGAACTCCTTTAGCTTGACCTTATTTGGGAAGCACTTCTTTTGCCATTCCATTCTAAATAACAGCTTTGCTGGATACAGTAATCATGGATGATCTTTGCCTTTCAGGAATTTGACTACCTCTTTTCAGTCCCTTCTTGCCTGCAAGGTTTCTTTTGAGAAATCAGCTGAGAGTTTTATGGTAACTCCTTGGTAGGTAACTGTCTCCTTTTCTCTTCCTGCTTTTAAGATTCTCTCCTAATCTTTAATCTTGGGAAATGTAATTATGATGTGTCTTGGTGTGTGCTTCCTTGTATACAACTTCTATGGGACTCTCTGAGCTTCTTAGACTTCCTGAAAGTCTATTTCCTTTGCCAGATTGGGGAAATTTTCCATTATTTTTTCAAATAAGTTTTCAATTTCTTGCTCTTCCTCTTCTCCTTCTGGCACCCCTATGATTCATATGTAGGAACATTTAAAGTTGTCTCAGGAGTTCCTAAGCCTCTCCTCATTTTTTTTTTGAATTCCTGTTTTTTCCTTCTGTTCTGGTTGAATGTTTACTTCTTTCTTCTGCTCCAAATCATTGATTTGAGCCCCAGTTTCCTTCCCTTCATTGTTCATTATTTTTCATTATTTTCACTTTGCATAGCCTTCACTTTTTCCTCTATTTTGTGACCATACTAAACCATTTCTGTAAGCATCCTGATTAACAGTGTTTTGAACTCTGCATCTGATAGGCCAAGATGGAGACATAGGTAGATATACTTTGCCTCCTTCCACAACCAAAAGAAGGACAACAACAAATTTAAAAATAAAAAGTAACCAGAACTGCCAGAAAATTGAATTATATGGAATCAACAACCAAAGAGTTAAAGAAGAAACATTCATTCAGACTTGTAGGAGGTACAGAGATGGGCAGCCAGGGCAGAAAGGATGGGCAGCAAGTTGGCAGTTGGTAGAATGGGGCAGACAAGGTGGTGGCTGGTGGACCAGGCAGTCCCACACTTGTGTGTAGATAAACCAGGAGGAACAACTTGGAGTGAGACAGACTGAGCAACCCAGGATCTCAGCACAGAAAAAGAAGGCCTCAGAACCTCTGGCTGTGAAAACTGTAGGGGCTGGGAGAAACTCCCAGCATCACTGGAGAGTTCGTTGGAGAGACCCACAGGGTCCTAGAATGTACACAAACCCACCCATAAGGGAATTAGCACCAGAAGTGCCCAATCTGCTTGTGGATAATGGGAGAAGTGACTGAAAGCTGGCAGAGAGCCAAGCAAGCAGCATTGTTCCCTCTCGACCCCTCCCACACATACAGTGACAAGGGTTGCCCCACCCTGGTGAATATCTAAGTCTCCACCTCTAACAATTAGTAGGTGCACAAAAAAAAAAGAAAGAAAGAAAGAAAAGAAATATGGCCCTCAAATGAAACAACAGATCAAAACTCTAGAAAAGAACTAAGAGATGAGGAGATAGACAACCTAGCAGATACAGAGTTCAAAACACTATGTAGCTTTTTTACAATACTAGTTTTACTTATTTTTTGGACTATAAGATGTACTTTTTTCCAAAATTTGGGAGGAAAATGGGGGTGTTTCTTTGGGGAAAACGGGGTGTATGTGTCTTATAGTCTGAATGTAGCTTACCTGGCTCGCTGTGGTGGTTGCGGGGGGGAGGGTGGCGGTAGAGCAGGGTCACAGGTTATTAAATATTTTACCACATTTTTTTGCTTCAATATATTTTTTTCTATTTTTCTCCTCTAAAACGTAGGTGTGTCTTACGGTCCTAAAAATCTGGTATATCTCTTTCTGTCTCCTTATTCAAAGAGCTTATTTTAAAATTTTACACTATATCCTATTATTTGTATCTTTCTGTTTTTTAAAGTATCATATATATACATAAAGCATATTGCAGGTGTTTGTGTTTCTACTTTCTTTTTATTTTTGAACATTGTTATAAGCTATAACTTCCTCTGCCTTTCTCCCATTATTTTCAAATATCTTGTTTCTCACCTTTAAAAGAGCACTTGATATCTGGGCCCACAGATTTTCTTTGTTTCTTTTATTCATTGCCCCTGTTGCTATGTACTATAAACAGGAATAATCCTGGTTCCTTTGTTTGAATATCCAGCAATGCATGGGGGGAAAAGGCAGGGCAACTGTAACTGAACAACAATAAATAAATTTTAAAAAAGAGGAGAAAAATAAAATACACTACAATGCTTCTTATTCATCTCCTTTCCCTTTCATTCTATTTTCCAAATTCTTTGTTGTAACATAGCCCATCCTTCCTGGGAGGAATCTGAGAATTATAGTGAATTTCTTCCAGAATATTCACTGCTAATTTTCATTTATACTGCTATAGTTTGAAGGATCAAAGTTTAATTTAGCCATATGTATCTTCTTTGTTTACAATACTATCAACACAGTTGATAGGCTATGGATTTCTTCTATTTTTTGGTAGTCAAGAGCAACCTTTCTAAATTTCCAGAGATTTTGAAGAATTTCCCTTACTTTACTATTTTTTTTTTGACAATTTCTGTTAAGAGTTTTGGCAGGCTGAGGATTTAGACATATTGCTGGGGTAGGTTTCTTTGAATATTGTGCATTACAATGTAGGTTGCAAATGAATTTCATTAAATTTTGCACATTAAATCTTTTCAATCTAAACATATGCTCCCAGATTCTTGGACATTAGTCATTTAGCCATCACCACTGCCCTCATACCTGACCACAGACATCCATCCTCTACTTTGCATACAATAGGTTCTCACAAAATGACTTTGACTAAATCACTGAAATTTGGGTTACCTCCTTCTTGTTACACCAAAAGACATATAGGCTGTATTCAAACAAACTACATGGTAGGCCTATATTGCTTTTGGTTTTATGTATCTGCCAGCTATTTTTGGCACACTTTAAAACAAGAAAGGATGGGGAATGTGGCTAATATCTCTTTAGTCTGGATGTGTGTATATTATATTTTTGTGGATCATACGTTTACATACTACTCATTAAGTAGAGATTGAGGGGAAAGACTTTGGAAATGAAATATCTAAGATACACTGATTTGACTCCTCAAAAATGATGTAGCTTTCAATAATAATTTTTATATTTCTACCAGAGAACAAAATGAGAAAAATGTTTATATTTTTACCAAATAAATGTTAAAATAAAAATATTTTATTATTAACTCACTATTTTATTAATATTCTTAATGTAAACATATTTTCTTTTGAGATCAAGTATTACAGTTGTTAGTAAATATAAAAATATTATTTAATTAAAAATTGAATTTAAGTATTTGTGTTGATATAATTTAGAAAAAATGCATTCAATATAAAAATATATTTACCTCATTCATATTAAAGTCATGCTAGTATGTTTTTAAAATAGCATGTTTTTGAAACAGTTTATAAACTAGTAACCTATATCTGTCTGAGTGAAAAGCATATATGTAACCATATATGTATATGTATGTATATGTAAAATAAAAAATGTACGATCTCCTTATAAAAGGTTTTGACCGTCCAAAGAAATAAAAAGTCTAAAAAAACAAATAATAAAAATGCAATACAATCTCTAATACTAGGTCTTTAAAAGGGAGACCCTGATTCATAACTCTCAGTGACACTTATACAAAAAACAGTGTTCTCTTCTTTCCAACTTTTCCACATCTTCCACTTGCCTGGGAGAGTCCTTCTTTATAACTGCCTTAACTCTTATCTTTCCACTCTGTTTCCCCAAATCCCTGGTCTGAGTCTTTTCATTCCTGGATTCCTTCCATGCCTTCAGTTTCTGCAGAACGAAAGCCTTAGAACCATGGGGGAAAGCCCTTAGAAAACATGATAACAAAAAGTTGAGCAAGGAAAGTACAACCTCTGTGCTCTGATTGCTTCTGGTTGGGCATACCTGCATGTGTGTCTGAGAAAGGCAGGCCTGGGGGCAGGAAGAGATTTAGGTGAGGAACACACACCATTAATAAATACTTTCCCTATCACATTCCTATTCATTATCTACATTCTTATTATATGCATGTTTTTATAGCTTAAATGAAACTGATGAAATTCTGATTAATACTCAGAATAGCAATAAGAAGTTGTATAGATGATCTGCACCAGGCACTTTATTCCACCACCTTTCCTAGATTTTCTGTGGGAAGTCTTTCTTGATGCTTTTGCCTTTTGAGTATCATAGTAATTATTCGATGCCTCATTTAAAATGTGACAAATTTAATGTCATAATACTTTTAAAATGAAATTTAATGAGATGGGGCTTAACATCCTAAATTAAAAAAAAAAACAACAGATGCATGCACATACACACAGGTGTGTGTAAAATATTTTTATATTAAAATTACTCATTATGCCTTGGCTAGTGTAGCTCAGTAGATTGAACATAGGCTGCAAACCAAAGGGTTGCCAGTTCAATTCCCAGTCAGGGCACGTGCCTGAGTTGTGGGCCAGGTCCCCTTGAGAGGCAACCACACATTGATGTTTCTCTCCCTCTCTTTCTCCATCCCTTCCCCTCTCTCTAAAAATAAATAAATAAAATCTAAAAAAAGTAAAATAAAATTACTCATTAAATTATGATGAGGAGGAAAGTGGCCTGGGAATAGCAGGATTTTCATCACTCATCAGTCATAGAAAATTGACTATTTCACACACATTTAGTTTAGAAGTGTAAAATGGGGAAAAAGGTGAACGTGGTAGAACAAATCAACTCTCATGTCTTGATGTTCATAATTACATGAAACTATTAATTTTAAAATTGATATGGACTTGTTTTGATTTACTTTAGATATCCTCTTATAAAAACAAGGTAAGTTTCTAATTTGCTTATCACATAAAGAGAACTGCTAAATGCAATATCCCATATGATATGGTTGTCATATTTCTTTCTTTTGTTTCTATTTTGAAAATCTACAATTATTTTACTCTTTGTAATACTTTTTATGGTATTATTGGATATTATGTTAAACAAATGTGATAATTTGTCACATGAAAATAAATAATATGCAATATGATTCATATAGAAATATAAGATTAAAGGACCCACTTTAATAATTAAAAATTAGTTATCTGAGAAGATACTATAATTTTCTTCTTGCACCATTCACTAAATAGAAATTTCTCAATTCAGCTAACTGTTCAGAAGGCTCTGAGCCTAAGTAAAAAAAGCACCACAGCTGAGAAAATGTTTTTTCTTTTCTTTTTTCTTTTCCTTTTTTCTTTTTTTTTTAACACAGAATACCGGTGGGCATAGAGACTCAGGAGCCAGACTGCCTGGGTACAATTCTCAGCCCCAGGATTTTACTCTCTATAACCCTGGGACAGCTAATCAACCTCAGTCTTCTGCACCTCAGGTTTTTTAGATCTAAAATTAGACAGTACCTGTATATTGTTAATGCATTTAACAAACTTAGAAAAGTAGTATATCTGCAATCAATATTCTGCCAAATTTATAAAAGAAAATATAAAATTACTCTGGATTGGGAGGCGGAAAAGTGCAGATATATAGTTAAAATCTTGCATTAAATATATCTTTATTAATTTTTAAGGTCAAAAAGTCATCAAAAACCTATAAGAACCAGTACATATTTTCTCTCAATTTATATTTTACTTTTACTTAAAAAAATTGCTCTGATCCTTGTTAATTTGTATAATTTGATTTTTAAAATGCTTGCTTAAAAGAACTTGGTAGAATGCATTCTTTATTTTCATATCCAATTGTTCCCTTTCCAAAGTATATGCATCTGGCAGTTATTTTTGGATATCATTGGTAACTTAACATCATCATCTTACATCCTCATTATTGGCTTTTTCTTTTAATAATTGGAAGAATGGAACCATATAGGTTTCATTACTCATTTAGTTTTTTTAATTGATGAAAACTATAGTACCTTACAAACCATGGTGTGCTTCATTAAATAATAAATACTAGCCTTCAAAACATGTGTCATTATTATCATGTATTCTTATTGTTTTACAATCAGATACAATCAAACATTGAGATACATGTTTAAGAAAAGTTGAGATAGTATTAAAAGCTTGGTGAATTTTGTTCATTTAATACATAGAGACATGACACCTCTGTAGGAAAATATTAATATATGGTAATATTTAGCTATTTACATCAGCTATATAATCAAATATTTTTGTAGTGTTTTATTTTTATTTTGAGTGATGAAAATGCTTGGGTACTTGTACACACATTATACAATACGTTAGTTAAACTTCAGAACAACTGAATTAAATACTTCTTGTCATTTTTGAATACTTGAAACAAAAATATATTAGTCAGAATGCCTGAAGGAAGCAGAAGGCACAATCAGCAATGATTTCGGAGAGAATATAAGTAAGGGGTATTTTCCAGAGGAGCAGCTGGGTTAGGGCAACTGATGAGTCTCCTGGGTACTAGCCATACTGGAAAGCTAAAGGGGCAAGGGACAAGATGGCATTACGGGAGGCAAATATGAGTTGAGCTGGAGCTACAGAACATTGGTGGCAAGAAAGGACTGCATTTTTACAGCAATGCAGCCATTTCCAAGAAAAAAAAGAAAACACAGTTCCAAGTTATAGAGCAAATGGAGCAAAAACAGCCCTACCTTGATCAAACAATAAATATATTTCATTCCATTGTTTCTCTTACTGCTTACTCTCTTCGGTGTCTGCCATTGATTGACAGTACTCCAACAGAAGTCAACAGGCAATGGAAACCAGGAGGACGCAGCTCCTAACAGCTGACTCCTAGGACGCAAGGCAGGGTCAGTGATGGCTATGGGGTTTGGGGGTATGGGACAAGTAGAAAAGAATCAGCACAATAAATGTTTTTTACTATATGCATTATATCAAATTCCCTATTTCTGAAGCATTTACATTTGTGTAATTTAGCATTAGCCACATGATGATCTCAGTGGGAAAACATTTAAATCATGTACCCACAAATATCACAAATATGACTCCACTCATTAAAACTCCAAGAATTGGGTATAGTCAAGACATTTTTTCACTGTGTTTTAAGGTTTCCTAAGCGGCTTTCTTGGTGGCAAATCATCTATGACAAATTAGGTAAATTAGGCCCATTTAGTCCATTAGAACTCTGTCCTCATTGACCAAAACAATAACGGAAGGGTATTATCCTTATTGCATATGACTCATTAAAGTGCATGATTTCACTCTATATCAATGTAAAATTAAAATAGTTTCTATTCATAGTTTGTGCCAATCAGCATAACTTTAAAAGCTGGAAAAAAGGGAGAATAAATTAAGTGTACACCTTTTCTACAGACTGAAGAAAAAAATAAAGATGGGAAAGTGAGAGAAACTACAGCAGAAGAACCACATCCACACATAGAGGGGTCACAGCGAACCTATTTTAAGCATTGTCTCCCTTGGAACAGGTCACAAGCTTTCCTAGAAACTTATTGCCCTGTTGTCTATTTCTTCTCCCTTATTTTCAGTTCCACAATAGGGAGTGTTGTTTCATTAGGAAGTTTTCCAACTATGCTATTAACATGCTTAACGGACATATTAGAAGAGCAAATTATTGCTGTGGAGTTGCTTTTGGTGCCCTGAGACAAGAAAGTACTTAAACCCCTCAAACATTCAAAATAAAAATGTAAATTTAGGGGTTTCTTATACGTGTAGCAGGCTGTTAAAAACAATTATAAGCTTAAATAAAGCAAGGCTAACTAACATTTTTGTAAATGAAGTAACGGTAAAATAAAGGAAATCTAAAGACAGACTCACCTCAGATAACTGATATTTAAGACCATGCTTTTAAGATAGTACTTCACATTCCCTTTTTATCTCTATTTTACATTTGTTACAGTTGTTTTAAACACATGGTTTAGTGACAATGGCCAATCCAAAGAGGTTGCTGCCTTGTAACAGTAAACATATAACAATAACTTAAAGGAGATATTTCCTTTTCTTTTAAGAGGGAAAAATAAACCAGGATGTGTAGATAATTCCCCAGGCTTGGTGCAATCATCCTCAGGATAGATATTCCAGTCTAATTCTAGTGAATCACTAATAAGTCATCACAATAGGCAATTAACAATTAACGCTTGTGGCATTATTAAGTGAGGAATGAAGCAGGAAGGGGGCTGAGTACAATCCTTACTCTTCCATTGTTTAAGGTACCCTGTGCTCTTCTAGAGGGCACCAAAGGATAGTTGTACAGAAGCAAGAGTAAATCCTCCCTAGGGAGCATTGTCTCTGTGAGATGCCAGCTTGAGCTGAAGTTTAGATGAGTTTCAAGTTGCTGAACACCCCCATACAGCAGTAAAAAGATAGAAGATATTGACACACTCAGATGCATCTTGTTAAAAGCTTCCTGCGGATTGGCAGAGTGAAATCTTTATTTAAAACACACAAACTATTGTCAAGGGAAAGATGGAACAGAGGACTCAGTACAAGGGCCAAATGCTTTGCTTAACCCACCAGAAGCAGCAGAAAGGGAGAAGTGGTAGCATTGTCTTCACGGTAACAACAGAAAAGGTGGCTAACACCACCACAGCAGCATCCATCTGCTCTTCCCATGGTTTTGAGATGCATTATTTCTTTTATTATTAATTATATGTGTTTCCGAGGGAGGGCAAATATATTATCACGAATAGCAAGAGAGGAAATCATTTCTGCTGCCACTTGACATTAAGTACAGTAGTGCATGTAATGAGTGAGTGATGACAGGAAACACAGCAACAGCATCAAGCCCCAGCATCGCTCAGACCATTCCGCTCCGGCGGGCTCTGGAGGCTCTCTATCAGAAAGTTCACGTAAAACCATTATTGAACACTGAGAGGAAGGAACTGAGACAACTGAGACAGGGTGAGTGGTGTGTATTTGTTCAGAGAGAGGAGGGAGGGAGGGAAGGAGAGAGGGGGTAGAAAATGAGTTAGTCATCATCTTGCACAGACAACGCCATAAGGGGGCAGGTGCTTTGCATTATTGCAAAGACAGACACACACACTTGCACACATGGTGTAAGTCTTCTTGGCTGACATCCTATCATTTCGTAGAGCAGCTTTCAGTGATAATGACTGTGTGCATATGAACCTTTTCGGATGGGAGCTCAGTGGGTTTAAGGAGGCCAAGCGGGGAGTCTGGCAGGGGATAGGTTCAGGAGGGTCACTCCCAAAGAGCAAAGGACATGGCAAGCAATGAAGCAGGCATGAAAAGAAAAAGGTGAAAGGACCATGGGTAGAATGTCACCTATATTCATTAAGCTTTATTTTTCTTTGGGAGAAAGTGACATTTCTGCTGTTATATCATGGACATATCACAGAAGTAGATGGGTCACAGTTTTTGTCTTCCTCACGGTGCTTACAGCACCTTTGACCAGAGGGTACATAGGAGGTTCTCTGTGGCATTAATGCTAACAGGATAATTATTTTGGCTTTTTTTTTTTTTTTGAAGCACCAACTAGTGGCAGTGCTCTCTATTAAGCAAGACAGCATTTGTTGTCATAGCTGTATGCTCTGATCAGGCGTAAGTGCCGGTAGAGGGATAAAAAGCTTTCTGTTAGATTTCTTCCTCCTGCTTACCCTCTTCCCTAGCTCCAGTTCCCTTTTCTGGCTGTGCCCAGGGGGCCGAAGTTCCTCTTCCCTCGTTTCCGGAGTCTCCGCACACCACCTCCGAGCCACTGCCTAGTCTACCTTGGGGTACAAGTCAGGTGGGAAGAAATCGTCCCCCCCATGCCTGTCCTGGTCCTCTTCTCAGTAGCGAGGCTGGCAGGTTCCAGCAACTCTTACACAGGTTTTCCCCTTTTCAATCACCACCTGTCAAAGCCCTCTCTCTCCCTCCAGCCCAGGCTGGCTGCCAAGCACTCCAAGTGAAAACTACATCCAGTGTCTGAGATGACGAACACCCAGTGCCCACGAAGCCTCGGCTCCCCTTTCCTACTAGCTAAAGAGGGCTCTTCCTGAGCATGGACTGTCTTGAAAATTAAATCTCTGTCCCTTGCATATTTGAATCCTCCACCCTAACCCCTACTACCTAGTTCCCTTCTAAAGAACCCTTACAATCACTGAAAGCACGCGAACACCTGAAGCAGCGCAATCGCGATCCACACCTGGGCAAGTCGTCTGTGGCTTTTGCGGTCGGGAATAGCCTGTGCCTGACAGGTCTTCGTCTCCCGCGTGGCCCGCGGTACCCCGAGCCCTGGGATCTTTCCAAGGTCTCCGTGTCGCGGGATCTGCCCAGTCCGCTCGGGGCAGCTCGGGGGTCGCCGGCTGTGTTCCCTCCTCCCGCCCCAGCTCGCACGCCCGCGCGGTCGTCTCCGCCGCCACCGCCTCCCCGGCGGGCGCTCGGAACATCCCGCGCCGTGTCCTCCCCGCCCTGGCTCCCGCCCGCCGGAGCCCGGCCCGCGCCACTGGCAGCCATCAAGTGGCTCGTTAAGGAAATGCAGGTGAGTGCGTGTGGCGGAGAGGCTGCCGTGGAGACGTGGGGTGTGTGCCTGTGTGTGCGAGCTGGAGGAAGAGGGAGCGCCTGCGGGAGGGCGAGCGATCGAGCGCGGGAGCGGCCAGGAGATGCTCGCCGCCTCTGCCCCTCGCCGCGCCGCGCCCGCACCCGGTGGCCCGAGCGCGTGGGGCAGCGCCGCGCCCTGACCGCCGCTCGCCTCCGCGCCTGCGGGTGGCGGCTCCGCTCCGCGCCCGCGCCCATCCCAGCGCCCGCCGGCCGATCTCTCCTGCGCGCCACCTCCTGCCCAGCCTCCTCCCCCGCTGTGGCCGCCGGAGTGCAGGTACTTTGCCTTCGGAATCACTGGCAGGACTCGAGTCGGCGTTCGGAGCGCCTGGTATTCTTCTGCCTTACCCCTTCCTTCCGGAAAAGAAGATCCCACTTTCGAAAAACACACCCAACGCGAAGCACCCTACCAAAGCCGGAGCCCGACGGGCTTTTGTGCATGTGCTGTCTTTTCTTGCAGTTTATTCGGGGCCTGTGTGGAATAGAGAGACAGTTCATGATCTGACTGGTAGGAAGGAAAAGAGAAGACTCCTCGGGGTTTCCAAGGAGGACTGGAGCGCCTGCTTTAGTAAGTAAACTGAGATTCTGTATTTCTTGACTCTGAAGTGAAGCAAATGCTGAAGGCTATCCCCTCAATGGCATGGCCAGTTTGTTCGTTTCAGCGGGGCAGAAGTTGACTTATGTAACTTCAGTAGTTCCTAAACGAGAAGTGGTTTGCTAAGCATTTTTTTTTTTTTTTTGAGAAAGAACATTGACACTTCAGTATGGGCCACCTGACTGGGATATGCTTTTAAAAAGCTTATTGTTCAAGGGCTATCGGGAGCCTGGTTTGTGAAACGTTGGGTCTAAGAGTTAAGGATGATTACTTAGAAAACGCTTGAGAATTCTTACCCTACAGTTTACTTCTCTGGCTACTGTCAATCTCAGCCTTAGTCCCCACGAACACCCACCATTCTTGGACTTCACTTGGTTGCTTGTTTTATCTTTAGTTCTGAAGAGAGCTTGCAAGAGAATTGGGTCAAGGGAAAGTTAATAAAAATGCTTTGAAACACAGGGAGAAAATCTTGTTGCGGCTTCTCTCTATGGTTGTAGGCAGAATAAGATGTGGAGGACAATCCTGGACCTAGCATAGTTTGGAGAATTTGGATGCAATTAATTCGAAGAGGGACTATGAAAAATGATTTGGAGAGGGCAGGAGCAGGGACTGTGACTTTGACGAAGCAGGTTATAAACTGTGACAGGGGCTCAGCAGCCAGTGACAGATTTAAGGCACCTCCTAGGGCTGAATATATCTGCATCAAAAACTTTTGCAGGCACTATTCCTCTTGGGGCCAACATCACCATGTCAGTAGCTGCAACATTTCTGTAAAAACAAGTAGGACACTCTTCTCTTTGTGAAAGCATAGGTATAGTGTAACATTTGCCAATATTTATAATATCTAAATAAAACCTTTGTGTTATGTCAGGAAAAATATAGTTGAGTCAGTTTGTTTTGCACAGAGGGAGAGAATCAATAACATTTCAGCATTTTTTTTCGTTATCACTGCCAAATGGACTCTGAATCTAATTCTTCTTGCATGTTTCATATACAGTAGATACAGTAGAAATTTCAATTTAAATAACATACACCTGATTTTAAGCAAATTCAAAGCTCTTTGACACTATAAAACTCTTATGACTAGTGTAGAATAAGGATTAGAAAAAGTTTGTTTTTATCTTCAACTTTCAGATTTCTGTTTCAGTATACAATATACTTTTCTAATCAAATCCTTTTAAGAGTTATAAACCAGATGGAAAATTATAACCATTATTTTCTCAACAAAACACCTTCCTATCAATAAATAACTAAGATCTGTCTTATCTTTAATTGTTGATCATGGTAAAGTGAAAAAAAATACTTTTATATTTACTCAAATAAGTATATAAAAGAAGCTATATGCACTTAGCATTGATTTAAAAAAATTAAGAGTAAACTGATGTTCAATGGTTAAAAAAAAGGAAAGATCTTTTAGAGTTGTGGTTATTCATTTCTGAACCCCCTGAGTATCTTGGACATAAGTTTTTAAGGTAATGAAATAACCGTAGGGCCATTGATGAATTCATTGACACAAAGTTATCATCAATGGAAATCATTTGGAAAAGGTATGTCATTGTTTCTTGTACATTACTTTATTACCTATCCAAATGAGCTTTGTTAGAGGTATTAGTGCTCTCAGCTGCCATTTCTGTTATTGGTTCAAAATTAATTTAAAAAATTTAAAATGAAGCTTTTGGTTGATCAGATTTGGATTATAACACATGACCTCTACCCATTCGTGACCTCAAATAGCTGATAGGATGTCTGATGTTTGAAAAAAATAATTGCTAAAAAAATGAGACATTGTACTAAAGTAACCAAATCTAAAAGTGGTTCGAACATGTTATTCAGCTATTACTATAGGACAGGTTTCCAACAGTAAAAAGGCATGACAGAATTGTTGATTCTGTTCAAGTACCTGAAAGCAAAGGTTTACAATTAACATGAAGTAATCTAACATACATTCTACCTCTGTTATATTTATGTCATAGTGCTGAGAAAAATGTCCTGAATTAAACCATTTCTCATGAAGCTGGCACATGTTATTTATGATCACTATATTTATATAATTATAGAGAAAAAAGTCAAAGCTGAATGGGATGATTATATTGTGACGTTATTTTAGCTACCTGTGCAATACTTTCTGTGCAATACAGAGGTGGTTGCACATTTAAAGTTGAAAGAAGAAAGTTGCTAGTGTCAGCAGTAATGTATTTTATTATGCAATTGTTCTTGTTATTCAGATCAGATAATGGCCCAATGAAATACATAAGCAGTCTTCAGGGGATGAATGATTAATTCCTCTAACATGTGCTTACTAAAGGAGTTCTAACTAATAAAGTGCTATATACCTGCATTTGCTTACAGTTGCAGTTGGTGAAGGTAAACATACTTCTCTTTTTCTTAAATGTTATCATAGAATATACAGGTCTAGTCCCATAACTATAGTAACTTAAAGATGATCTTGTAGACCACATGGTCATATATTTTATGGAACTCCTTGAATATTATTATTTACTTAAAACATTTAATTTAGAAAGTTAAACATTGTTAATCAGATGTGTGATATCAGAAGGCTGAGTTATTGTTAAACGTTATCTTGTTTTTTCCTGTATGGGATGGCATTCTGTCTCTTCTGTGTGTTACTAGTAGGGTTCAGGCTTAACCTGCCAGTGCAAAAGACATTTTTCTCTAGTAATGTTAAATGTAAGAGTAAAGCCAAAATATCACTGGTTCTATAGAAAAATAACTGAAAATGATGTTAAAATTTTAGAAATGGCAAATATTACACATGACAATTGTTGTGTTTATTACTGGTGTAAATTGTTTAACATTTAGGGAAGTATCATTAATATATCTTTCAATAGCTCTACATTCCAAGACTGGATTATGAGAGAATGTGGGGAATGGACGAATTTTTTATGGTAATTTAAGAACAGATGACCTAAAATGAATGCTACACATTTTAAATTTACCCAACTAATGTCTTTTTCTTTTATACATTTTTGAAAATTGTACTTTTCACAATTGCTTAATTGCATATACTTATTGCCATGCTTTGTCAATATCTCTCATGTTTAATACAACAAATAACTTTATTTCAAGATTCCTCTATTGTTTGGAGAAAATACCTTAATTTTAGCAATGTCTTTTTGGATTTACACCTATAAAGAATTTAATAAACTTTAACAATGCAAATGATATAATAAATATATTTGATGATTCTAATTTAATAGTTATATTGAAAATTGGATTGATAAGATTTTATATCCAGTTGAGTGACATTTGAATTTGTTTATCTCCATATACATTTACATGTAAATTCTCTATGACAACTGTCAGTTCATTGGGTATTAATCATACTGTTCAAAACCAATTTGGTATCCATAAAGAATAAATGAATTATCATTGGTATAATCAAACAATGTACAAATTAACTTACTTGCAATAATGGTTATACTTTTTCAAACTCTTCATGAAAATGTGTTTAATTCAGAGTAAAAAAAATGAACTTTCCCACTAGATGAACACTTACATGATTGTAGAATCAAAGGTTTTGAGCTTTCCTCTCATAGTTGTAATTGGCTGTGTGATCTCAGGGAGGTAACCTGGACTCTGTACCTGGGTTTACTTCTCTGTTAAGTATAGAAATTGGCCTATAGATTGAGACCATCCCAATTTCCAAATCTCATGAAACAAGCTAATGTAATTAATAGCATTTAGCAAATTTTCAGATTATGCTATGGCAGTTTGAAAATCCATACAGGAGTTAGGAGCAGCCATCTTGTTTGAAGGGAGGCTAAGGAAATTGTCCTGAAGCCAGGTTAGCTAGGCCTGGACACTCTTGGAAGGTGGACTGAATGTTTATTTGGAGTGGCTTTGGAGGAAGAGGATTGAGGTTATGGAAAGAAAAGGGTGGTTAAACTTCCTCTTATCCACCCTTTGCTACTGAAAGAATATTATATGTATAAGTATTTTTGGATTTGTCATTCTGTTTAATACCAGAAGGGTGTAAGAAGTTAAAGAGAAAAGGAATTGCTTAGTGCCTTTTGACGTCTGGATTTCTACTCTTAATTTCTTCATGTATGCTAGTTTACAATATCATGTTTATATAAATATGCACAGGTTAAGTAAACTCATATTTTGTTTTTGAGATACATGTTATGGACTGTAATACCTAGAAGGGACCACAGAAAAATTTATTTCAGCCGTATATTTTTAAGAGGAAACTGAAGAGTACCAAGATTAAAAACTATAGAGTTGAGAGGAATTTCTCAAATTTACAGAGAGGTTTTACATCACAGAACAGTAGTATCTAAGATCTCACAATGGCAAAAATTACATAGACAATAATTTAAACACTTATTAGTATGTTATCAATACAATGATTTTAATGATCATGTAGGATATAATGCATCCCCTCTAAAAAGATTTTATAATGACAAAACTTCTAATCATAAAAAATGAGCACAGAGAATTACTACACATAATGTCAATTTTAAGTGCTTGCCTTTCCTATAGAAAATCAAGACCTTTTTCCTAGGTAGAATTTATGTGATATATAACTGGTAACATTGAAAACTTTTTCCCTTCTAAGGAAATAAATGTGGCAAATCCTTTCCTTTTCTAATGTAAATATTTGGGTGGTAGAAGTGAACTGACATCTCTAAAAATGGTTTCTATTTTAAATAATTGGAATCTGGGAGATCGTGCAATATGTAAAATTTATTTACTTCTGATGCAAGATAAACTGATTAATTTGCAGCATTTATTTTTTTTTATTTTGCATGTTTGCATGTGTGCACATGTGTATGTTTCCACTTAAATACATCTATTCAGAATGTAATGGTGAAAATAGTGTGCTTAAAATTTTAGAAGTGTGCACAGTTGAATAGTCAAAGAGAAATAACATATATTACGGTGTAATGAATCAAGTTGCTCTCTGATTTGTTCTTAAATCCAATGACAGTTCAACAATACACCATATTATCAAACCCTTGTCTTTTTTTGTAATAATTCTATATATTTTCTAAATACCACATTATAATAATTCAATATTCTTGAGGTTGAGCTGTACAGAATTGCAGAGAACACAACTGCTGTTCTTTCACATTGGTTCTCATGGACCTTACTTGCCTGAATTAGTATTTGTAAATACATTAGGTGCTTAAAAAGGAAAGGGACAAGCTCATTTGATTATCACGTGGTTGATTACTTAAAGGCAGCCATCTTGAATCTGAAGTTAACTGAAATGTATGTAATTTGAACTGTAATGACTTATACGATTCATTGCATATATGATGCTATCTGATTTGCTTTGTAAGGGAACAATAAAAATATTACACTTAAACCCAGAATTAATAAACTTTTATAAAAATTCCTCTTTCAGAATTTAAATATTTAAACAATCAGCCCTGGCTGGTGTGGCTGAGTGGATTGAGCACTAGCCTGCGAACCGAAGGGTTGCAGGTTCAGTTCCCAGTCAGGGCACATGCCTGGGCTGCAGGCCAATGTTTCTCTCTCTCTCTCTTTCTCCCTCACTTCCCTTCTCTCTAAAAGTAAATAAATAAAATCTTTAAAAAAAATTGACTTTAAAACAATCAGATACAAAAAGTCTGTTAATGCAGTCCTTGTGTTGGAACCACTGTGAATTATACTTAAAAATAAAAGAACTATCCAAAGTTAAATTTTTCAATTGTAGTTTGTATTTAAAAAGTGTCCCCTTCAATAGCTACATAAACAGAGAACAAAGCCAGACTAATATTGTGTACATATATTCCTTTTGATAATTTACCCACTAAATGGGATTTGTATCACAGGATATACTCCTGTTTCTTTGGTTAGATGGTCCTAGGTAGCTTAGACTAAAGGCCTAGATAGAACACAGCTTCCTTTCAGTTTCAGGAAAAATTAATTTAGAATTAATAATCCCCCCAAAAATAGAAAAAGTAAAATAGTGTTTACTGTTCTTAAATGAAGTGGTCTATACCACTTGTCCAAGAATGTTTATATTGGTAAGAGGAAAAATACTCAAACTTGTGTCCCTGATATGTTGTCCCAATACAGTGACCTACAGTCTTTATGATTAAGATCAGAAATTCTATATGAAAGTAGAATAGAGGATGGAGAGAGAAGAGAATGGAGAGAGGAGAGACTTGTGAATCTCACCCTAGAGGTTATATTTTTCCACTTCTTGTTTTTCTCACAAATGGGTTTCAAAATCAGAGATAGGACTTTTTATGTTGGGGTAAATGTCATGAGATTAACAGGGGAGTTGACTCATGCCTTCACCTTGCCATAGTCCCAGTTTTTGCCATTGCTATAATGTATCCATCTGGAACCACTGAGAAGATTATTTTATCAGTTTATGATCTGTATTAATTTATTTTTGACTTTGCCACAGAAATCAAGTGCAGGACAATAATTTAGGCATCACAGCTAAATTATGCACTACTTTTAGAAGTTACACCTTCTTTTATTTTCCAATTTGTATATATTGTCAAATCAGAATCACTTGTTAAGATTATAATGTACATACCACATGGCAAGTGTGACTCATATACTACTGGGTGCCCAAATATTTATTGAGCTTCCTATGTACCAAGCTGTGTTTGGGCAATATAAAACTTCACAAATTTGACCACCTTATATTCTTATGAAATATTTCAACATTATTAAATAAAACAAGCAAACAAAGAAAAAAACCACTCTGATTCCACAGAGAAAATAGAATCTCTAAACTCTCAGGGGTGTCCAACCTTTTGGCATCTCTAGGCCACACTGGAAGAAGAGTTATCTTGGGCCACACATTAAATATGCAAATGCTAGTGAAAACTGCTAAGCAAAAAAAAAAGATTTTAAGTAAATTTACAATTTTATGTTAGGCCACATTCATAGCCATCCTGGGCCACATGTGGCCCATGGGCCACTGGTTGGACACCTCCAAAGAATGTCCCTTTTTAAGTCACTGAAAGTTTTCCAGGTATATACCTTCCCTTACCATTTCCCCCTCGCATTGTCTATCATCCTGATTCAGATTATAGACATCTTTTGGACCTTGGATGAAATCCTTATCAATGATTTAGAAGCTGCAGGTTATGTTGTATTTTTTGGAATGAGGTGATATCCTTTATCATCTTCAAACCTGGATAACTCCAATGCTAGTTCTTCATGTGCCTCACTTTCTATAGTTTTAGAGAAGCAGTAAGATATGATAAACATATTACTATACAATCTTCATATTGACAAGATATAGAAAACACAAATAAATCTCCAGAACACTGTAGCATGTTACAACCTATGTACCAGTCCCTTATATTTCCAAATTTCATAGGATATGATATACCTTATAGTCAAGATTCATGTTATTTTTTCACCTGTAGTCAAACCTTCATTGGAGAATAACATTGGTTTTCTTAGGAAAGAGAACAGAGAAAAGAGTAAATTCCACTGGTAAGTTTTCATGTGTGAATTGTTTTCACAAGAGACCATATAATATGTACTTTGAATCAAATAACCAAAAAAATGGAAGAAAAAAGTATAATTTAAATATTTAGGAATTTACTTGCATTGTCAGATAGTTTTGAAGTTAAGAAATTGCCGTAAATTTACCTCTTCATTTCTCTAGAAAAGATAATGGAAATATTTTGGATATAATTTTAAGGAATTTCCATTTTTATACATCCTAAAAACCCTTATCAAAGATGCACTAATGGTACTATTCAACAGGCACACTTGAAAAACACTACCCAGGTAATGTATTGCTTTATCTTCAAAGAAACTTTTATATTTTTAAATCTTAGTGGTGGTCTGCATGCATCATAAAGATAGAAGAGATATTTTTCCATCATTTGGAATTCCCCATTGTATTATATAATTACTCAATTACTTCTTAATTGATATTTGTTCCTGGTATTTATTTCAGTGGATTATTGCTTGTAATTTTAGTATGTAAGAATGTCTGGTGCTTTCTTCTCTGAATGGATGTGTTTGTTCTGCATCACACGTGCCATCCATGTGTTTCCTCCTAGGAAGCATGTGGTTAGCTCTGTGAGACAGGCTTAGCCCCATCAGTTATACCTGTGTGGTAGAAGTCAACAGAGCTTTCTCGTGATAGAACTGTGAGCTTTCAAAGATTGAATTTAGCAGTTCAGTTTCCCATTTTTCCGCCCTTCAGGAGGGAATGCCTACCTTTTGTTTTATAAGGCATTGATGCCTTCCTATCTTCTCTGTGCCCCTTTCATTGTAGGGACTTGCCGATATTTAATAACATAAATTTCCACATTTGCTAAGGAAACATTGACTCTTACTGGCTTTTTGAAATTGTTCATTTTAAGAAATATTCTAATCATAATATCTCTATCTTATATATGTGTGTGCATATATGTTTATGTATATATGTGTGTGTATGTGTATACACACACATATATACATACACTATTTGCATAGAAGGGAATTATTTTAGGGAATATCCAAGCATTAACCTGGAGGTAAATCAGTTTAGGTAGCAAGGTCAGAGAGATTATATGGTCATTTCAGGGCACGCTTCTTTTCTACCTTATTCAGTAAGCCTATCTCTTCCTCTTTCTATATTTCCTAGTGAGTTTCTCTCTTCTGCCCATTTCCTTTGACCTTAATGGAAACCTGGTGTTACATGTACATAGGGATGACTCTGTTGATTGTATGAGAATATAAAAGGGTATGTGGTAAACATTTTAAAATAGTTATAACCATTGTTTATAGTGTGCAGTTCCCTTACAGTTCAGTCATCCCTCTCATCAATATAAGTCTATATTTCATAAATAGTTCATCACTTCTTATGGTGGCTTAAAAAGAAGGAAGCCTTTTTTTTTTTCCTAATCAGAGAAGGCCTTAGAGTTTTATTTTTTTCTTGGGTTCTTGGAATAATTTTGTCTCATAACTCCTTTTTTTGAGCTCTGATAAATCTTTAGATAAAAGGTGATAATAATAGCTAACATTTATCGATTCTTTAATGTATGCCAGTCACTATTTTAAGTGCTTTCTATCCATTAACTCATTTATTCCCATATCAGCCCTATGAAGTTGGCACACTATCTTTTTATAAAATTTATTTTTCAAGCAGTTTAAATTAAATATTATTTTGTGTTAGTTTCATATGCATAGGGTATGCTTATTATCTTTAATTTGTAGATTATGGAGCTGAAGCACATAAAGGATAAGTAAACTTCCCCAAGGTATCATAGCAAGTAAAGCACCTGTATGCTCTGCCTGCTGATCCCACATTTTAATTCACTTTGTTATATTGATATTTTGGCACATAGATTCATAATATATTTTCCCATAATTGCATGGATTGTATATGTCAAAAGTGGAAAAGATGAGAGATCCAACCTTTCCTTTTATGCTATAATTCTTGTAAAATGAAATGAACAGAAGTTATTGTAGTTAAATGATAACATGTAAATAGAACGCTGTAAAAGTGTTGTCATGGATAAGAACACATCAAGGAAAACTATCTCCAAAGATTTGTTTGCAAATATCAGTGGGTCAACACATGGCATAATAATACTTTTGAGTGTATTCCTTTCCTTCCTTGGAAATTTTAATCTAGTAGAAAGAGAATCTGATGTGCTCTCTGCTTTTCTCTGTGGTCCCTCTCCAAACTTAGGTCCCTCCCCAGGAGTACATTGACTAAGGTGGTTCCCACTACTCAGGCTTCTATAATGTCTGGTCACAGATTTTATGCTCTATCAGCTCTATATTCACTTTGCTACACTTGGTGAAAGATGGCCAATAGCCATGAGTTTTAGGAATCAACCAAGATATTAGCGTCAGTTTGCCTTATATGAAAGGCATAATGGAATAGATATGGAAAGGCAGGGCAGATGAGCTCAGGATGTATTACAGAGCGAAGTTTGGGACCTCACCTGACAGTGAATATAATTCACAGAGCCATAACTCATATTTCCTGTGATAATGAAATGAGATGATGGGCATAATTAACTCTGAAGTATAATATTAGGGATGCTGATCATAAGTGGTAAAGGAATAAGAAAAGGAAAACCAAAAGCTGGTCCTATAAGTATCATTTAATTACAATTATTTGTGTGATTTCTTACCATTTATGCCTCATCACCATGTAGTCTAAGTATTATTTACATCATTACATCACATTGTATTTAATTTGGTTGTAATAGTATATTGGCTTTGTTTTCACCAGTAAGTTGATCACTGTTTTCAAATTTTTGTAAAACCATTTAATTGAAACTTAAAGATAAATTTGAGGAATATGAGTTACAACATAAGTTGTGCTTTAATTTTTCAATTATAAGGACAGAAAAATTAAACTATTACCTCTACATTAGCCAAATTAAAGAAAGATTGAATAAAATAATCCTCAGTAAACATTTATTGGTTCATAATGTCTGAGAAATGCTTGAGGCATATTGATGGAAATTTGGTGCCCCAATTTTGAAAGGACATGAGAAATATCTTGGGTGGTCCATAAAATTATCAGAAATGCTGTGTGACCTTTTAAAATTGAACAAAAACTAAATATCTTTGCTTTTTTTCAACTTATTGAGTCAACACTTCTTATGTATTAGGTATACATTTGTCAAATTGTAATTTTAATTAATACTAATAGATGGCAAAGCACATACAAGAAAATGAAGGGAAAACATGATATCCAAAATAGAAAGCTAAAATTGTGTTATGACTCATATTTCAAGAGGTTCAAAGCTCTTTTTTTCAGCTGTGAAAGACACTTAGTGAACAGGGTGATTGGATTACCTTCCACTCTTCCCTAAGGTCTTACTAAGATCTTTCTTCCCTAAGATGTTCTGATTACTTGCTTAAAAAATTAAATGAATTTTTAGTTGTAAATGAGAACTGAGAAGTAGAAAATATGCCAGTAGGGGCAATTTTTAAAAAAAGATTTTATATATTTATTTTCAGACAGAGGGGAAGGGAGAGGGAGAGAAACATTAGATGTGGTTGCCTCTTGCACACCCCCTACTAGGGACCTGGCCTGCACCCCAGGCATGTGCCCTGGCTGGGAATCGAACTGTCAACCCTTTGGTTCACAGGGTGGCTCTCAATGCACTGAGCCACACCAGCCAAGGTGACCCTGGGCAATTTTATAATGCAAACTTTTCCATTAAAGACCTTCATGGAACTGTTAAACTGTTAAAATGCTTGTTACAAACTAGAATTTTGGCCTTCTGTCATTGCAAAGCCTGTAGGAGGAAGAATGGTCAAGAATGAAAAACAAAGACGCCCTGGAATGGTTAACAGTTAGCTATAATATCTTTTTTATTTCTTTTCAACTTTCAAAGAAAGGAGACATAATCCTCTGATTCAAAGTAGTCCTAATTATTCTTGAAGTGTAATGAATTCATACATATAATATAATTTTGGTATACAGTATAGATAGTATGAGGTATCTTGGGCTAGGTCTCTCTGGACAAACAGATGTAATAGGTATTGGTTTAGCTAAAATAAGCAAATTTGCAACTTCAAGGGAACTTTTTTCTAGAAGTCTGGGTTTCCTCATCAAACTTATGGCAGCATCCTCATTTACCTTACTGGTACCTTATCATGAAAGGACACCTACCAGTTACAAAGCTCTGTTAGGTTCACCTTTTATTTTTTATCGAATTTTTCCCTAAGGCCATAACATTGCTTCAGAGTCTTACCAAATTGTCAGAGTTCATTTGGTCTGCTACAACAAAAATTCCATAGATGGTGCAGCTTATAAACAGCAGAAATTTATTTCTTACTGTCTGGAGGCTGGGAAGTCTAGTCACGGTGCTGGCAGACTTGGTGTCTGGTGAGAACCCATTTCCTAGATCATAAACCGACTTCTTTTTGCTATGTTTGCACATGTGGAAGGGGTAAGGAAGCTCTCTGCCATCTCTTCATAAGAGAACTCTTTTTGCTCAAGAGGGCTCCATCCTTAAGATCTACTCACCTGAAATTGCCACCTCCACATACCATCCAATGGCGGGATAGGTTTCAACATAGGAAATTTGGGGGGACACAAAAATCAGTCAATAGCATAAATCTTACCTGGATGACTATTTCCTGTTTCCCTACCTCTATTTTTTCTCCTCTAGTTTTTCTATTTCACCAAAAGAATATTTTCAAGATGAAAATCTGATCATGTTTAAAACATGAAAAGATTTTTTTTTTGCAACGAGTATAATGTTAAAAAAATCTTGGTGTGACATAAAGGGGCCTTCATTACCCAGGTTGCAAACTACCTTTACATCTATTCCTTGCCTTCACCTCCATCCTCCATGTCTTCTGTAATGAAGCCATATGGACAACTTGAAGTTAAAAAATTAGTAATTTATGTAGCTCAAGATGAAAATAATAGTGATGATAAAATTTTATAGTTGCATTTTCCCTGTTCAAAAGGCTGTCTTAAATTTTGTAATATTAGTTGTATGTGTCTTTCAGACACTAATTTTGAATCTAATTCCAGAGTATTATAAGTATCTTTTTCAGCCAAAGACATGCAGAATGCCAGTTTTTGTGGGACCTCTTTCTTTTTGTGGATTGCTCAAGCTGAACCTCCTACTACATTACTTCTGCACAACAAATTGATCAGTTTCTTTTGCTTCCCAGCAGCAGCCAGTATCTGCCATACAAAGTAATGATCTCTAGCAAAATTTTATGTTGTGTTTCCCTTGCCAACTCCAAAGTGGTCAGCCTTCTTTGGCTTACCATCCTGGAACTGTGTTGGTTTCTTACAGTAGCCCAGCTTCCACAGCCACAGGCTTTGCTGCTCACAGCTGGCTGATCTCCAGGTCTTTGTTGCTGGAGATGCTACTGAAACATCTGTTGAGTATGGCATGTATGTAGTCACTCTCATCAATCTTAAGAATTTGGGTGTACTTTCCAGGTACCCTGCAGCACACATTGTGCAACATGAAATCTGGCTTGAAGATAATGTTGCAGATGAAAACAGTAGCAGTACATGATATTAAGTATTTAGATACTTTTATCTAAAATACTTTTTATCTAAAATACTTTTATCTGAAAGTTTTTAGATAAAAACTTTTGAGTATTTGGATAGCATATGACCACTTTTCTGTGGAATTATCAAGTAGAAATTACTTTTAAAGGACATTTGTTTGTATAGTGGTTTCAAAAAAATCATTGATTTTGTTAAGATAATCAATTTTGAATGCCTTAGGAAAGTACTCCTGATTTTAAAGTAATATAAGACAAAACAAGTGATATAGTCACAGGTTCCACCTAAATGACTTTTGAAAATATTGCATGAACACTTTCTTTAGACCATAAATCCAATAAATAATGCTATGACTATGAACATGTTGATTATATCCATATTAAAATATTTCTATGATTTAAAGAACCGATATTGTTGGGAGACTTGCTTCTTTATATCAGTGACTAGAGCTCATGATTATTAAGTGTGATCTTTTAGAAGATTTTAAAGACTCAGAGGGGTGAAAACTTGTGAGTAAAAGATGAGAGAATCAACATGTTCTGTTGTTGATGAAAACTTTACATAATGGGAGAAAAAGATTGTTACTTAACAAACATGTAGGATAGTTGGGAAAATTGTAATATACTAGTAACCAAACTTTGAAAACAATTTGTAACATTTGTCCTGGTGAGCAGTTGTTTTGTTTGTTTTCTGTGTGTCTTTTCCCATTTAATAACTAGTCGAAGAATCTTGGAGCCCATCTCTCACATTTTGGTTCATATGTCAGGATTCCTAATTGCTATAAAATTAAATAAATTTAAGGTCTTTATAAACTCACATCCTATACTGCAAAAAATAAACCATTTGCAAAGTAAATATTTATAATTGAAATAGTTAGCATTCAACATGGTACAAGTTAGATGATCATCTAAGCTACTGTAATCATGAGACCCCAAAACAAAGTATCTGAAATGAAATAGAATTATTTTCTCCCATAATAGCCCTGAAGTGAGTGGCCCAACCTGATGGGATAACACTGTTTCATAAGGGCATTTATGGACCCAGGTCTCTTCCATTTTGTTGCTCAACTATCATCTAGAGAATGGTCCTCATCTGCACGTGGGATTTAGATAATAATATATAGGAAGTCAAGGGAGACAGCTTTGCTTTAAGGGAATTTTCATTCCAACCCCAATGAATTTAGTTACATGGTCATACCTGGCTGCGTAGGAAACCAGGAAATGTTGTACTTAGCTGAGTAGTCATGCACCTAGCTAAAACCTGGGAGTTGCTATTACTAAAAGGTTGAAGAGGAAAATAGATATTGAAGGAGTTAGTAGTCTGCATATTACCCATTCAATCCCCTTCTTATCAAAAATTAGTGATAGCTTACAATATCTCCCTTCTCATTATATCCTGTACCATTCTCTGAATCTTGACTAGGTAGTTAAGATCTTTTGCCATCTATACTGTAGTTGATATTAGCAATAAAAATATTGTGCAAAATATTTAATTTCACTAATAACAAAGAAGAACCTCCAAAATGTTCAATGCCAAATTCTTATAATTATTTCCCAGAAGTAAAGGTGAAATCAGAACTCAGGTATATTAACCCATAGTACAGACTTCTGTACAATAAAGAGTGTGATTGGACTTTTATATAATTTTGATTTATTGTCTAAACAGAGTTACCCAAGGAAGTACATTGTAAAGAAGATTGCTAAAATGTTGTTGCTATTTCTTCAACTTCATCATTCACCTTTATTCATTCTTTCCATGCTAATTAATCTGGGTGGGTAAGCTCTAAGCAGAAATGGTGGGCAGAGTCTTATTTACTTTAAATTATGACTTTAATAATAAGTTAATTCTTTTTCTGATGATACATCTACTTTAAGATAGGAAAATCAAAATGCATAATACTTATGATAAAATTGAATATATGTCTAAGATGAAGTCAAAGAATGAGTTCCTAAAAACATAGAATCAATACTTTATTGTTAAATCCAAGTCTCTTTAGATTTTTAAAAATTTTCTTACTTTAGAAAACTGAACCTCAACTGTGGCTTGCTGGTCACTCATCCACAATTTAGTTTTCTGATAAGACCGTCTTGGTTTCTTGCGTACCTGCTAGTAGATTTGATGAGGGCAGCAAATGAACATAATCTTGCGTCACTCCCATCTATCAGGACTGCATTAGCCTTCATGCTTTCCCAGAGAAGAATTGTTATGAAGTTGTCCAGAACATTAGAATGGAATGAAAGTGTATAGCAGATCCACATAGAAAGACCCGATGTTCAACAGAAGTCATGTTATGTTTTTAATTTACACTGTAGAATTACTTATGAAAAAGTATAAAGTACTTCTTGGTGACATTCTAGCTGTAAATAATGCAAGAGTAAACACTTTAATAATTTCAATTAATTCTGAAGTGTAGCTTTAATTTTTCTAATTATAGCTGATATTTCTAAATCTAAGACTTCTGGCGGAAGTTAATGAAATCTTTGCTTACCATTGCAGTTACATTATAGAACTTGCTGTTGAAGTGCAGGATGTTTTAATTAAAAATATTTTCTATTATAAAATGAGCTGTTTTAACTCCTTAAAAAGGTTGAAGTCATGAATTATTTTTAAATGGGTATTAAATGAATTGAGCTGCATTTTTCAATTTCTGTTTACTTGCTATTTCAGTGTTAATAATATGCCAGTTTTTCTTCATGGAGTCAGATAGTAAATCATTGCATTACCTCAGTAAATTCATTTGAAGAATGAACCTCTGATAGTCCTCAAAGTGTACTTACACAAAGTTCAGATTCTTATAAAATTATTTTGGATAGAGAAAATCAAGACATGGAATTATTATAGGCTATAAATAAACTACTTAGCATATGTAAACACATATGTATTAAACAATTTTGGTGGACAGTCTTGGTACCAAATAATAACGTATTTTGGGGAAATAATATTTGGGAAGCTCTTTATTTGTTCCTTCTTATCTGTAATTCTGGTAATGAAGCACTTGTTTAAAGGAATTCTTAATATTTCATTTACTATTTCTAATAACAGAAATAACTCAAAAGATTATGATGTACCTTAAGGAAAACTTCTTAATAACAATACATAAACATAGCTATATAATGTTTTTCAGCTTTTTTGGAGCAGCCCTTTTAAAAAACACCCATACATATTTCATGTTTGGCTTAATTTATCTGGCAAAAATTACACATGTGACCTAAGGCTTGGTCTTTATAACCAGTCAAATATTTCATGGTTTGAACATACTATACTTAATGTTCATGCAATATCCAAATGTTTATTAGAATAACCAAATGTTATTCTAATGTTAGATACAGATACTGTGGACAATTATAAGAATTTTAACTTATAGTTTAGCCAATTCTCACATAGTGAAGTTACTTTCTCCTAACAAAGTAAATTCCTCTTCTTTAACTTCCATTCTTGACCATCAGCTTATGTTCAAATATCTACCAGTTCTTCACCATGTTTACCATTACTCCTACTTGGAAGGTATAGATAAATTTCACCAATGCTCTACTTAATAAAAATAATTAATGTATACATTACATTAAACACCCATAAGACATAATAGTCTATTCAAATATGTCTGCTTTTTCATTGTTTCCTTTTATTTTATACTGCCTTTAGAATAGATATCGGTCATTGTTTATAACCACAAAATACAATATTATTTAAGAAAAAAAATTATGTTAGTAATTGATAGCCTGTCAGGGTCTAATTTATTGCCTGTGTATGATGGGGACTCAGTAAATGAGAGTAAATTAATTAGCATATATAGACTTATACATATTTTTGTGAAATATATATAAACATAATTAAGTGTTTTAGGGAAATTTTAATAATGTTTTTTCTTTCTGTGTTCAATATACATTCTGTAACAAAATAAATGATTAATACATTTGATTACAAAAGAAGCAGCTCACTATTTTTAAATACAGTGTTTAATAGTAGCATTAATAAGGAACCTGGGTTTTAGAAATAGTCACACTCAGGTCATTTTTAACTCTACTAATTACTAGATTCTTGATCTTCAGCTGTTTACTGTGTCAGCAAACTTGAGTTTTCTCATCTGTAAAGTGAATCTCTTATTATCTAACTGAATATGTTTTTATAGCATTGTCAGAGAGCAATTGTATGTATAAATGCACAAGTATACTTGTATGTATGTAACTGTGACTGTGGAGGACTAGAAGGAAATTATTTGAAAGGAAAACAGCTTTAATTAAGCTTTTTTAAAACTATAAATCATGTGCATAAAGGGGTAAAGGCAATGACAATATCTGGTCCTTTCTCTTTTAGATTCTATAGTCCTTAATTAATATACACTGGACTAATGCCTATGCATTTTTTCTTGTTATTGCATACGATTATTATATTCTATTCTTAATGTTTAAAGTCTTACCTTAATTTTCTTATGAAAAATTATTCTGTTGTGTTTGCTTTTTTCCAAGTAAAGTAGCTATAACTCATAGAAAAATATTTTAGCAATGCGCTTTAAGGTGGGCTTTGGAAAACAGCTAATGTGGATCACTAACATGTACATAGTTCTAATTTTAATTTATTATGGAAATGCATAATGACATTCATTAATCAAATAAAAAAGCTCACAGAGCTATTAAATAATGTGAGCAAATTGTATTTTTAGGTGTAGATAGTACTATGAGACTACTTGGCATAATGAGCCGAAAAACAAAATCCAACTGCCTACGGAAGATCAACTGATTTCATGAGTCAGCTGAGAAGGAAACATGTCTTTCTGAAAAGCCCAAGTTATGTTTGCCTCGCTTTAGAAAGTTTGAAGCCAAGAGAGCTTACTGAATTGTCAGTGATTTTTCCAACTTATTTGAAAGTAATTATTGGTTATTTGAGGGAAAATTCATGTAAAGCTATTTAATTAGTCATAAATTGCTTCATTATCTTTTATAGTTTGTCTCTGTTTTTATCTTTAATTTACTTTCACCATTAGTTTTATTTAATTAGCAATTAACTTAAAAAAACTTCTTTAAAGCAGTTGCCTAGATAATTAATACAGTTCTAGGGATTCTGCAGATACAATAATATGTTAATGGATACTTGAATTTGACCTATGCTCCTTTTTTTTTAACTCTGAAAATGTAACCTGAGTTAGACAAGAACCACACAATATAAGCAAATTAGTTATTTTAAATTCTGAGGTTAACATATGGTCTAATTATCTACTATAAAAATTACCATTTGAATAATCAAGTCAACCTGTCATTGAGCTTTTGGAGGGGGTACTCTTCTGAGTGTTGTTTTTTTTCACTTCTTGACAACCTGAAAGTAAAATTCACATCACTTCTACCTCTTTAAAGTGCAAATTATTCCATAAAGAAGTAGCATTTTTCATTTAACTATATACTGACAAGGACAGGCTCAGAAATGTGTATCCATACTTCAGTGTAAGGATACCAAATACTTTATCCTCAGCTGCCCTTACCACACTCCTTTGAACTACTGGACATCTTGTGGTAGCTCATTAGACAGAATAATTGTGGCAAGAGTGTAACCTTGTACCACTGAAGCAGTCCCTGATTGGATGGACGGCGTGAATCTCATTGGATGGATGGCGTGAATGACTAAGTGGGTCAGTCTCAGAAGATTGCAAGCCATTTGTTCTCATTAGGATGCCAGACATAAAATTCAACAACATACCAGGTTGTTTGAAAAATGCAGCAATTTATTGGAGGCATTTTTATACCTGCCTCTCTTAAAGCAATCAGCAGTTCAAAGAACATAAATTAACTGAAAATTCAGTATAAACAGCATCACTTTATTTTTGCTATATTAAGCTCCTTCCTTGCATTTGGACTGATTTGATATTAATCAGTGATCATAATTTTATAGGTGCTTTACCTTCTTGAGTTTAGTTAAATGAAGATTGAAATAAAAAAGACATTTCTGGTGTCACTAGTAAAGACTGTAAAAGCAGTCCCCAGACATGTGCAATATAATTTCTACTTTATTTATTTTTAAGGGAAATAGGGAACCCAAACTCTCTTAAAACTTGAGGGAAAGTGTCTTTTGTAATTACTAGTAAAGGAAATTATACAATCTGCTTGTTTAAGCTTATTCCACACAATGGATGACAACGAATATAAATGATTCAAAACAAGTAGGAAAGATAGAAGCACAACTTAAAAGGGAGTTTAACATTTCTTTTTAGGAAGAAAGGGAAAATCTAAGTATTCCCTGTTTTAATGATAGAATTTTGCTATGTGCTGAATATATGTTTTTGAAAACAAAGAAGGCCATCATAATTATGAGAAAGAAATTACTTAAATAGAAAAAGGTACCTTCCTAGGGTAGAAGAAAGTTTTTAAGATGGTAAATTTTCTATATTTTGTCTCTGCAAATAAGAAAAATAAATATTTGTCAAGGTCACAAATAGGCTTAGATTTTTTTATACAAACACATATCTTGGTTTAAGCTTCCCTTCATTTGAAAAATAGTTTATTAAAAGCTCTTTGGCTCAAGTTCTAAAATGTTGTCTGCTGAAATTCTTAGAAGAATTCCCAATTCTCTCTATATTAATATGAAGTGTGTCATGTATATTAAAACAGGATTATTCATGATGGATCCTTAGAGACATACAGACTTGATGACCTCCAAATCCCATATATATACACATGTGTGTGTGTGTGTGTGTAAAAATTCACAATTTAAGCTTAACCAGTCTATAAGTATAAAATGAGGTCATATTTGCAAAGATATCCAATTAAGAATGACTCTGAGCTCCTATGTTTTTAGTTGCAGGAATCTGGGGCCTTAAACAAGGTCCATTTTAACGTTTCATTTATTTCTTCATGGGCAATCACTCTTACATGTGCTCTAGAACTTTATTACTGAAATTCTGGTCTGTGGACCTGCAGCATGTTTATCACCCGGGAACTTGTTTGAGCTCTCAGGTCCTGGCCTGGCCTTTTGTAGATAGAGGAGGTTCCTATTAAGGTTTGAGAAGCACTGCTTTAGAATTCAACTCTGTGTCTTTCTGATTTGGTTTACTTGTCAAAGTGTCATGCCACCTTATATACTGCCAGAGGACATAATGAGTCACTGCTTGGCCATGGGTAATTGAAGTGGCTGTTATCTGTAGCTGGAGTTACAACTCAGTCATTACGACATGCTTATAATGTTCCATCCCTTTATATTTTTTCCCAACCATGCTGTAATTTTCATTTTTTCTGAAGTTTGGGGGATAAAGACATTTAGTAAGCCTAAGTGTAACTTAGAGTTGTCTGCTCAATTTAATGTCTTTTAGCCCACAGGCTCAGACTGGGCACCAGGGTCCTTGTAGGATACCTCCTCACTTAGCTCTGAGCCCTTTGTCATAAAACGCCCTTCCACAAATATTGGGCTTTTGTTTTTGAGGAGTTGAGACACAACTCCTAGGAAGTTTTGGCAGAACAAGACACTTATTGGTAGAGTTCTCATTGGTTGATCTAAATTAGCAATTATATTAATGATCTTACATAAAAGATATGAAAGAAATTATTCTCAAACTTAGTAGCTTAAAATAGCTAATATTCATATGTAGGTGTTTCTGGGGTCAGGAATTTAGAAATGGCTCAGTAGGGTGGTTCTTCCTCAGTTTCCTTAAATGCTGCAATGTCAGGGTGGAAGTAGGGGGGATGTGGGCACCCCAGGCCTGAGTCTAAGCTGACACTTCATTTCTTTGCCATGTGAATTTACTACAGCTATTTATGACGTGGCAGGAGAGAGAGGCAGGGAGGTAGAAAGCAATGAATAAACACACCATGCTGCCTTTTGTGGCCTAGTTTCCCAGCCTCACCATCACTTCCACTTGATTGTGTTCAATAGAAATGAGTCACAGGCGTTTGGAGTTGCTGGGGCCATCTTGGAGGCTCCCTTCCACAGTCTTTTCCTCAGCTTGATTGGTGAGTGACCTGTACTGGTTCTTTTTACATTTTTAAAATCCATTTTATTGAGGTATAATTATGTATAATTATTTATTTTATTATGTATAATTAATTAAAATGTACCCATTTTAAGTTAACATGTTAGTTTGTCATATAGGTATGTTTATATAATTACTATTCCAAGATATAGAACATTTTTATTATCCTAAAATTATTAAATACCCCTTTGTAGTTACTCTTCTATACCTTCACCTCTCTCAGGCAAACAAACAACAAGTGTTGGAGAGGTTGCGGAGAAAAGGGGACACTGGTGCACTGTTGGTGGGACTGCAGACGAGTGCAGCCACTATGGAAAACAGTGTGGAACTTCCTCAGAAAACTAAAGATGGATCTGCCTTTTGACCTGGCAATTCCACTGCTAGGATTCTATCCTAAGAACACTGAAACACCAATCCAAAAAAACCTATGCACCCCAATGTTCATAGCAGCACAATTTACAATAGCTAAGTGCTGGAAGCAACCTAGGTGCCCATCAGTAAATGAATTGATCAAAAAACTATGGTACATTTACACAATGGAATTCTCTGCAGCAGAAAGAAAGAAGGAGCTCCTACCCTTTGCAACAGCATGGATGGAGCTAGAAAGCATTATGCTAAGCGAAATAAGCCAGGCAGTGAAAGACAAATACCCTATGATCTCACCTTTAATGGGAACCTAAACAAC
>CM052540.1:52443667-52465681 GCA_028533065.1 Trachops cirrhosus | reverse complement strand
GGAAGGGTATATAGGAACAAGTATAAAGACACCTGGACAAAAACTAAGGAGGGTGGAAATGGGAGGGAGGTTGGGAGGAATGGGTGGTTGGGCTAGGATGGGAGTAAAGGACAGAAAACTGTACTTGAACAATGATTAAAATAAAATTTAAAAAACTCTTAAAAAACAGAAATAAACAAAAATGTAAAAAGAAAATGAGTTTGCTATTTGACATTGTGTGGACAAAAGTATCTGCAATAATTGTGTGACATTTGTGCCAATTTCTACCTACTGTTAGTAAAATAATGTGAACTGAGTTTCAACCTGAGTATTTTGATTTATATAACTTTTCTTAAGGCATTAAATTTGAGTCTTATGGATTATTGCCTTTATTAGTTGAACACACCTCAGAAGTTTGATTTTGAAAGTGTGACATTGTGAATTATTGCTTTTGTTACCCTTGATACAGTTGCCAAATTTGGATGATAAGACTTGATCTATTACCTTTTTAATGTTTTATTTATTTCTGTACTCTTTTCTTGAGTTTCTATAGCCCTCATTATCCACTGATTACAAATGGTGTCACATTAATAGTGATAACAAGTTTCACTTTTATTGAACTTTTCTAGTTTGTACATATACCTAGGAAAGTGATTCCCAAGTATTTCGGTGAGTCCCAGGCAGATATTTCACATGTGCTCAATACACATTCAACCAGAGGACAAATGAGCTATCCCTTGGCTTCTGCAGTGCTTTCCCCTTTTCCTGATTCGAAGCCTTGTACTGTGTGATACCATGTCCACCTGACACCTTATGGCTGCCACTGGATTCATGAGGTTCTGCTATCTCCTGTCAGGAATTTGCTGGACTCAGAGTTTCTATTCTGTCTTCTCGATGTAACCCTGGAGAGGCCTCTAGCTGTTTCCATGGTAATTCATCAGCAAGCTAGACAAGAATGTGTTCTCCTTGTTCCCTCTTTAAATGTCTGTCATACTTTACTATAGGATTGCTGCTTATGCTCTAATGCCTCAGTCTATTTATTGAAGGAGTTCTTCAGTTTTACTTACAAGCTCCCTCGTAACTCTTTTTTTGTTCCATTGGACTCACATGTGAAACTGAACTCTGGGTAATTTGAAAGTCTGGTTCTACACTTCACTGATAACATCCTTCTTCTTGTGTGACTAAATCTTTTTTATTTGGTCAAATTTAACAGGTTGGCCTCCCTCTTCTCTGGGGCTATGTTCCATTTCAAGGATATTCTCAGTTTCTCTTGATAACAAAATTCCTCCTGATCCATTTGGTTTATTTATTAGGCCCACACAGACATTTCTGATGTCCCTGTTTAGTTTCATGAGAGGATTTCTACTCTGTTTTCTGACTCTCAGTTACATATGATTCCAACTTTACATGGAGTTAAAGGTCTGAGTCCTGATAACATTCTATACATTAGACAAACTTAAGAGATTTTTTTTGTATCCAGGCCTATTAAGTCATTGAGAAAATCTTTACTCAGTTACTCCATCTGCAAAATGAGAGTGTTCTACTTCATTAATTCTTCAGTAAGATCTCCTCCTGTCATAAGACTTATTATATTTCAGAGGGGAAATAGATAATATAAAATTTAAATATATATTAAATGTTATTATTAACACTAAGAAGAAAAATAAAGCACTGAAGAGTTGTAGGCAGTAGTGGCATAGTATGTAAAATATAAATAGGGGGCCAGAGAGGTTTTTCACTAAAAAGAAGGCATTTGAGGTAAGTTTATGGAATAGACATGTTTAAGTGTCTTCTAATTTGTCATGTTGAAATATACTTAGTAATTCCTTCTTTAATAGAACATTTTAATAATAAACAGAGTTTCTATATTCAGTGTGTGCATTTTAATTTTGAATACTGCCTTTCAAGTCCAACTCTGGTGCTCTTCTACCCTCAATAGCATCAGTATTACAATATGAGTTCTAATTCTGTGTCTGGGCATTTATCCAGAAAAATGGGATTAAAACTCTATTTTTGGTTTGATTGTTTAATCATGTGTTTGTTTGCACACCAAGCCACAATGGCATCTTCATGGTCCCATATAAGCATAGGTACTAAATAGCCCTGGTGAAAGTACCTTCAAGTGGAGAATGCCTACTTCTGAAATTCTTATTTTGTCATAAGCACCATGTTAATCACTTTCTTTATATTGCATTCAAAATATAACAGACCTTGGAGTTAGACAGATTTTGATTTGAATCTTGGCTCCTAAATTTAAGGTGCTGATACCACTTAATTATGTGTTGTCATTGAGAAAATTTTGAGTTGGACATTATATAATGTACTGAAGATAAAAAGGTTCCTAAAAAAGGCACTATTGAACAATTAATATTTGCATTTCCTTAGATGAGTTATCTCATTATCTTTCTAAAACACGTTATCATGGCACTTCATAACTTACAAAGCATTATTTCTGCTAACCTGCTAAATACTTGACCCAATGTGTATTGAATTTATCTTCAGTGGGGATAAACCTTGTATATGAGCTATATTTCCTTCTACTAAACAAAGAATGTGACCATTTTTGTCAGCAAGATCTGCTTTCATTCAATTTTTTGTTTTATCCCCTATTTTCAGCTTTCATTGAGCTCCCTATGTTTTCCCCCCTTTCATCTGTGTTTGTGGAGCACTTCTGTCTATGCCACACACTAGACTGTGTGGCAATGTGGAAGGTAGATCTCCAGTCTGGTATCTGAACTACCTCCTTCAGTACTGAGAACATGGTATATGATGAGGGGCCCAACAAAGCCCAGAATGATCTTCTAAAGGTTGGGCCCCTTGTAGTATAGGATTTCCCTGGCTAGCTGAGTGTTCTGAAAACCCACCTGTATCAGTGTACCAGCTGGCATTGTGAGAGGCTGCACTGAGTTGCAGTGAATTTTTTTGAAGACTTTCAGTGCACTTGCCCATTTCATAATGGGTGATTTATGAGCACACCTGCCCACACCACACTGAGTGGTCAGCAGTTCTAACCAAAACCAGTATGACCCCACCCTCCCTATACACCTGATCTTGCCTAGAATGACTTTTTTGTTTCCCTGGATTAAAAAAAAGTCCTCAAAAAGAAATGTTTTTGACAATGTGAAACAAAAAATGGCAGAATCACTAAAAGGTATCAAAATCAACAAGTTCAAAAACTGTTTTGAGCAGTGGAAAAAAGTGTCTCAATAGGCGTATGTCATGAGTATATGTTTGCAATATAGTCTTTCCTGTAAGTCAGTTAGGCAACTGCTTGGCTAGCTACCTACTGAGTAACCCAGCACCGAGGAATAGACCAGAGTCACATGAGTAACTGCTATTCACTCAGCTTTTACTGAATGCACATTCACTCAAAATAAAACATCAACATACATTAATATCCTATCACACTCTAACAATCTAAGAGAAATATAACACACACACACAGCAATCAATTGGGGATAATGAACCTGAGTCCCAGAGCCTCAGTCTGCAGGTCCGGGAGACAGCATGGTGGGCAAGGGAGTTGTAAGCATCTTGCAAGGAAGGATCTCTGGAGCCAGGTGGGCAGCAGGGCAGACAAAGTCCTCAGTCCAGCAGGGCAGGGCCTCTGGTGGCCAATGTCCAGGGAGATCAGCATGGCATGGAGCCCCACCCTGATGTGTGGATCCCTGATGTCTCAGCAGAGCCCTGAAGCCTGCCTCAGTTATACCCTTGAAAGTGATGTACTCCACCCTTCTGGGTCTTTTTGATAAGTGTCTTGGCATCCTGCTGACAAGTATGGAATGTCCCCAGGAGCCTGTCTGTGGGTGGTCCCACCCTTCGGACACAACTCTCCTGGTCGTGTGTGCAGATATTTTAGGTATATGTCTCCTTGAAAAATGTGTCTAGTGTGACTTAGGTAGTTTCCCTCTTGAACCAAGGGTCATCATGGCCGACTGGCAGCCATGGTGGCTGATTTGAGTGACTCCGTTTTGTTTTGTATATTTCACACTGCCTTGACCAGACCGGGACCATGTTATTGGTCCTGCTCTCCACAGTGCGTTGCATCAAACAGAGAGTACTTTGAAGGTGACTGAAGTTTAAACATGTAAGAATAAATACACAATGTTTAATAAATAAATTCCAGTTTTTTGGGGGTCCACCCTTATATATGAAAGCAGTCCTTAAGTGGGTAAGCGTAAGTGAACATGGTATATCCTCTGGCGACAGTTATGTGCTCCAGTCCATTCAGTTTCTCCAAATCTCAGTTTCTTCTTCTGAAAGAATGGATGCAAATGTGGTGAGCCTATCAAAGAGTTGTGGGGAGGGATAAATATAATAACGTGGGTCAGGTCCATTTAAAATTCTGTTACCCTATAAGCCTTCAAATGTTATTACCTCCTCTTCTCTTCTTCTTCTAATCTAACTTCTCTTCCACCTTACTATAATAATATTATTATTATCATTAATATGTTTTCATGTTTATGAATAGGATGTTATTTGGATTAAGTTGAAAAGGCTTTATATTATCATAGATACTCATTAATTCAAGTTGATAATGCTTATTGAGCCTTTATTAGGTCCATAGCACTAGAATACATGCTGTATAAACACCAGTGAGTGAACACAATTTTCTTTAGTATATACTTTCATAGAGAACATTTTAATGTTCCCGCCCAGGGAAAAATAATCCTAAGGGAGGCAGGACTGCAGATGCCCAAGCTTCTCTCTACACCTTCCTCCTAGCTGAAAGTAGGACCTTTGCTGTCCGTGGCTCTGACTTCTCCGAACATTATCTGTCACAGAGCATCGCTTTACGCTTCCGCTTTCACCACTTCACTCTATCAGTTCAGTAACATCTCCAATGATTTGTTATTAGTGCCAAATATCAGCTCAAGTTTTTAACACTGATTGTATTTATTAGGTGTTTCATTTCTAGGATCTTGATGGTGAAATAATCTGTTTTTAATGTCTACTTTTAAATTTTATAGAGAAATATAGCCAAGATAGTGTTGTATAAAATGCAAAGGATGAATGAATGAGAATTAACATTTCATAGGGTTAGAAAACAAAGAAAATCTTCGTAAACTGAGATGAGTTATCAATCTCAAAGTTTAATTATCTTGACAACAAAAAATCACTTATAAATGTACATGTGTAAATACATGCACCCATAAACTTTTGAAAAATAATTTGGCAATTGACAGTATCTTGCTCTTTTCTAAATATCAAGTCAGGGGAAGTAGCATTCTATACACTTTAGTCATTGTTACATTTTCATTGTCAAGAAAATTTTATGCCCGCAAACTAACTTTATGAAATACATATAAGAATGTACTTCATTCTTTTAAAATTCTCACTGTCATTGTGGTTTGTTTCCCTTATGACAACCTAAAGGAGATTGATTCTCACAATCTACTTTAGATAGAATTGTCATGTAATTTTTATGCCCCCTTAAAAAGTGCTTTTTGACATATTTTCTGAATATTTTCATCCTCATGAATGTTCCTTTCTATGTCACTTTTTATTGAGCTGAATCTAGCAATTTGAGTTTGGCATGATACCAGTCTATATTTAGCATTCTGTCTTGTAAAACTCTTCTCCCCGTCTCTGTGAAGGCTACAGAGATATAGATTCACATTTTTTTTTCATCTTATTCTTGTAATTCCTGCTATTTATCCCTAGAAAAAATAACCATGTGCCTTAAGTGAGTCTACTATATCTCTCATTTCGAAATTGTGGGGAGACATTTATTTGTCTGACAACAAAAATACTAATCTCAGAAAATTTTTTGATTATTTAAATCCCTTATAATTTATTTTTATGTAAAATTTTTATTGGATTGTGTTTTGAAAGGCACATCTTACCTATATGGCTTCAAATAAATATCTCATGTTAAATATCTTCCCTTAGAACATTTCTCATAGATTCTCATAAATCTTCTCATAGAACATTTATATTTATAGTTTTGTACTAACATGGTATTCCTTTCTAGTTATGTACATTAAATTTCAGGTTCTCCTTGCTAACCTAGTTGCCTCACTGAATATAATTCACTTATTTTGAATTTGATGCATTTTTGTTTAGCTTGTGAGATGTTATTTTTGTTATCTAAGCTGTTAAAAATATAAAAAATGGAAAAGTCAGCTGTTACCCTGAAATGTCTCCCATATTTTGACAGGGGTCCATTTCCCTAGCCACCCGTGTGTGTGTTTTGTGTGCTAATCAGAGCTTGTTTGTAGTCACAGGACTTAGAGACACTTTAAATTTCTCCTGTTTTTTATTTAAAGAAAAAAAGCAAAATATGAAACAGGCTTTTACATTCAGTATATCTGTTGCTGCAATAGTTAACATGGTGTGATATGAGATTTCTGCATGAAATTTTCAGCCCTGAAATTGGAAGTGTTCATTTTCTAAAAGCCTTTTGGGGAAGTGTAAATATTTCATCTTGAATTGGATACTATGTTTATTTTTACTTCTAAAGATGAACTTATTTAATCAGATAAGTTATTATCTAACCAATAATACTGGATGCAAGTTAGAAGGGTGTATGAAAGGTACAGAGTGTGAGATACTGTTTTAAGATGTCTTTGAATGGAAGAGTTGCACAAACAGTGATGAATGGGAGAACAACTAAATATTAATAATAATAATAATTATTATAAATTATTTCACAGTTTATTTTAGGGTGTTCAAAAATTTAAAACAGTGTTCAACATAGATAAAATTAGTTCATTTTAGATCATCATTGTTTATTATTTATTTGAAAGCTCAGATTTGTTAAGTTATATATCATGCTATTTTTGGCCTGAGCATTGTTTGTAGGATGCTGTCAAAGGTCCAGCAAAGAAATGAATGTTTCTTTGACACTAAGGTCAAATTTCTGGTCAGAAAGAGTCCAAGAGTTTTCCCCATGTTAAAAAACTGGAGCCAGATAGCCAGACACTCATTGTTCATTCATGTATTCAAAACTCTTCTGCAACCAACTGCATATTATGTCTTTAAACAGACGAAGAGGATTGGGTCCTTTCTCCCAGTGGATTATCTCTACTGGTGTATGCTATTTGTTGGGATGCATATAGCTTACTCCTCCTACTATGTTAAGAAAGAATGATAATAATTTAGTAATTATATAGTAAAAAGTATATGTATAAACATTTATGACTATATTCATTTGAGAACCAATAAATTCATGTTGTACTATGGATTTGGGGAATGAGGTCTCAATGAATGATGAACTATACTTCTTAGTTGAAACATATGATTTTATTTCTTTTTTAAAAAATATTTTATGTATTTATTTTTAGATAGAAGGGGAGGGAGGCAGAGAGGGAGAGAAACGTCAATGTGTGGCAATGTGTGGGTTCCCTTGCACATCCCCTACCGGGGACCTGGCCCAAAACTCAAGCATGTGCCCTGACTGGAAATCAAACTGGCGACCCTTTGGTCTGCAGGCTGGGGTGGACCACTGAGCCACATTAGCCAGGGCTTATTTCTTGTATACTGAGACTTGATTTTATGAAATACTTACCAGAAAATATAATTAAGCAGAATATCAGCATATATAAGCATTCTGTTTTGCTTGATGAGCTTGGATCAGTGTTATAATATACAAATCACTCAATATTCTCTTCAGTGACTTAGTTGAAATCATTAGCATATTGATTATACTTGTAAATTTTTATAAAATCCATTATAAAATCCCTCCCATAACTGCCAAGTTCATAGTTGCCACCAGCCCATCAGTCCTTTTTCACTCTCCTAGTCTTTATCTCTCACTCTATACTCCTCCAATTTCATGGCTCATTCTTGGGTCTCTTTTCTGGTAATATCTTGCATGCCATTATTTTTGTCACCTTCTTTTATACTATCTTCTTGCAGACGTTATTACCCATATGCAATATTTGCTTGGCTAGACTTAATCATAGATTAACCCAATATTATTAATTCATGTACTTGTCTGCCAAAAACAGGTCTCTCCTTTGCTTCCCTTCACCCCATCTTATTTCACTTTTATTTTTCCTTTACATGTTAGCTAGAATATTAGTTCCTATTATGTAAATCATTTCTGTCACTGTAAACTAGTTGGATTATCCCATTATTGACTTTCAAACTAGCTTTGAATTCTTTCTTTACAGTATTACAATTGCAATTGTTTGTAATTTTTCTTTTGTTTAAATTGACCTCCATTTATGAAAAATAGGTAATGGCTCATGCTGCTTATTGTTGACCAATATTTTTGCCCAAATGCCCATTAATCCAGGAGCATGTTGAGTTGCATTTGACTCTTGTGTATGATTTGTTCCCATATAACATGGTGTACTTTTTGTGAGGAATAAAGGGCAAGACCTCCAAGAAGTCTTCTAAGACTTCTAAGAAGCACTTGATCAAATCTGTAGAAAAAAAATCTTTAATTTTTCACCTCTGCCAAAAGGTTACCATAGTATCCCAAACATTTCCAGCTTCAGAATTCAGGCATTGTTTAGTGGCAGGTACTATACAGTCAGTGTTCTTGGTTTGAACTTTTTGTTTGTGACACTGTCAGAGGATTCCACTTTCTTATCAGCAGTGTAGCTTGATGGTGAGTATCTTGTGAGAAATACTACTACTACTATTAGTAATAATGATAATAAAATATAAGAACATATATTTGAAAGTGTGTGTCTATGGGGAACTTAAATATATTCAGTTTTAAAAATATCACTTCACTTCTATTTAATAGTATGATCTACCTCAGAAATTATCTAACTGCTGTGATTAAACTGAGTCATGGTGAAACAAAAAAGTTGACTTACCCAGTTAGCACAGCAAGTGAGTTGTCTCACTCAAGCATGTGGGGGGTAGTTGTACACAAAATATGCAGACCCTGCTGAGCTGGCATCATTCTCCTGAGTTTAATAAAAGACAAAAGTAAAGCATTCCATTGCTGTCATGTAATTAAACTAGAACAACAAAGAGTTAAGCCTCTCATTCTGATTTCTATTGATTTCAAAATTGACCAGAAAACTAGTGTCAATGGAAATGACAATGTTGTAGGCTATTACTGATTCACAACATATATTTGGGCAAATAATAATCTCAGTTAAGCAAATCTTAATTACTTACTTCCACAGGGAAAGAAATGAGGTTCTGAATTCCCAGTTATTGATCAGTATCATTTTTTTTTGTAAAATTACAAAATTACATTAGCTCATATCAGCTAAATGAGCACTCGGTAATCAACAATTCCTATTGGGTGCCTTCTGTAGTTCTGTATGAAGAAGTGAAACCCCTATAATAAAATAAACATATTCAAAACCAATTATCACTATTAGGATCTAATATAATTTTTAAGTATGTATTTGTATTGGTTTTCTTTCTGTGGTAAAATAATATGTATTATGATATATTCCTAAACTCAAATTATTATCATCTGAGTCCATAATTATCTTTCGATTAGAAGCTTCAGAAGGTGTTCAAGAAATACTCATTGATATATCTTGAAACTTGTTTTTTAGATTTTACTTATTTATTTTTAGGGAGATGGGAAGGGAGGGAAAAAGAGAGGGAGAGAAACATCAATGTATGAGAGATACACTGACTGGTTGCCTCTTGTACACACATAGCCAGGACCTAGCGCACAACCCAGGCATGTGCCCTGACGGGGAACCAAACCAGTTAGCCTTTGGATCACAGGCTGGCACTCAATCCACTGAGCCACATCAGCTGGAGCTTTACCTTGAAACTTATATTTAGTTTAACTCACTCTTGTTCCTATACTATAAACATAAATTATAGTCTTTGAAGATTAGATTGCATTTTTATTACTGTAAGGACCTCTAAAATTATTTTACTGATGATATTGACATCCTATATATATACATTAACTTGTTTTTATCAATAAAATATCTTAGGAGTGGTGGGGGGAAATGGAGACAACTGTACTTGAATAACAACAAAAAAGAGAAAATAAGAAAAATAAAACATCTTAGGTTCTGTATTGATTTCCAATGTATAGATAAGTGCTTAACCACCTAGTCTAGCAAATCATATTTGATCAGTGTGTAAGTTTCTTATTGCTGTAACAAATTATTATAGACTTAGTGACACTAAACAACTCACATTGATTATATTTACATTTCCAGAGGTCATAAATCCAAACTGGGCCTCACTGAGTGAAAATCAAGATGTCAGCAGGGCTGCATTTCTTCTAGAGGCTCTAGGGAATAATCAGTTTCCTTGCTTTTTCTACTTTCTAGAGGCTTCCTGCACTTCTAGGTTTGTAACCCTCTTCCATCTTCAAAGTCAGCAATTAAATCACTCTGTCATCTTTTCCTGGCTCTGATCCTCCTACCTAGCTCTTTTACTTAAAAGGACACTTTTAATTACACTGTTCCCATGAGATGATTCATGATAATCTCCCCATCTCAAGATCTTTAGCTTCATTACACCTGCAGAGTCTTTTTTGCTATGTAAGGTAAAATATTCAAAGGTTCCAAGGATTAGAACATAGACATTTTTGGAAATGGGAAGGGCATTGTTCTGCCTACCACAGTGAATACAGGAGATATTTTAAGATGGGGGTGGTACCCACCTTAAACCAGGTACCCACCTAAACCAGGCTCACTTCTTTTCTTGGAAAACTATTCTATCTACAGTGATACACTCCTCTATTTCTCTTACTTCCATGTGCTACCATAGTCCAAATTACTTCTCAAGCATGCACACACATACACACAATCACCATCATCATTACCATCACATCAAAATTAAGGATGGTTATCACAGTCAAGTTGAGCAAATAATGTGTACCTCTAAAAAATCTGTAGACTTAGGTCTGAAAATGCTTATCAGTATTTTCTATGACTCCAATAGAAATATTGTAAGAAAACCAGGACAGGAAAGCCTATTGGGTGAAATGTGCTTCTCTGCCTCCAGAAAAAAGGTTGATGCAGATTTTATAGGAGAGAAAGGACCTCTTTTGGCCATTAAGAAACACAGTTCATGATTTTTTAGTTCGTGTTTTGAATCCCCATGAGGCCCGCCTATACTGCCTGACTCTTGAGTTTTATGGCAAACCAGTAATGTGGTGGAACCTGCTTTTGAGAGACAAAAGTGTACACATATTGCCGACTCTGAATTCAATGGCATCATCATATTCAAAGCATGAAATTGACTATGGTGGGAGTATTTACACCTGGGAAATTGGCAAATGCCATCAATGTGGGATAGAGTGTTACCTGTTAGATATTTATCAGCACACAACCAGACAGAATCCCATATCCTTCAGTCAGTTTCTTTCTCTTTGCATTAATTAGTTGAATCAGTTTTTTTTGTAGTGAAAAGCACTCTAAAGGACTAATAAAAATCTAAACATAGATGGAAGAAATTAGAGTGTGAGTGGCTGATTAAAAAAGTTGTTCCTTACTTGGCATATTTTTTTTTGTCCTTAATCACAAACATTACAAATGAAAAATCAACCTTAAATGTATTCGACTAAAATTACATGTGGTCCTTGTCTACACAAATGTTATATAAAAATATTTTAAAAAAGTGTTGAATGCAAGATAGAAATATGACATGACCAAATCAAGATCAGCTGCAGATTTTAAAAGGCAACCCAATCATTAATACTACTGGCTTAGGCCTTTTCTTTTAATTTGTAATTTTATTCATCATTTACTATAAATCATCAGTAGTTCAGCATGGATGACAGATAATAATTAGTTTGTAGTTACAATTTTTTTCTGGCTCTAAACACAAGATATATTTGTTATTAAACTAAACTTCCAAACTAGGTTTGGAAGTCTCATTTGATATGGGAATGTTTATTAAGTTATTTGGAAATTGATATTTTTATTAAAGAATAAAGATGTGATTTGCTTTATTTTTAAAAAAGTTACCATCATATGCACAATGATTTAAAAAATTAAAATTTAGAGTTTTTAAAATAGGAAAAGGATTGACTTTCTAAATTATTTTGATGACATTTTAAAGAACAATTTATTTCTTTCAAACAGATGTTCTACATTTCTATTTCAAGCCCTTTTTAAATGTTAAAAAAAAGTGCAAACCAAATTGCAAGAAAATAAGTATCAGAGGCATTCCTGCAATGAACATACCAAAGATAAGAGCGAGTGATAGCAATTAAGACATTTTCCATTTGTTGGCATCTACCCTTGTTAACAATGATGTATTTAACTTGGTTAATTTTTTGTTCACAAATTTGCATTTTATATTTATAACCACCTGTAGTGTTTATGACAATGTGAAATAATAATTAAAATATTCCCTTGGAGCTATTGAACATATGGCACTTTGAATCCTCTGTCGATTTTACTGTGACACTGGTTCTATTTTTTATATGTTTTCTCAACATGGTTATTTTAAGTTTTGCTAAAGCTTCAGAAGCGAGACAACCATTTAAAAGGAAAAAAGAACCAGGTTCATTTTGTTTGTTTGTTTTTTCCTTCCTTCCTTTCTTCCTTTCTTCCTTCCTTCTTTCCTTCCTTTCTGTAGAGAAATGAGCTACATAATATCTCTGATGCATGCTTTGTCCAAGCTAAAAATAAAAATATGACAACCTGATGTATTTGAAGTAATGAGGGTAAGATGTGAACCTTTCCTAAATGCAATCAAGATTGAGAGACAATAGCCTTACATGCTAATGTCATTCAGTCACTTTATTTCAGTTTGCCACATTAATTTTTAACAGTAATGGCCTCATACCTAGGGAATTACCTCCATATAATAGATTCTTTTCTAAATTTCAAATACTGGGATTCCATTTTTAAGGTGAGGATTGCATATTAAACTTTATAATGTGTGGAATAAAAGCATCATCTAAGCACTGATAGTATGAAATGTAACAGTTTGAAACAACTGATTATCAAAAGGAGACATAGAACATTTGATTCAAAATCACCATGTGTTTCTAAGCAGTTATCATTGGTAAATCATTCACATCTTTTTTCTCAATACTGAAAATTCTTATGAGATATCATTAGACTGTTACAACTTATAATGGAAAAATCAATGCAGTAAGAAAATTAAATTTTACTGATAGCCTTTAGGCAAAATGCAATGTTAAAATGCATTTTAGCTTCCCATGTGGTTTATAGGCGAAGGAAGAAATGGAATCTGGGTTAGCTTGTCAGTGCAAAATATTTTTTTAGAAGCCGACAGGCCTGCCTGTGAACCAAACTCTTTCCTAATGCATTTGTTTCTTGATTACTTAATAATGTGAAAATAACCATCCTAATTTGATCATTTGAAAGGTCAGAAGTCTGTTCTACTTTAAGAGAAAAAAATCCCTAGTCAAAATCAATGAGGAGGTTCTTCATCATGTTAGGAAGAGGAATTAACAGAAAGAAAATGGATTCATCTCCTGAGCAATGTAATAATGACATGTGAGCCCCTAGGGAGAGAAAGAGTTCGGGGGAGAAACAGGAAAAAGATGGGGAGAAAGGGAGACACACAGAGAGAGAGAGTGGGGCTAAAAAAGAATATTCATCAAGCTGCCACTTATGCCTTGTGAAGATGTGACATATAGACACTTGAGGTGGTTTGTAATCACCATTAAGTGGCCACTTTCTTTTGTTGGCAGACAGATATAAGAGACATGGATTGACACTCATGCATTTTACTTATCCTGCATCTATAATAAAGTCATGCTTTATATGAGGGATTTAAATGACTGTGTTCTTTGCTTAATTACCAAGGGGAATGTGCACAGTTAATTTATAGATCATAAACAAAGACACTAGTGTTTTACAACTTCCTTTCTATTTTAGATCATGACTAAGAAATGCATTTATTCCCTTCATAAAATGCAGTGACTAAGTAGAGCATATCATTTGTGTGTGTGTGTATGTTTCACTTTCCTCCTCTTTATTTATTTTGATTTAATCTTCATTATATTTTTTTCATTACCATTTAGTCCTCTTATACCCACTCCCTCCAGCAATCACCACACTGTTGTCCATGTCCATAAGTCCTTTTCCCTTTTTGCTTAATCCCTCCACCTCTTAACTGCCTCCCACCATAACCTGTCATCTACTCTCCATCATGAGTCTGTCCCCATTTGCCTTGTTAGTTCAGTTTGTTCATTAGATTCCACATATGAGTGAAATCATGTATCATTTTTCTTTCTCTGGCTTATTTCACTTAGCATAATATTTTCCAGGCCCATCCATACTGTTGCAAAGGATACATTTTCTTCTTTTTTATGGCCAAGTAGTATTCCATTGTGTGAATGCCCCATAGTTGTTTTATTCCCTCATCTACTATATGGGAACTTGGGCTGCTTCCGTAACTTGATGATTATAAATAATGCTGCAATGAACATAGGGGTGTGTATGTTCTTTTGAATTAGATTCAGCAGTTTCTATAATGCCATTTTAAATTCTTTGTAGACATAAAATGAGAAAAAGTTTATTTAAGCAATGAATAATTTAAAGGTTTAGAAAGAATCTAAGAAATATATTTCAACCATATATAGTTTATATAAAGTAATAGGAATTTGATATAAACTAATACAGAAAAGATACTTCTTTAAAACAGATCATATAATGATTCCTTTGCTCAATTTTGCTATAAAAACTTCCTATTTGCATACTTAAATGATCCAAGGATCTTAATGAAATTTAATTTACCAATTTATTCAAATCATAAACTTTTTATATCTAAATCAAATCTTAGAAATGATATAATTTATCTGCTTTCCTAGTTGCATCTTCATTTTACTAATAGAGTGAAGACAAATGATTTGTGGTTTCTCCATTGTCCTAGCTTTAGGAATCTATTTTTAACGACTGATTCAGAGTATAGTAATTATTCCAATATACTGTACTACTTCATTATTGAAAATGAAGTAGCATTTTGCAGTTCATTTTGCAATTCTACATTCCTGAAGACCTGGATAGAAACTGTAGTGAAAAACTCGAAACTATTACTTTAAAACAATAGGATTGGAGGCAGAGAGAGACCATGAAACTATACAAGATTTAAATTAATTTCATAATCATTTAGAGAAAATAACCAGGTGTAGTTAAAATTACACACACATCTGTCTACTTACTTACCTATCTACCTATGTTTCTAAGATGTTCTAGGCTCTGCCTTCTCACCAACTTCAATGACATTTTTATAAAACCATTGTATTTGTTATACATGTTTTACACAGAACATTTCTTTCACCCAGTTTGCTCCATTATCTAAGTTTTTATCTGAATTCTGATTTATACAGTTCAAGTTTTTGACAAAGAATCATCTGTGGTGAACTCCATGCACAATCCATCACTATCTATCTCTATCCTGCTTCACTGTCCTAGATTTATTCTTATTCAACTCTTTCCCATGGTTTCAATGAAAAGAATTTCCATTCTTATGTGCCTTACTTCTTTCCCTAATATTTGCATTTCCTCATTTTCTTATTTATTTACTTATTTGTGTATATATTTACTGTTTTTATTATTTCTCATTCTAAAAATATTTGGGTTAGAAATGACATTTCTTATTCCCAAGAAACATGACTAGATATGTGCAATATGTCTATATCTGAACACAAGTATAGGAAATTACTGGATATGTATACAGAAATAAATTTGTGAATAAAGAATTTCCAGTTAAAGAATTGTTCATTTGGAGCTAGATATGTTATTGGGATTAAATAGCATTGAATACCTGTGTGTGCTTTAATGTGGGAATAAAACCCCATTGAATATGCAGATATAAGATAAAATCACCCTATTAGTAAAATTAACATGCATCTTCATTTCCAGGATTTGTATTCTTGATCTCCTATTTAATTTTTTTTTTGACTTTTAAGTGTGATGTATCAGGGGCTACTTGTATATAGTCACAAGTCAGATATCTGGTAATTTAGTAGGGGGTTGCAAAAATTGTCTCACAAGCTAGTTGGCAACTCAGTGATCACTTTTCCACCCAAATTACAGCAGTAGTTCTGCATAATACCTCATCTGGAATAAACTCACTTTACCAGTTTTCAATGTAAGTCCTCTAAACATAGGCACCAGCAACTAGCCTAGCATGTGAACAGGAGGAAGTGAGATTTGAGGATGAACAATAGCTCCTTGTGGTTCTAGAGAGAAAGCAATTTGACCCCAGAAATGACACTTTTATCAGTAAAAGTGTCCACCTTCTTCCTGTCTAGATACAATATATTTGCTTGATTCTTGAGTTGAAAATGTTGTGTGGAAATAAGCCATAGAGTTTATTTCTTACTCTGAATTATAGATATATCACAGGTATGAACAACTACTTTTTTTTAAGACTAGTTTTTTCTTCTCCATCCAGCTTCTGACATCTTTATCATTTGGAGATCTGATGATTTGACTTGTGATTAGCTTTTTACGTTGTCATTTTGGGTCTTCAGAGCATTATACTTTCTTCCAATTACCTCATGGGGACAAGTTTAAAGAGTTGGCTAAATTATTTTCTTCACAATGTAGTTTTGAGACTATTTGCCCCCAAAATGTGAAAATCGAATCATCAGTGGCTTATTTTACTATACAGCACTTTGTATGTTAAACAACTCTCCTTTTCCTCCAGACACAATATGATTAGAGAAGAATCCATAAATTGTGAGCTTTTCTGGGCCTCCAATAGTGCAATGACTTAGACATATTGACCTGATGGTCATTTAACTGTTTCACAGCTTTGAAAACATCCATTTCATTGTAGTTCTCCATAAGGAGCTTGTGTCTGGAAGAATTAACGATTCTCTGAAAACACTCTCCTGTCCATGAGTACTTGGATCACATATACTGATAAATTATGGTTTGTTTCATTTTCTAAAATCTGTGAAGAAAACACTAAAAAATCAAGTCCACTGTTTTCTGGCACCCTCTCATATAGGGTTCTGTACTAGGGAGCTTGCACAATAAATGAATTCTCTTTTTATGACTGGCTTTTTACATATGCAGCTTTAAGGTAACATTCTAGGGTAGTGGTTATGATGTCTTAATGTGAAAGAACTAAAGCTGACAGAAAACAATAAAATTTCAAGATCTGATCTAGTAAGTGGGAGAACTTGGATTTCAATCCAGACCTGCCTCATTCCAAAAGCTAGTTTTCCAACTATATCATGGAAACCTTTGGAAATTAATAAGCATGTTTGATATCTGCTGATAACACTTAAACTAAAGGCAGGATTCTATCAGATTATCATAAAGAAAATATCCAAGTGATTTAAAATTAAAGTGTACTGAAGATAGGCATAATGGAAATGTCAGAAGACTATAGCATCAGTTTTTAATGAACTGCCCCAAACTCTCTGAGATGTGATCTTTCTAAATTAAATTTGTATATTGACCGATAACCAAATGGGATCTGTTGGTGCCTTCACAAAAGAAAAAATAAGCTTTAAAAAATGTAATGAGTCATTAATATCACATATTTAACAGTATTATATATTCATTTTTAAATTTATTTTTAGAGAGAGTGGAAGGGAGGGAGAAAGAGAGGGAGAGAAACATCAATGTGTGGTTGCCTCTCGAGTCCTACACTGGGGACCTGGCCAGCAACCTAGGCGTGTGCCCTGACTGGGAATCAAGCTGGTTACCATTTAGTTCGAAGGCCAGCACTCAGTCCACTGAGCCACACCAGCCAGGGCAGTATTATATATTCTTAAAAATTGTCTACATGTTATAAATAATAACAAAATACCACATTAAAATGTGGTAGTCATAAAATAGCAAAGTGGAAGAATGAAAATGTCAAAGGAACCAGTAGCATGACCTTCACATATATTGTGCTGCACATTGTTAGGGGCTTCAGGCAGAGTTCTAGTTCCAGAATCGTACTCATTTCTATCTACTACACTGGCCTGGACTAAGGGGGCTGTGCCTGAAGAAAAAACAAGAAGCCACATAGAAAAGAAAATCACCTTATTAACAATTGGGCAAGCCTCCAGGCATGCCCATGGAGAGGCTGACCACATAGGAGCTAATAAGCAAGAACAGCACATGTGTCCTGAGCCCCAGGCTTTAAGACATGGTGCTCTGCAGCCCCCAGTAAAATGTAGCCATATGAATGTCCTGGATTTGGATCAATCAGATTTGCAAATTTTTAGGTGAAGAGGGAAATTGAATTGGCAGCTAGCTAGTCCTGGCTAAGAAAATACTGGAGAAAGCTGGCCAGGGAAAAAAATGAACTTCCCACCCCATGATGTGTGTCTGTGTGTCGATGTGGGTGTATGTGTGCACACAGATGCACATGCATTTTTTTCCAGCACTTGATCTAAATTCATCTTCAGATTTCCAATTTATATAGAGACTCTTCCATTTTCCCCCTCAACACCATCTCTATTTACCATTATCTTTCTTATCAAAATGTTTTTGAGGTTTTTATGTTGTAAACAGTTTGGTTGTCTTCTTACGTAGTTGAAAGAAGGTGCATTGCTTGAATATTAAATCTTAGTTTTGCAATTTAAGATCACTATGATTATTTGTGACCTTTAGGACACCTTCTTTGAGTGACCACTAGCTAATATTTTATAGAGATTTTAAGAAATTGAAGTTCATAAAGCATTTTTTCATTGATGGTAAAATATGGATATTTATGGATAATCTAGTTTACCAGAACAGGAAGTATGTGTTAGAAATGCCCAAATAGTCTAGATAAGGTTAGGGTGATCTTGGAAATAATGTAAGTGGACAGTCAATTCTGGTGCAATGCACTGAATGCTGTCATAGGGATAGACAATAAAAAGCACCCATTCAAATCAAGGCAGTAGGGATATAAAATAATTAACACTCATATCACTTTATATTATTTACTATGTTGCAGACATATTATTTCCATCCATAAATGTGCCTGTGCTTAATACTCTTTTAAGTAATGACTTAAGATAGAACACTGCAAAACATTATTTACCTACAAAGATGTCATATGAGTAAATAAAGCAAAATTTCAAAATTTTATCACTTTGAAGAAAGAAATATATTTATGATTAAACCTGACATATTAAGAAAATTAAGGAAAAGTGGGTTGCAGATAGAATATAATAATTAGTTACATGGCTATGACCATAATAATTTATCAGCTCAGATTCTGGATAAATTTGCTATTTATTGCATCTATTCAATGGAAATAAAGGCTATTTATACTCATATATACAGACAAATATACAGGATGGATTATTAATAACTCAGATCAAATGGCATATATGCAAATAGATTAATAAAATAATAATTAAAATAATAGCCAGGGAATGGAAGGAGAGAAGGATCATGCATGTTAACCAGGAATATTGGTATATTGTTAAATTTAGTAACAGTTTGTCTCTGAGTCTCCTGGAAATGGACAGCAAAGACGTACACTTACCACATTGCAAAGAGCATTTCAATTGGTTCCAATAGTTTAATGATGGAAACCATTGCATTGATGTAAATTATAACAGCTGTATCCATGCATATAGAAAGTTAGATAGCAGATAGCAAAATATATACTAAAATTCAGAGATTATGTTTTTTTGTTAGTAGAGGAAGCAAGACTTTTTATAAAGCAATATTTACTTAGAGTCTGCACGACTGTGCTGTATGTTAATAATTTTTGTACTGTATCCCATTTGGTCATTATGTTGCACACAGATAACTTAAGAGACAAAATCATGGTTATCAAGGGAAGACAAAAAGATAGGGCTACAAGCATCTACCCCAGTACAATCAGGACTGTTTCAAACTGTTTTCCAAAAGGTCACACTGTGTTTTTTTTCCCCAAAAGATGACTCTAGTAGCTCTTAATTGTCTTTAAGTTCATTCAAAACAATTTTGTTAGATTGTATCATGGCAGCTGCCATATCAGCGTGCATTTGAAAAACATTTATCAAAATTGGTGAATTTGTTATTATTAAAGGTGGAAAAATAAGCAATGTTTGCAGCAAATTATGTTTTGTTATTTCAAGAAAGGTAAAAGTGCAACAGAAATGCAAAAAAAATTGCGCAATGTTTAGGGAAGGTGTTCTGACTGATCGAACATGTCAAAAGTGGTTTGTGAGGTTTTGTGCTGGAGATTTCTTGCTGGATGATCCTCCATGGTCTGGTAAACCAGTAGAGGTTAATAGTGATCAAATGCAAACATTAACTGAGAACAATCAGTGTTATACCAGGTGGAAGACAGCTGTCATACTCAAAACACCCAAATGAAACACTGAAAATTATTTACAACAGCTTGGTTTTGCTAATCACTTGGATGTTTGGAGTCCATGTAAGTTAAGCAAAACAAACAAACAAACAAACAAACAAACAAACTTCTTGACCTCTTCTCTACTTAAATCTAACAAAAATGTTCCATTTTTTAAAACCAATTGTGATGGTTGATAACCACCACCAACCACACCTAAGGTCAGTCTTCATCCAAAGAGGATGATGTTGTGTATATGGCAGGATTGGAAGGGAGTCCTCTATTATGGGCTCCTTCAGGACACCAAAAGATTTATTCCAATAAGCACTTCTCCCAGTTAGAACAACTGAAACTAGCTTGATGAAAACATGTGACATTAGTCCACAGAAAATGCATAATCTTCCTTCAGGATAACGCAATACCACATGTTTCTCTGATGACCAGACAAAAGGGTCAGATTGGCTGGGAAGTACTGATTCATCTGCCATATTCACCAGACATTGCACCTTCAGATTCCATTTATTTCAGTCTTTACAAAATTCTCTTAATGGAAAAAATTTCCAATTTGTTGGAAGATTGCAAAAGGCAACCTGGAACAATTTTTTGCTCAAAAAGACAAAAAGTTTTGGGAAGATTAAATTGTGAAGTTGCCTGAAAGATGGCAGAAGATAGTGGATCAAAGTGGTGACTACATTGTTCAATAAAGTTATTGGTGAAAATGAAAAATGTGCCTTTTATTTTTATTTAAAAATAGAATGAACTTTTTAACCAACCCAATACCATAGAAATCTTATTACTTAAGAAAGTGAAACTTTTGTATTCTATTATTTTATTTTTTAAAAAGCCGTGCTTTTTGCATAAATAACACTAAAATGTGAAAATTTGTGTAATTATGAATGTGCACTATATTTTTCTTTTAATAATATTAAAATGGATTTTATTTTTATTTCTGACATAAATTATGATTTAGAAAAGTAGGGATTGTTATATCATTCATGTTAAAGTGGTTGCAGACACATGAAATATAAAGATAATTTCATCCATCTTTGTCCTTAAAGGTATTCATAGGCCACTGGGACAGAGACAATATGCAGACTCACAGTATTGATTACAAACAGGAGAGAGGAAGGCCAACATAGAATGCGGGCACATGGGAGGGGCATGTGACAGGGAGATTGCTCAAGAAAGAAAGAGATTTCACAGAAATATTTTTTAAAATATATTTTATTGATTATGCTATTACAGTTGTCCTATTTTCCCCCCTTCACTCCCCTCCACCCTGCACACCCTCTCCCACCCACATTCCCTCCCTTTAGTTCATGTCCATGTGTCATAAGTTCTTTAGCTTCTACATTTCCCATACTATTCTTGCCCTCCTCCTGTCTGTTTTCCACCTACCATCTATGCTACTTATTCTCTGTACCTTTTCCCCCTCTCTCCTCCTCCCACTCCCCTGTTGCTAGCAACAGAAATTTTTTTTAAAGATTTATTTATTTATAGAGAGAGGGGAAGGGAGGGAGGAAGAGAGGGAGAGAAATGTGAATGTGTTGTTGCCTCTTACATACCCCCTACTGGTGATCTGGTCAACAATGCAGGCCTGTACCCTAACTGAGAGTTGAACTGATGTACCTTTGATTCTCAATCCACTGAGCCATACCAGCCAGAGCAATAAATTGTTTAAAATAAAATTTCTTCACATGTCTTAAATAAGTGAGAATTAGCCATGTGAAAATAGAACAAAACATTAAAAATACATACTTGTATGTGTATTTGTTTAATAAGGAAAAATGATGAAATACATATGTATTAGAGCGAAGAAATAGAATGTACAAAGATCAAAAGTGAAAAGATATATAAGGAATTTTGTAAAAGGATAAGGTTATAGTATGCAGAGCTGTTGCTACATTTGGGTGTAAATTAGGGACTGGTAAG